>JAODKM010000016.1:6820191-6841625 GCA_026780845.1 Petrocephalus sullivani | reverse complement strand
ACACACACACACACACACACATCTTCCCCACCATCAGTCATGCGTGGTCCTCGGCACGGCCGCTGGGGCATAAAGGGGGCTTTCTCTGCCCATGCCGTACTTCAGAGAGAATGCCATCCATTCATGCTAAAAGACAAACACAGAGCAGTGCACTGCCAGTGCAGCCCTTGCAGAACGGAGCCGTGCGCACTGCACATGGATAATGCAGTTATTGTACCATGAACACCGCAAGGGCTTAGAGAAAATGTAAAAATTGCATTTATGCCTCTCGCAGCAGTTACAGGCATTCTGAATGTTTCAAGTGTCTGACCTGAAGTAATGCATGTATCTATTCAGCTGCAGGGAAGGCATCTGAGTCACATGGGCATTAGTACTGTAAAAAAACAAAACACATAGATGTCTTTAAGTATCTACAGCTGTCAGCATCCTGATATATTTGCTGATAATTTGTGGTTTTTATGTATGGGAAATCAATATTGCTTTGGGCCCGTTAAGGTCTGTAAAATTGAAAAAGCATTTATCTGGAATGAGCAAGTCCTTTGGGTTCATTCTTCAAAAATTCCTGCCTTTACTCCAAATATTGATTTTAAAACACTTTAAACACCGAGTTTTCATTAAAAACCAAGAAATCGCTCATAGTCTTAAGAGAAGAAAACAAAACAAAAAAAATCTTTCGCTCATACGCAGACTGAAGTGCATGCTATAATAATCACTCTAATTCCTATTCCAAAACCCAAACGAGCACCCAGAACTATTAGGGCGCATGTATGAAAAAAAGACCACAGCAAGTTGCATAGTGCATGTGTGGTTACAACTTCAAAGAAATTCTGTTTGGGCAAATTCTTTGAAGATCTGCAGTGGCATCATAATCTGAATTCGGCAGCAGAACTACACAGTTTTAAATTGTAAAAATGGGAAATAGATCCAGAAAAGTTTTGAAAGCAGGCACCTTTTGGACCAGGGTTCCACGTGACAGCTTAGAAAGAATGCTGTGAATGTTTGACCTTATGAACCCATGGGAAATTGCATGGTCTCATGGGAAATTGCTTGTTTATACATGTTTTTTAAATTATCATAAACTATTTACCGGAGCTGGTTGTCACTGGTGTAAACTCATAATTTCCCCATGGACTCACAAGCCTCAGTCCTACCCTTCTCCATGATTACCAATGGAAGGAAAACCAATATAGGATTTGGTTCTGGAATCAACACAGCCCCGAAAACCAGTTAAGGCAAATTCCAAGGCTTGCCTCTCAAGAGAACAGTATTTAATGTATTCCAGATAAGTGTGGCCTCTGCAGTTCTTGAGAAGATGAACAGGATGAGTTTTCCACCTTTCGTGCAATTATTTTCAATGCGTCGTGTATCACATCGACCGGATTTCTCCCTGACACAAGTGAACGGCAGCACGGCGACGCTCAGGATCGTGGCAGGCGGTTTAATCAAAGGGAGACGACGGCAACGCGTTTCGAGACACCTCTGCAGACAGCTGAGTGACAGGCAGGCGAGATCCTTCTGCTGTACCTGGAACATCGGCAGCGTCGCCTGAAGATGACAGCGCCGTTTCCATAGCGCCGCCTCCTGCTGTCATTCTGATTGGCTCTGACAGTTACAGATGGTAAGGAGTCTGATTAATCTGTGCTCCATTGAGAGAGCGGACCGCTGATTACTGTTTGTGACACCTGATAGATGGTTGATGTGGGCTTGGATAAATAATTTTGTGCGTGAGGGATGAGGGATGGTCCCTCCCAGCAAGGCAATGGCCTGTGTCATTTTAATAAAAGGCTGGGGTCAAAATCATTTCACACACCGTCAACATTTTGAATATCAGAGCGAAAGTTTGACAACCAGTGTATGTGCTTATCAGCTCCATGTTTGGCTGTAGTTTTAGTAAATTATACCTAAAAATGTGAATTTAGTATGGAATCCTGAACTTGTGGCCTTCTTCGTGTTTTTGGGCTAAAGAAACTACCTCCACCTGTGTAGGATGCTAGAGTATTCTAAGTAAAAACACGATGCAAATATTAGTACAACACAATAAACTTTGTATGTGTCCGTGTATAATCCTGTTCTGAGCTGCTATGCTAATGAATGGAGCAGAGTCTTTCCCGTGTGTCGTTACTGCAGATAAGAAGTACAACTGGCTCACGAATTCAGCATTGAAGAATCCGTAAGGGACTGCTTGGGGATTAGCGAGCGCTCAGAAAAGCTGCAAATCACTGCATGCGACGGACATGAGCTGCATGAGCTTTGTGAGAAACAAAGTTAGTGCCTAGGTGATAAAGAGATACTGGAACTCAGGATTAGAAAGATATGTGTTAGTTATGTCTGTTGTGAATGGTACATATTGGTCCAGCTTATTAGTTAGGGTGACAGGGAGAATATCAGGGAGAACACTTTGAGCCAGGACTGGATTTGTAAACTACCTGGATTTCACTTAAGCGCTGCATCCTTGCTGTGTGCTCATTGGTCAGTCTCCTATAATCATTCATGTATCACTAATGTTAATGTGAAACAGCTGGATGAGTCTTTTAATAAAGGAAACAAACCATTCAAAGCACAAGAAGAACTGAACTATTTTGCCAAGCAAAGGAGCCTTTCAGTTTTATAGTAGTTTGTAAAACCTGAAGTAGCTCAAAGTGTCCTTTCAGACATGGATTATCTGGTCACCCTATTATTAGTGTGCCTTAATCAAATAGCAGTTCTTAGAACAGTCTCTGGAAAACACGTTGTAGTGCAGACCTGCTTGGTGCATTTCATCCTTATGACCTACGCAGCCTTAAGTCAGGGTTTACAGCCTACAGCTTTGCTGAAGAATGCGCACGACTGCAGCTTCATAAATAATAAAGTCATTCACCCTAACAAACATCACAAACAGCTGCTTTAGGTGGGGATGAAATAACAACCTCTGCTGGCCTGCAGCAAATAACCTATTTACTCTTTTAATAGCAACATTAATAATCTGCACGGTGCTGCTTTACAGTAGTCTAACCTCCTTGCCCTCTCTATGACAGAATGTTCAGATATTAGCCCTGTAAACAGTAACCTAATTTTTTGCTGTATTTTTACAGTTTTGAGTATGTGCATGAGAGATACTTTAAAGACAGCCTGTGACCTCAGAAAAAAAAGGTTAATGACCCACAAATGCGCAAAGTGTGCAGGCAGCCTGCATCCATCAGGAACTCCCCCCACCACATAGTGGTCGAGCATGTGACCCTGTCAGGGGAGGGGAAGAGGTTGGCTGGAGGCCACATAGCTGTTTTCTCAAGCAAAAACTGGGAAAACTATGGGATGGCCTTTTGCACACACACACACACAGACTCTACCTGTGTGATGGTTAATATCCTGTGTTAATTACTACTGACTGCATTCTTCCACCTGCTGGGATGGCCAAGGCATATGAATAACAAAAATGATAGCTTGGTAGAACAGTAGTCTTCTGTCTGTTGGGAGAGCACAGAAAATCTTAATGTACCCTATCATTCAAAAGATTGGGGTCACTTAGAAATTTCCTATGGAATAGCCTTGGACCCGGCTTCATGAGGGTGGGCCTGGCCCACCCAATCACAAGGCTGTCCCGCCCAGCCAAGAGGGGGAAGAGTATTTTTTTATATGTAGTTGCCCCCCCCCCAAAAAAAATCTTCCTGGCCCACCCTGTTACTGAGAGCTGGAGCCGAGCCTGAATAGCCTCCATTTCTCAGAATAAGAAAAGACTGATTAATTTCAGAAGAAAGTTCATTTCACAGATTGCAGATACACAACTAAACTAAAGTAGGCCAGTTTTATTGCCTCTTCAACCAGCACAATAGTTTTCAGCTGGACTAGCATTATTTCCAAAGGGATTCAAATGATCAATTTGCGTTTTAACATGATAAACTCAGATTTGCAAGTACAACTTGAAACACAAGACTGATGGCTGCAAATAGTGGGCCTCATGTAAATATTACATTAAAAATCAGCTGTTTCCAATAATGTCTACACTGCATTTCTGACTCACTTGATGTTATTTTTATGGAAAAAAACTTTGCTTTTTCGTTCTGAAATAAGGACATCTATAAGTGCCCCCAAACTTATAATGGTGTATCTGTATTGGTGAAGATCATTAACCTTGCACTCAGTGTACCAGTGGCCATGAATGGGGAAACCCAATGTTTCTCCAAATGGTTCCAGAGTAATAAAAATAAGACATGCTTCATTCCACGGCTGCTCTCCTGCTCATCTTCCACAGGAAGCAGTGGTTATGTAAGTCCTAAACCAGGAGCAAGTAGTTATTTTTAAACAACACCCGTCCACCCGCCTCCCCTTACTTAGCACATCCATGAGAAATCCAACAGGACCCGTCTCGGCCCGGGTACCCACTCTGAGTTTTTCCATTTTTCCTAACAACTTCATAATCATTTAATCAACCCCACATTGTTTCACAATTTGCACCATCCAGCTCTGTGCCCCAGTTTACCATAGTCGTTTGACCTCTGGCACTTAACACTTTTTATCTGTAAATGTTGATGTTTAGTTGTTAATAAATATGATGTGTTGACACCTAAGGTTGTCACATAGAGGGTTACAGGACTCTGACCCTTGAGTTGTTTATAGAATGTCATATCCAGTTAGGTAACAGTCCATATTATGTCCATTGAATAGACAAACTAAATGGACCAAAATATTGGGACTCTTGGGCATCACACCTACAGGACCTTTTATGACATCCCATTCTAAATCCCACTGGCATCTTTAACTGTAAACCATATCTCAGAGTCACTAAAGGGGAATGATTTGCGGGACTGCGTTTTGATCTCCCCACTGCTCCCAGCTCCTGAATCGGCACAGAATATCCTTTCCTGTGTATTACTGCCCACAACTGGCACTGAGAGATGCACTGAGCAAATGTCTTGTGCTATTCATAACAAACTCATTAATTCTAATTCCAGCATCGTGCATAGTTTTAAGGTGTTTAGTTACACAACTGAATGTATCTATTTTTTATATGTATTCATGCCATGTTTTCTGTTCAAGGCTGTGTAGTAATAGCTTTTTCCCATTCTACAGAAAAAAAAACAATATTTCATGAACCATCACTAAAGAAGGCTAGGTGTGATGGTCCCAATAGACAGTCACTGTCACAAACCATCTAATCATGAACACCTACATGGCACACCCATCCTCAAATTTAGAAGTTAAATCTAAGTCAAGTTTTGTGCATGAAAAATAATGTCAATGATGTTATATGCTAGATTAGCATATACGCATATGCAGTGGCGTGCACAGACATTTTGGGGGGCAAGTGCTCCAGGGGGAAAAAAGGGCACTTTTTAAAAAAAAAAAAAATAATCACGTCTTTCAAAAGGGCACTTTTTTGGACTGAGGGCAAAAGGGCAAGTGCTTCAGCACCACCTCGTCTCTATCTGTGCACGCCAGTGCGCATATGGACTTAGAGTGCTTTAAAGTATCTCTCATGCACATGAGGCACTAAAACACCCCTCCTTCAAGGGTGAATGTAGTCTTGTCATTGACATTTGTTTGATATTCACTCAAAAACGCCATTATCTGTCGGCAGACATGGCACACACAATAGCAGCCTAAAGAATGTGCCGGAGATGCCTACAGGTCCACAGCCCCCTGAATTCCAGTCATGATCAGCATTTATGAAGCAGTGACTCCGATACTGCCGAGGGCCTCGGCCTTGTAATTGTAACTGTAATGTGCTCTCTGGCCACCTTAACCTTTCTGCAGAGTTTGCTGATTACCAATTACACGGGTTACATCCAAATTTATTGCACCAAGGTTCTCATTATAGACTGGACCTAATCAGTACTTAATATTATTATCTAGATAATTTTAGATTCATCTTAAAATTGATTCTATGGCGTTTTTATTTCCACACATGGTTGAACAGCGACATGAATGCGCAGCTCTTTACAAAAATCACAAGATTATTATAATCTGATGGACATCACATGACCTCAGTGTTCGGTTTAATGTAACAGCATCATCCTTCATTACCGGGCACATGGCACAGAATTTACAAAAAGGAAAACGATAACAATTGGCATCCTTGGTTGTAACTCCCAAATCCATTTAATTTTATGCCTCAAAACCAGTTTGTGCTGTGAGGAAATTAGGGCAATTATCCAGATTAGCTTGATTTTCCAGGCGGATCTGATTCTCACGGTGGCCTTTCTCTGCAGCTAAACTTCGCTGCTTCCGCGCCAGAATGGGCTCTTCCCTCGCACCCAGCTGACACTCTAACAAGGCCGACTGCCTTCTTCATGACCGCGGGACCTTCAGGAATAGCAGATGCGCCTATGAACTCCCAGCTTATTTGTCAGGTGTGTGTGGGAGAGCCTAGCGAAGGCCGCCTGGCTGGAGTCAAGGCCATTTGTTTGAACATAATATAAATTAGTCATCGTAATGAACTGATAACTGCTGTCATTTTATCTGAGCAAGCCTGCATTTTGTTACATCAGTGCCAAGCCATAAATATGCTGAAGTAGCTGAAGAAACCCAAACATACGAGCCATTCATATTTCAGACTTTTTGAACTGGCTCATTTTGGAAAACTGTAAATTAAGAAGAAGATTCACCGTACATTAACAATGCCAGCAGTACAGTAAATCCTGTCACAGAGCATTAATACTTTTCTACCAGCAGCCTATTAAAAATGATATATTACAGCAAAAGTCTGTAGAAGGGGCTTCACCTAAAATAATTTCCAGAATGTATCCTAAATGTGATGTGATGTTATAAATGTGATTTCAAAGATAAATACCTGGGGCCCAGTCTTACCAGGCATACACTGTTATATACCGCACATACATGTATATAGCTACTTCAAAACATAACCCCTGTCTCCAGAATAAAAAGGAATGCATGCACTGTAGGTGAGTGTGATTAATGATCTGTCATATTCAACCTGCCAATCTATCCCAAACCACAGAGTCCTCGCTATCATTCAGAGATCTAGCCAACTGTCAAGGGTGGAGTGAATTTGCATCGGCTGTATGTCAATCCAGTTTGTTTAAAGCTTAACGGGCAGCAGCTGGCTCACGGGCACCTAACCGTAACCCTGCTGGGCTGAAGCCGTCCTGGATCTGTTAGAAAACAAAGCAGCATTACTCAAAGCTGAAGCTGAATTAAAAGTCTGTAAAAGCACACACGACGTAGAGTAGAATGCCTCAATAAAATGTCTAACTTCGGAAGAAGGGAAAAACAGGAAAAATAGAAATCTTAATATAAATGAATATGGGAACCTTTAAAAAACATTTTAAATTATATTATGGACACACATTGGCCACTTTATTAGGTATAATTTTAAACAATGTGGCATAGCATAGCAGTGTTGTTTAATTGATAACTACTGTAGACTTTACCCAGAAGTGTGTAATCCTGCCATTTGACTGAGACAACTATAGTGTTAAGGGGTAGTTTCCTAAAATCATAACAAAGTAAATTACTATGCTTAAACTGATACGTAAGTCTAACCTGATTATTGATGCTTCAGTGAGTCTATACTCTACATACTCCCCTGCACGTTTTTAGGATTATCCTCATTTAACACACCAGATTCAACTCCTCACAACTCCGTGTGCTAATTACCACACAGCTCTTCAGCTCAATCGTTTGCGGTGGAACAGGGAAAGAACTAAGCTACACAGGGCACCGGCCCTCCAGGATTGGAGTTTGACACCTGTGCTCTACATCATGCTAGCTGGTAAGGAATGAAATGATTTGTATTATTTTGTCAAAAACATAAGAACAGATTGACATATTTAAACCAGGAACGCAGAGAAGGCGGCACCTGTCCAAAGAACAATCAGTTATGAGCAGTGGGTTTAACATGTACAGTGCCCATGTATTCCACTTTTCTTGTCAAACTGTTGGGACACAGCTCAGAATGCCATTTTATATTACAGAACACAACATTAACCAGAATCTGGATATAGCTAGGTTTAATTTCCCAGTAATGTAATAAATGTATTGCGCTCATAGTTATGAATCTTACATTGCTGGTAATGCAGGTCGGATTTTATCTTCTGGTCCAGAATAAAGTGCTTAGGGATACTAATGTTGTTACCATAATTATCTGAAGCTTCCAACATATTCACATGGAAACCACAAGGCTTGTTTGAACTGGTTTTACATTTGGGCAGTGAGAGTCTAAGGTAAATGTCATGTGTTTTCATTATCAAGATGTCATGTCTTCCATCTTCCAACCATTTATCCAGCACAGGATCGTGGTGACCCTGGAGCCAAAAGTTCTGGGCATGAGGCAGGGGATACCCTGGATAGCATGTGCATCATCCATCCATCCAAAAAAAATGTATATGTGTGTGTGTACCCATATATAATACATGCAAAATGTATAATTTCTTTCTTAATAAATATTAGGGTAGCTTATTTTCATTGTGAATTGTTAATAAAGCATTTAATCGATCGATCCCGTCTCGAAACAGATTTTGTCCTCAACTCCAGCAGCCCTCCGCTCCAAGTTGGGCGCGAGGACTACAACTCCCAGTAGGGCGCGGGCGCGTCCCCGCGCTGCGTGCGCGCTCCCGTGCTCCCGGTGCATGTGCTCGCTGTAATGCAGGCGAGCCGCTTTGAATGTTTGGAGGAGGAGAAAGCGATCCAGTCCAGCACAATGTGGGATGGCAGGAGGAGCTCCGCTCTAAAGAAAGACAAGGGGGGAAGCGGCGATCGGATGCACTGAAAGAGAGGGGGGGAAGGAGGCTGGATCTGAAACGACGGGGTTATACACTAACGTTCTATTAAAAAGGGGAAAGGAGCACGACTGGTACCATTTGGCGCTGAAGGCAGCGCTGCGTGTTACAATGGACGGGAGGGACCGCTCCGCGGCGTGATCGGCGGACGGGAAGGGAGAAGGGGGGAGCAGCCGAGGTAAGCGGCCGACAATATGTAATCCGGGCAAAGAAAGTGGAAAGGAACATGGGCTGGCATATGACGGGGGCCATTATTACCCGGGCGGGGGTGCGGGAGGCAGGGTGGCCGCACACAGACGCCGAGCCGTGCGGGCGGCGGCGAGGGGTGTCTGCCGGAACACCGCGGGTCCGCTCCTGCTGCGATCGTGCGCGGTTACCCGTGCTTATTATCAGTGTTATTATGGGATTGCGCTTCTGTCGCCTTACCGTGCGCAGCATCCGTGGCGCACAGAATAACGGCGTGCGCCGGGGTGACACAGCGGCAGACGGGGCACCTTTCGGGGGGGACGCCGTCCCCACACACTCGCCTATTGCTCTGGGCGTTTAGGGGCTTCCTGCTCTTATTTAATGCCGTGTGGCGACAGTGCATTATTCGGGGGGGCTCCTCGGTCCTTCTCTGCGACCTGAAGCCACATATAACGGGAGAGTGGTGCTCGGCGGGTCGCAGGTGTTACCCTGGCCGGGCAGTCGGGCGCGTTATCCCGTGGCTTTCCCGGGGTGTGATGTAGAAGGAGCCGAGGGTTCGGCGGGCTGTAGGAGCCACGATCGCATGCTTCCTGTACCTCCTTCTGTAACTCCCTTGCCATTTGTATTTACCAGCGACGTGTTTTTGCAGAGAACTGGATTCCCCTCCACACCAGTCCCGCTGTTGCTGCTGGTGTCTGGACCTGGAGCATGACAGCTGAAGGAAGTCTGTGGGACAGTCATCTATAAGTTGGGGTCTTGGAGCACCGGACCGCCTTGTTAATATTCTCCTCCCTGCGTCCGTCTGATGATGAAGACCGTGCCTGCTTTTTGTGGCTGGGGGTCGGCCTTGACATACCCGCAGAAGGAAAAGGCCGACTTTCGGGAATAACTGTGATATTCTTGGGTGATATTTGCCAGCATTCGGATGAAGGGTCTCCGAGGAGAAGTTTGCCAGCCAGGAACGATGCTGCAGTGAGGCTGCCACTTTTCAGGAGCGGCTCCGGGTTCAATGCAGTCGGGCTGCACATCAAGAGATGGTTATGGGATTGAGAAAGCCGTAAACGCTCACTCAGAGATGCCTTTTGGCACTTTTTCCTCTTTCATCTGCGGAGAGTGGTAACTGCACGCTGGCATAAAGGGAGAAAAGACAGCGGACTCGCAGAGACAGCCGGCGTCCTCCGTCAAATGTCCACGTGTGGAAGAGGCACCGGCGATCGTGCTGCGCGCCTGAAGTGAGCGCCGGGCCGCCTGCGTCCAGGCCGCGGACGATGTGGGAAAGCGCATGAGGATTTGCGGGCACAGCGTGTTTCCACGATGGCGCAAACCAGCTTACTGCAGGGGAAGCGGTTCTACTGCAGGGAATGGGTCTTCCACAAGCTCCAGCACTGCCTGCAGGAGAAGACGAACAGCCTGAGCGGCGTGGCCTGCACTCCCAGCAAGCAGGCGGCCGGGGTGGGCTCCGCCGGCTCCTCCTCGGGGAAGGGTCTGGCGTGGGGGGTGCTCCTGGTGGGAGGTCCCGGCAGTGGCAAGACGGCACTGTGCACGGAGCTGCTGTGGCCCAGCTCTCCGCAGGGCGTGCACCGGGGCCTGCACCGGCAGGGCCTGGCCTTCCACTTCTGCCGGGCGGACGACGTGGACACGCTGTGTGCCGGCGGCTTCGTGCGGGCCCTGGTGGGCCAGATCTCCCGTAGTGGGCTGCTTCCCGGGTACGAGGAGAAGGTGCGGGAGCCGGCTGCACAGAGTGCCCTGCAGCCTGGGGAGTGTGAGAGGAACCCCGCAGAGGCCTTCAAGAGGTACGTCGCCCATCCCGCCCCTTGGTGCCTGCACACTTTCTGACCATCCCCCCCGCAGTTGGCCCCATGTTGCTTTGGTATGTTTATCATTTCCTCTCTATGCACCAGGCTCCGCCCTCAGCTGGGTTGCTTTTGGATATGGAAAGGTCAGCGCCGTAATCTAGCATTCTGATATAGGTGTTTAAAGGGACATTCTTTATATATATATGTGTGTGTGTGTGTGTGTGTATGTATGTATGTATGTATATATATATATATATATGTGTGTGTGTGTGTGTGTGTGTTGCTGGGCTGTGCAGTGCTGCTCTCTGTTAAAAACTGGTGGCCTCGTGTTGTGTGTAACATGATCAAGTCTTTAATGTAAGTGTTAACGTTCCACTGGTGAGGCTGCCCTCTGGATGGATTACCAGCTCGACTAGTTTAGTCCGATTGGCCCGTCTGCGTTGTCTGGAATGCGGCGTCGAGCACAAGTGCTGCCGTCTCTCCCGCCATCTGCTCGTGTTAAATGTACTGTTTCGGTGCCGGGAAAGTAGGTCAAACGTTCACGAAGGTAAATCGCTTTAGAACCGTGGCACCGAAAATCTTTTTTTGGTGAAAAGGGTGTTTTTTTTTTTTTTGGCAGAGTGCCGCACCAGATGACGTCAGCACGGTGGCAGTGCCGGTGATGTGATGTGGAATATGTCTGTGGACCTGTCGGATAGACGAAAGTGTCAAATTTCTGCATGAAAACAAAATGGAAACTTGTTCCAGTGCAGTTTTGGGTATTTCTGTCCGTTTGTTATGCTCCGTTAGACTTCGTAAACCGTCTTCCTCTTTCACAACTCAATGAGCCAGCTTTCAGGTTAAGAAGGACCTTTGTTTTTCGGTCCGTGTGGGTGGAGAGATGCTAGCCTTTTCCAAGGGGAACGTGATACACTTTATCAGCCTTGACTGAGAGACTATTTGAAAAATGAACGGTGCCGAAAGCTTTATCATTATCTTCATTGTCAAGTCATTGACTTCTTAGATAAATTCCTTTCACTTTTCAGTGTCTTATCCAAGTTTGAGAGGACTGGAATGCGTGAGGGATGTGTTTCAAATGTGCTCGTTGGAAAGTGCTTGTAGCCTTAAATATATCCATAAGTGGGACCTTCTTCCACACTTTGGATTACCTGAGAATCACTGCCAGTTTTGTCCTGGCTGTAGAACTGAATTAAGGCATGAGAAACGCACAAAGGCTCCACAAAGTTAATAAAAAAAGCTAATAAGTCATTCCTACCATAATGTAACCCAGGAAATACTCTTATACACTGCAATTTGATTTGCGAACACCAGGTTTGTTTGTACTTGCAAACGGGGGTTACTGCAAGATTGTTTTAGTAGTCCTTGTATGGAACATCACGACTGCAACCCGAGGTAACTTTTGCAGTCGCGTGAGTCGCAGTCCAGGTTGACTTTGTGGTTGCTCCATTGCCTGCAGGTGTGCTAAACCTGTACACGCTCTACTGACTTCTCCTCGCATTCCAAAACAGGCCTTGTTTCTCCCTTGATAGCAGCCCATGTGCAGTGTTAGGCCTAATTCCCACGACTGGACGAAGTCGTGACGGAGGTGGTGTTATGGCCCGGGCACCGGTGGCTCTGATTATTGTTCTCCGTGAAGAGCTGCCCCCCGTCAATCGGCTCCTCTTAAGAATGTTTTGACTGCAGGGCTAACTGGGTGGAATGATTAGCCTTGAAGGTTTGGCCTTAGCTTGTGAAACAACCAGGCGGCCCGCATCTGACCCAGAAAGCCTCCCCCGGCTTCTTCACGGAGAGGGGGACGCATGAGCTCACGATGTTACAACTTGCCATCCATGTGGGCATGGGCTGCCGCAGCAGGAAGTTATTCTGAGACGCGCTTTTTATATCTAATGAAAGGATACAGGGTCTAATGCCATGCGTTTTTTTGATCTGGTTAGATCAGTTCAGTGCCTTTCAGGAACCCGTTTATCCCTGTGCCTTTTACAACAACAAATATTTAACTAAGAGTATGATTAATGTCGAGGGCAGCATGCAGCATGGGTCTGAAGGACATTACGAGCTTTGAAGGATGTTCGTTCACATTGTTACAAACCAAGACTTGTTGGAGACTTCATCTCAAAGTAGACTGATGATCCTCCTTATCAGATGGTTGGCTAGTTGACGGTGAAACCTTTGACCCCAAGATCCATTGGCTGGCTTTTATTTTTATTTATTAATTTTTTGCAGCAGCAGGGAGAAGCAAACCTTATGTGAACCCTAGAATCGCACGTACCTTCGCGAGTCTGTAATCCCGTAATGTCCTTACATCTGAAGGATTCCGAAACGTGCCTTAAATACAGCAGATTTGCGGGGCTTAGTGTAAATCTGTATCGGCGTAATGATATAAACGATAAGGGCATTTGCAGAGCGGCAGCCGGGCCTGTTCCCAGACAACGGCTTGGTCCGGGTCCAAGAGTTAAATAAGCGGAAGGGAAGATGCAGCTGCAGTATGAGAGCGTTACAGACGCCCCACCCCCCCACCTCTCATAACTGGGAAATACAGAGAGAAACACGCCACATCTGAGGAGCACATGAACGTCTCTCTGAGCTTCCAAGGTCAGTTTTTAAACAAAGTCGAGAAGCAAAGAGGGAGTGAAATTTAAGATTTAACCAAATGCAAACATCTTATTGTATGGCAGCTTGAGCCCTGGGGTCTGACGTTGACACTGGGTCGTACTCCTGAATAGGAGTTCAGCGAGCCTTTTGGTATTGGGTGCCTGGGGGGCGGTGGTGATTGCCCTGGGTGGAAAAAGCCAACAGAGACGCTCTTTCAGCTTGACTTAAATTAATTTAGGAGTAGCTCTATGTATTCCCCGAGATCATTGTTCAGTGTATGAAAAAGGCAAATTTGCATTTAATTTCATAAACCATTCCAAGTTGTCTTATGGCAAGGAGACGCTGGGGAAATTTCCGGAAAGATTCTTCTGGGCTTTCGTTCAGAGATTCTTTGAGGATGTTTTACATGCTGCTGCATAGTTGAACCGGTATCATGAAATCTGGAAAAACACGCCCATGTTCCCAGGTGGTTCCAGGCAGAAGGCCCTCATTAGATGATCTGCTTCTTCTATGTCAGGAGTTTTACCTTCTGTGTCCCTTTTCCCCGTGTTCCCTGGCTGCCGCTACTCCTACGAGCCTTGCGGATTATTCAGATGGCTTGTATGTGGTCAGCAAATTGAATAAAGACAACTAAATTTTTATAAAGAACCTTTGCAATCTTGATGTCGTAACATTTACCCATTACAAGCTAAAGTGACATCTTTGCCGTGTAGAATTAACTCTACTATAGTCTACTTTAAAGTTATAAGTCTACTTCAAAGTATAGTCTACTTTAAAGTTATACAGTGAGTCTTACTTGGACAGAAGGCATTCCTTAAGTCAATCCGTCACCCTGGCCAAAAGTTACGGGGACTGGCATTTCTCTGTACTCTCTGTAGTGTTTATAGATTGCTATTTGTGCAAAATTGGAGTCACTCAGCGTCACTTCATGTCCGATATAAGTGCACAGTAAGATATGAAAGTCTGCAAAATGTCGTTGCAGTAGTGTTGAAAGGATATGCTCCAGCCCCAAAAGGCCCATGTGTTCTGTCTTTAATGCTGTTTAAAGGTGCCTTGCAGAAGTTCCTCAAGAGAGGAAACCCGCTTTAAGTTCATTTCAGCCTTTATGGAAGCACTGTCTATTGTTCTGTGTTACAGCACTGCCTTCCTTCCGGGCTCCATCCATCCTGTTCGGCTGGATTCCCTTTAATTACAGTTAAATCTGTTGCTCGTGCACATTCATCTGTGAAAATTCTTAATTGGTATATTCTGAAATTTTAATCACTGGTTAATTGGCCCCAAGTGTATTTGTGCACGTTTAGGTCGACTGACTCTCATTTTAGCGTTCGTCGTTTTGTGGCAACAACTTTGATTTATTTATTTGTTTCATAATGGATCAAGATGGCTGGGTCACCTCTCTATCTCCAGTCCGAGGGTGCGTTGTCTGTAAGTTCTTTCTGTCGTCGTTGAGTGCTGTGAGTCAGCAGAAAGAATTTCAACCCCCCCCCCCCGTCAGCACAGTGCTGTAACAGGATCACTGGACCTGGAATGAACTCTGTGAACAAATCAAGTCGAGTAATCATGTTCGGTATTGTCTAACAGGCAAAAATGGAAAACCAAACGAAAACTCTTTGTATTGTTTTTTCCAGGTTTATGCTTCTGTTCCCTCAAGGATCACGAGAGGAAAAACCAAAGTGGTTTAATCTTTTAATTTTTTTGTCATTGTTAGGCTATTAGCTTTTGGCATTCACCGATAATTAATAAGATTACAGTAGCTAATCTCCCCTGTCTCCACCGATATCAAGTGGTTGATCATTATCGGGCTGTTTCGTTTGGAAGCCGTATTTTCTCCCTCTCTTTGGCCCTCACAGTTAGAGGTCGACCGATATTGGTTTTTCAGGCCCGATATCGATGCCGGTTATTGCTCGTTGGTGGGGCCGATAACCAATATTTGGGACTGCTGCGCGCTTGCGTTTCTGTGCTTTCTTTGCATCCGTCTGTAATGAGAATTTGAAGATATAAAGTCTGCTATTAGAGTAAGGCTGCTCTTTTCAAGTGAATGTTACTTTTTAAATAATGGAAAATGATTCATTATACACGTTTTTTTTATTTTATTTTATATACTTTTTACAGATTAAATATTCATAAGACAGTTGCTGCAAGAATAAGGAATAAATAAATAAAGCATCTAATAAAACTTATATTCCTGGACAAATTAATAGGTACTTTAATACCATTAATAACTTTTCATTAATAGCATCACAGTTTGGTAGCACATTTAAATTAGCACTAAGAGACTCCACGTTGTTGTCAGCTAACGTTACACGTAACGTGGGAGAATCTCATAGGGATGAGTGAGTACTGTAATGTAAAATAAGATAAGCAGCGCCGAAGCTCAAATAAGCTCCTGTTGCAACATTAGCTGTCGCTGCTACGCAGCACTATTAACACTTTGTCATTACAGGTGACATTGCTGGCTCATACAGCAGCGTACCGCATTCACGAAAGAAAAAACGTTGTTTTTCTGAATTTCTTTAGTGAATGCATGACGCTTCCACAGGCTCACGTTAACACCACGACAACGGTCATTATAATGACATTTTCAGCGGTGTAACTGGGACGCAGGGCAGGCTTTTCGTTATGGAAATTGCTCACAGGAGCTCCGTGGTGTTTTGTAACTTCAGTGTGTAGGACTGTTATGTTTTAATTTGGGGAAACATCAGCCGCTTTACCTTCCAATCTCAGCAAAAGTCCACGCTCCGCTGAAACTCCTCTGTTCCTTGGGGATTCACGCTGTGCTCGTGTGTGAGTGACAGCAAGGCTTCAGCGTCGATTGGTTATTTCTTGTGTGACAGCCAATCAGCGATTGGTGTGGGCGGGACATTAAATGAAGCAGCCAGACGAGAGCAAGGAGCACAGAGAAGAGACCGCAGCAGAGCTACAGTGGCCCACCTTGTACTTACTTAATATCGGTAGTAAGCGTCAAAATAAAACGACGATACCGATAATCGGCAACATGCCTAATATCGGCCTCCAATAATCGACCAGGCCGATAATCGGTCGACTCCTACTCACAATTTTTGGTGCCAGTTGGAAGAAATTTGTTGGCTATTACTCTGGCTGCTGTCAGCGTAGCACTGTAACTGTCGAAGGGGGTTTGCCACATCCAGGGCGTTTGAGCTGCTGCACCCCTCCCTCCAGGATGTGGGGGTGCCTCGACCGCCATTCTCATACTTTTTCCATGGTGGGGGCAAACATTTTGGCATTGTGCCCTCCCCATAAACCCGGGGGGCAGGAAATGAGTCTGGCATGGCCTAAAGCCAACGGACTGGGTGACTGGGACCTGCGTCATTTTCAAATATGACTGTAAAATGTAACTCAGCGCTGGGTTTTCAGCACGGAGGGCAATCAACCGCTGCGTGACAAATACCTATTCCTGCCCACGTTTACACTGTGCTACCTCAAAGGGAGTTTTCTCATGTAACTATTCATGGATTCAGCTGCCGACTGCACATTTCTGTAACTCATCCATATTTATGGTGTGTCTGTGGGGGTATATGCTCATTTAGAACATCCTGAAGCTTGTCTTAATATTTGCCCAAAATGATCCCTGGTAGATCCATCTGCAGTATTATATTCTGAATACAGTTGGATTGAAGCTAATTAACTACAAGTAAACAGCCCATGGTTTATTTATCTTATTTAAATAACTGAATACAGTTTTAACTAAAATTTTATTTTTGTTCTTCCCGGACTTTATTTCTTTGACATCATTATAGTATTTCAAGGAGGTCTACAGAGATGTTCAGTATGTTATCGCAACCAGAAGCTTTCCGTAACATTATTTACAAATGGCAGAGTTTTGGAAAACATCTCAGATGCGGTTATGTCTCGCAGAAGTAGCTGGCAGATAAGAACACTACACTGACCTATTTGCTTTTCAGAGATGACCAAACAGCCCAGCTTTGTACCCCACCAGGAAAAGTGTTCCCTTCTGTAAGCCCCGCCTCGCCCTCTTGTCATTGGCTGTCTGAGGACCCGCCCATCCGGGAATGAGCCTCTCCCATCGGTCTCCAGCCCTTTCAGCGGTAGTCAGCGGCAGCGGAGTAATCAGATTTATTACCTTCGATGTGAATGCAGTTGATTTTTCCAGGCAGGACTGGTGCTTAGTCTGGCTGGATCCGCCCTGTGTGGTATCGCTTGGCACCGGCGTGGAGAAGTAAGCGGGCCGCAGTCGGAAGCACTTTATAGGCTCTGTAAAGCATCTGTCATAAAGCATAACTATTTTAGGGCACGTTATATATGAGGTATTGGCAGCTCTGTGAATTAAAACATCTTGTGAGTAGGAAGCTTCTGCTGATTTTTATGAGCATTTTATGAGTATTTTATTAAGGGCTGGGGGGAAAAATCTAGGTGGCACCGTAGCTAAAGATGGCAGGGGGGAACCGTGATATTGAAGTTTTAACCAGCTGAGATCATCGTTCTGTGTTACACACACACACACGCACACACATACTGCTGAAGATATTTTATGCTGAATAGTAATACGCATTCTCAGTTAGGCCTCAGAACTCACCACTGCTTTCCGAGTGTGGCCTTCGGTAATCCTCGAGGAGAATATGTAGCAAATGCTACAGATTTACTAAGCGCTGTGTGCCAGTCAGCGATTTTTAATGCTGCCCTTGGTAAACAAGTGGTTTTCCGATTCCTTGCACGTACCTCGGCTGATGGATGCTTTAATCTTTATCATTTAGTCTGATGGAGCGCCCTGGATTTTACCTTAACCTGACTGCCGGACCTTGCTTGTGCCTGTACCTGGTGCATCATGGGAAGGTGTCCAAGCACTCTCCCTGCTTGTGCCTGTACCTGGTGCATCATGGGAAGGTGTCCAAGCGCTCTCCTTGCTTGTGCCTGTACCTGGTGCATCATGGGAAGGTGTCCAAGCGCTCTCCTTGCTTGTGCCTGTACCTGGTGCATCATGGGAAGGTGTCCAAGCGCTCTCCTTGCTTGTTCACAGATGTGTCCTGCTACCCCTCCTGGGCGTCCAGCCTCCGCAGCAGTCCTTCTTCATCCTGGTAGACTCCATCGACGAGGGCTGCCAGCCGGGGGAGGGCGACACGCGGGTCTCCGCAGCCTCCCGCACCATCGCCGAGCTCTTGGCCAGCCACCACGAATTCCTGCCACCCTGGCTGCTGCTTATCTGCTCTGCCCGCCGCCAGAACAAGGCCACTACCAAGTTGTTTACCGGTAAGCCCGCGGGACACCCGCGTGCCTCACGCAGATCGATGCATTCCACTTTCGGAGTAGGGCAGCACTGAAGGAGGCCGGAAGGTGCCAGACTCAAGTGCCAAGTGGGTCTCCTTTCTTGTTCCCCGAGTTGTTAACTTGATTTTCACAGATACATACAGTGGTTTGAATTTTATATCTACATTTATTTATTTAGCATGTGCTTTTATCATCATCATCCTCATCAAGGGCCGGCTATGGCTACCGGGTCCTGACCCACAGAGCCACATACTGCCCCAGACAGTCTGTCTTAGCGTAAAATTATTTCAACGCTTGTCTCGGAGCCGGACCTCTCGTGTCAACTCGGTGCTGGCCGCTCTCGTGAACGCTGCACCGGCGTTGGTCCCTCCTCGGCCAGTAAATGACGCAGGTGCCCGAGTGTATGAGAAATTGCTAAATTCCGAGAAAGTGCCCATTTGACAAAAACTGGAACTCCGGAGGTGATTGGATGTGCCGGTGTCCCCGAGGAGGGTTTCCGCTTGTCACCCCCTGCAATGCATCAGAAGTGGCGTGGCTGTCAGAGCACCTGGGTCCCGCGTCGTTAATAAGCTGGGCAGCTGAAGTGTGAGTCATACATCCCTGTGTGGGAGTAGCTTCTCCTCGTAACCTTTTCTGTGTCCACGCTACCTCTCCAGTTCCCATTTGCGGGGGATTGTTAAAGCACATTAAACACATTACGTTATGTAATATTTGATTCACTAAGGGTGGGAATTGAGTGTCAAATTGACTCTATTCTGAATTATATATCTTCTCAAAGCAACTATTGAGGTATTATTTCTTTTTCACAAAGTTATTTTAAAGATAATAGCTGGAAGGGAAATGTATGTGATGTGAATAATTTAGCCCCGTTTTGCCATAAACCGTATCTAACCGTGGGTGCGTTTCCCAAAAGCTCCCAGCAACTACCATAGTTGGACTCATTCAGTTGCATGGTTCTAACTATGTAAGTTGCTAATGTAGTTAGCAACTATGTTTCTGGGAAACACACACCCTTCTAATTCGTGGTGAATAGTGACATTTGGGGATGGCATGGAGTGTATGGGGGTATGCTGATGATCACCGGAGCTGCTCTGCGAGCTGATGCGCAGTGACAGGTTTCCACGCCAGAAGTGAAAGATATTTTAGTTTTTACATTTTTGGTTGAATTCATTTTGAGATGTTTTGAAGCAGTGAGCATTACGCTGGTGCATTATACTCCGCACTGCGTGGGATTCTGGGAAGACTTTTCAAGGACCATTTGTGTGGTTCTGCCTAATGGTGTGCAGCCATTATTAAAATAGGATTGTTTTCATTGTAGGTATGTTTTATGGTTTTTTATATATAATATATCCACGAGAAGCCTCTTAACATCCAGCTTAGTGAATGTTAAGTGAAAGCCTCTTGTGAATTTTAAGCTGGTGTGAGAGTTCACTTTGAGTCTGGTACTGATTATCTGCCAAAGCTAGAGAAAATAATTGTGAGCAAAACAGCATTTGTGTGCGGGTATCCGTGGCTGGCTTCTCACTCCCGGTCGCAAGCTGTCGGCCCCCTTGTGATCAGAGTGCGGCTTCTCTTTGGTCATGAATGCAGATATTTTTTAGATTAATCCGATTTTTGGTTGGAGGCGTGCAGAATGGCCCAGAACCCCAGGCCCTGTAACTCGTGCCGATCCAGACCTGCCATTCGGGTACCCCACTGTAAGTTGTCTAATTGCTTTGTTTCTGAGAATGTAGCAATCAATACGTTTTCTTCCTGTGCTCTCTTGCGGGAGCTGTCGCCGGTTGCCGAAATCGATCGGAGTGTTGTCGGTCAGGCCGATTAGCCGAAGGGTCAAGGATTTGGCATCCTCTGTGGGTTGAAGCTCTCAGCAGCTGCCGTCAATAGCGGCTTCAGGGGAAGTCTCTCACATAACTCAGCCCGGAATAGATGGGGCGACAGGGGAAACTCTGACCTGTAGGGCTTGGTTTGAGCCAGGATGCCATGAGTTTTGGTAAGACTAGGATTTGAATGCTTACTGTTGGACTTCCTGGAATCTTGTGCTGCAGCAGCAAACCGTAACCAAAATGGAAAATACAACACAAAGTAGTTTTCTCTTTTACTCCTTTCAAGGCTATTTATCGTCAAAGAGCTAGTGGGGGGAAAACAAAGCGCTCAGTCCTTGCCTCTTGCCGCATTTGATCGCTGTTAAAGTTTACGGCTGCCCTGTAAGTCACCTGTGCTCTGCTTTACGTCATATACCCTGTCTTTTGCTCTTGGGGTCTTCTCCTGATTACGAGTGATTCCTTGTCATCCTGTCGGAGACTGTTGGCCATCTTGAAAGATAAAGGAATTATTTTGTCTGTCTGTCACAGGAGTTTAACTCTCCAGGAGACCCTGTGACGATTGTTGCTTTGTCCATCATTTTTGTTTGAAGAGCAAGAGCTACACAGTTATCTCCGTGAAGTCTGAGAGACACGTAGGGGGGGTGGTGCTGTAACTCAATATCCAAATTACTGCCAGGAATGTCGTGCTCCTAGGGTAAAGGCTCCTGCTGTTGTGAAGAAGGGAATTTGTAGTTTACTGTCATTTCCACCGCTTCACCGATACAGCTTTGCACTTCCTTAACTTTCCAAAGAACCTGCCGATAAATGTACCCCGTAAAGTGAACAATGACTCTCCCTCTTACCAGTCAGTAATATTTACAGTTTCTACATTCTTAACTTGCCTTGCTGCCAAGTGTGCCTGTTGTTGTTTTTTTTCTCTCCTTTCGGCATATTGATAATTGTTTTTGCGATTTCTCAACTTCTCTTTCATCAAAACATACCAATCATATACAGTCGGACCTTGCTAAGTCGAACCTCCTTAAGTCGAAAACCTCCCTATGTCGAATCACTCGTTAGTCCCCGGCCGAATTCCCATAAGA
>JAODKM010000016.1:6804700-6820087 GCA_026780845.1 Petrocephalus sullivani | reverse complement strand
ATAAAACGACAATATAATAAACGGTTATATAACAATTAAGCTGGAAAAATGTCCTTGATTAACCCGCACCTATTACTCGAAAACTCCCTAAGTCGAATTTTTTTTTTTGGTCCCTTTGAGTTCGACTTAGCGAGGTCCGACTGTACTAAGGTCAGGTAGAGAATTGAGTGCATGTTAGATGGAGAAAATCAATTTGGAATTAATGCAATATTCCCTAAAGAAGATGGCCATTTTTATATAGTCCAAGAGGCAGCATTTTGATGTTACTCCTCGGCCTTTAGGCTGTATTCTTTTACCGCCTTCAAAGCTTATTACTCGTGGTGCCCTTCTCACCCACCTGCTGGGCTGCAAGCTCCCACACTGCCTAAAGTTAATTGCTTGAACAACGACCATGGTTTTGTAACTGAGGATGGAAATGGAAGGTCAAACAGAAGCCAGACCTTCACTAAAAATACTATCCCTATTGTTTAGAAGGCCAGCTTATATTAGCGGGGCCTTGGTTGGCCTGACCTGCTACTGGACCTTGTTGAGTGGGAGGTGCTTTATTGGTGACTTGCCGTTTCTGTGGCTGTTGGAATCCTGAGACGTGATTGGCTCAGCAGTCAGTTTGGGGTCTGGCTGTGTGGCTCGTTGGCTTGATGCAGGACTTGTTGAACTGAGGGGTGTATTTCCTCCAAGCTGTTCCTGAATCGCGAGTCTGCAGTGCTCAGAAAGTCCATTAGCCCCGCTTCCGGCCTGTTAAAGTTTCGTAAATAAGCCGTGAGCTGTTTAAGACGATGCTGAAGTGATGTAGCCTTCACCGGGCAGACTCAGTTTGCTGGTATTAACAAGTTGGATTAGGTTTTCCTTGGCTGAGTCTCATGATCCTCAGTCCCTCAAACCCGCAGCGCACATAAAATGGTCTTTTTTCCTTTTCTTTTTTTACCTTTCTGCTCAGGATTCTCGTCTGAACAACGGACGGCAGCCCACAGAAGCAGGAAAAGTGAAGAATCGTTAAACTCAGTGTAGGAAGTGAGAACGCAAAACAAACCCTGTGATTTTTGGCGCCAGTCGTTTCCGTGAATCTGAGTGTTAGCCTAAGCGTTTGATCGTTTCTGTCAGGGGGGTGTGCGGCGATATAAATATAGATCCCCCCCCCTCCGCTTCCCACCTTGTGTTTGAGCCGTCGCTAGGTCAGTGAAATGGGGGCACTGTGCCGGTGATCTCGGAGGATATTCGAAGGGATGCCAATTTCGATGTGGCCCGAGGCAGAATGAACAAAGAGCAGGGGTTGGAGCTGAAATCGATTTAGCATTTTAAGCAGAGCAAAGGTTTGGGGTTTCGGGCTCATCGAAGGTCTGGGAAGGAGCCCTGGGTAAATATACATTTCCCCTTGAAAGCCACATCTCTCCCTTAGCAAACCTTCCTTCGTTCATCCTTCTAGCATCGAGTCTTTTAACACCAATATTTGTCGTGCTGCCCTTTTACAAATTGTCCTTTAGGTGCCTAACAGCATTACATTAGCACTGCTCTGTAATCCCTGGCTACAATTTATAATTTTCTATTTATATTTGAATTTTAAAATGGGTGTTTAAACTCTTCCCGTGTACATCTCAGTCGTTTTATGTTGATTTGGCACTGAAGTGTTTTCTCCTTAGAAACAGTGGGTGGTAGAAAATTGAACACAGACCTGGAATCCAACCGAGAAAAGCTAAGAGCACATAAATAAATTGTAATTAACAGCAGTGCATGCTAACGGCCTAGGCTGACTGTTCCCTTCCAACTGAAAGGCAGCCATTATTTTGCGCAAAGCTTCTGTGGGCTGAAGCTGAAGGTTACGTGAACCGGGAAGTCAGCTTCGGGCACAAAAAAAATCCATCAGCTACGGCTTTGGTGCTAGTTGCGTCTTGTCGATGGTGACACGCCGCACTATCTTCGTAGTACACTGCAGGTTGTTATTACAAGGCTTTATTGGGATTAAGTGATATGATTACAGTCCCTCTGCGCATTCTGAGTGATCAGATGATTCCTTCCGTTTTCCTTAATCAACATGAGTCAGATTTAGGCACAGATTATTTGTTTTGATTGGCTTTAGAGAGTAATGTTTCAGTGATACAGGGTTGCCCACAGGTAGAACTCGGTGTGACGGGTCCAGGCATGAAACTGGAGAGTGTTTGTCTCGTACAATGGTTCCCCAACACCTCCAGGGATAGATATTTGATTTTTTTTCTACACCTGATCGGTGTGTCTGGAGTTCATATTTATTCATGTAGCAGATGCTCTGTTACAAAGTGATGTGTAATTTAGAAAGCTGGGTCAGTACTTAGAGAAACTGGGGCTTATGGACCCAAAGGAAAAATCATACTGCCCAAAATGGGATTTGAACCTATGATCTTCCAGTCACGGGCACACAACCCTAACCCAGAGAAATGCACGCCACTCCGCAGTTTGCATCTGCTTTGCGCGTCACACGGGTCTTCTCCCCCAGGCCAAAGACATGCAGTTAGGTGAACTGGTCTCTGAATTGCCCACGGCTTGTGATTGTGTGTTTGCAATATGATATGCCCCTCCCATGATCGTATGGCTAGAAAGCAGCTGAATGATGGACTGCTGCATAGATGGATAAGAACAGAACTGCAAGATAACCCAGCTGGTAGTTGAAAATTTATCAAAACAACATATAGAAGCTGTAGCTGAGTGTATATGTTTCTTGCTTAGTGAGAAGGAAAAAGACCCAGCATATCAAACGTGTGTGGTTCTGTTAACGGATTAACAGAAGAGTCCTAGTTCAGTGTAACCCGTACCTGAAAGTACAGTTTGTGTGGTGCCTGAAATATGTCATACTTGGGCACAACAGCACCGCTCCTGAGCCTGTTTCCCGCGGCCAGCGCAGCTATTCACGCGGTGTCTCCCTAAATACCGCTAAGGGCTGAGGATGGGTGTCTCTTTCCTGCGGGATGCTCCCGAGGCTACGCTGTTCCCACTCTGTGCCGGGCATGAATGGGCCTTTTCAGGGCCCACCGCTGCCCAGCTGACAGGCCTGATTTACCGCTGTGGATCGAAGGGAAAAATAGCAGGCCTGTCTTAACCGGGCCCCCCAGCCCCCAGCCGCTTTCAGGTCCTCCCTGCCCCCTCGTCCACACATAGGCCTTTGGCCGGGGTCACGGCATTCCTCACATTACCGTCCCGGGTGACTTTTGGATAACTGTTTGGGGCAGGGGGGTTGGCAGGCACACAGGGGAAACTCTGGCCCGCTGACAACACAAATACTTCCATAAAGCACCTAAAACTGTCTCACTCCCCCGGCTCATGCAGGAGATGGGGGGTTTGAGGGCATCTCTCTGGGAGATGGGCAGGTACAGGGGAAGGCCTGCACGTTCTTTTAGACTCTGCCTTTCATTGTAAAGCTGTGTAATTCATGTGTGGTTATGGGGTATGGAATGAAAGCAGTTATGTGATTTGCAAAACATTGGGATGCAACTGAGAACCATTATGATTTTTATATGTAAAATAGTCACTTGACATGCCCAAGCTCGCCGCTCGGCCATAAAACCCTCTGGGAACATTTTAAGCATTTGGAACAGACTATTATACCCCACTTAATTCATATTTTACTATTTATCCTTTTATTCATTTGCACAACTTGTTGCATTCTGTATCGTCTTGCAGTGTCTATTTTTGTGCACTTTGTTAATTTGCTTCTGTAATCAAACAGATTTCCCCCTTGGGATCTATGAAATACAGCTAGCTAGCTGTCTATGGACTTCAGGACAGTTTAGTTTTTGTTTCTTGAAGATCTCAATCCTTCTCAGATGGATGCCTTAATAAGTGTGGCCTCAGATTTTATCAATAGATGTATTAACATTATCTGCCGAGTTTCAGTTCGAGTCAACATGCCGGCGTTCAGGCGAACCTCTCTTATTTGTCATGAGAGCGTATAGAGATGAAATGAGGCTCACAGGTAGAGAGAAGCACTTTGTTCGGCTTCATTTTCTGTGTTGGGGATGAACGAGAGGCTCGTGTTCAGCTCCCGGCCTGTAATTCACGCGTGCAGGTTAACTCGTGCCACGTCAGAGGCAACAGTCATCTTGCGAACACTATAATTTACGCTTTAGCGCCTGACAGCCACACAAATTATAGGGCCGCTTTGTTTTCACCCTCTTTGTTTTGCAGAAATTCCTTCGGCGTAGCGCCGGATGAGAAGGCTGATGGATGTGAGATTCTACTCTCACAATTTTCACCTCCATTTTATAAAAATTTGCTTGCCCGTTGACAGAACAGTTGAATTCCATTAAGGCGTAAATGCTTGGTTCACCGTGGTTGTATATTTGTTGATACTGGTGCCTCTGAACACTAACCGATACATGAATAGGAATAATAAAATAATAAGGATGGACCCTGGCTGGGTAATCATAACAGGAAGAGAATGAGTTGATACTGTTTATCTAGGCTGTGGTGGTAATGCAGTTTAATTTGATTGGCGGTGAATAAATGTTGCTGAAGAAGCCCCGCTTCATGCTGATGATAGGGTAAGAAAAGGCCTTTAATGCCTGGGTGGTGTCAGCGGCAGCCTGAGGCATGGGCAGGGATGCCAAGAATAGCTGGGCGAGTTGCTGGGGCCGGACCCCACGTTCGCGCGGACTGTGCAGGGAGGCTTTAGACCTTTATAAATAATTTTACAGTTGGGTCAGGAGGGAGGAGCGTCTGGTTTGAGTTTCCCGCTCGGCTGCAGGGCGACCTGAAGATTATGCACAGAGAGGTCATGTGGAGGTCGTTCGTGGCATGACCTGTCAGGAATGTCACAACCTAGAGAGGTCTGGAAAGTTCCAGAATTCATTGAGTGTCACGCCCTAGGGGTAGCAGTGATGTACAGTGCAGTATATTTGCTAGGGAGTAGATGCAGACGCTGGTTCCAGGTTACTTGGGGGTGGGGTGGCGGTGGGCAATCTATCAGGCCAGTGAGAAGCAGTGTAACACGAGCATCTTGTGTGCTCTGGGCTATAATCTTGGAGCCCTGGCAGAAGGATCATCAGAAATTTGTGAGCAGTATTCATACCCTGCCCAAGTGTGAAGAGCGTTTTCTTGCTGTAGACGGGTTCGCCTTCTCCCGAGGCACATGGCGCATGCACTCCCACATTCATTATTTCGTGCTGGATTAATCTCCACCGGGCCTGGTATTTCGAGTCGGCAATGGAATATCACGCGGTGTGGCGGATCGTCTTAGGCGTTTCGCGGAGCACGCGCGGGAACCGTCTGCTGCGAATGAGCGGCCCATCTCGGCTCAGACGGGTTATTTCACCTCAAGAAGCCTCGACGTCTCAATGGGAATGCTTCTGCTCTACATATTTATTTGACTATGCCGCTTACGTTGCCATTCCAATAAATGTAAATCTGTCTACAGATATCGCTCCGGGAATCACTGACTGTGCGTTCCTGCAGCTCTGGAAGCTGGTGTTTTAAATGTCAGGATGGGACGTGTCTAGACAAGACTGTCTGTTTCCAAAGCTGTTTCAAATACCCAGTATGCATGAGGCCTTTTCATAGCTTATTAAAAGCAAAATTTTCCCTTTTATCATATGCTGTATGTCTTGGCAGGATGCTTTGCTTGTTTAGATCTTGTGTTCCCAGAATTTTGCTAGGTGACCCATTGCCATTGTCTTCGTTGTACCTTGGAGTTGGGTACCTAACCTGATTTGTATGACAAGTACAAGTTCGCTTCAGAGAAAATAGAGATGGAAAATTAAGCGAATTACAGAACGTTACTAAAATTAAATTGGGTTTACAAAAAATTTGTTTAATTGCACAGTGCCCATAAATGTGGTAACGGACCCCTTATGAATGTCTTCACTTGTCTTTGGTGGCCCTTGATGATACGTTAGGAACCTGAATACTACTGGCATGGTGGAAGGTGTTTATTGGAGGGCAGTGTGAAATACCTGAGGTTATAGGTTTGTCTACACCCCCCATACTACCCTTTCGAGAGTCATTTAATACCATAGCCGACCCGGTCATGGATACAGCTTGTGCACCTCAAAGGATCTGAAATTGAAGCCAGACCCAGCTGTGATTTTTGGGCCTGGACCTCCGGAGAAGCCACTTGCTCCTCCTTCGTCATCTGCAGGATTAGTTAGGCCAGCGGCTCTGCTGTGTGCATCCGCTTCGGTCCCAGCCTGCGTGTTTCCTGCTCGTAACGATCAGCAGCTGCTTGTGGTACCCGGGCCACGTGGAGTGCATTCTATAGCCCATAAACACGCTCGAAGGGGGTCATCGAAGGCTCCAGGCTAATAAGTGGTTCTGTAGTATTTTAATGTACAGTTATAATTGGTCTAATGTGTATGGGAGTTTGTTCCGGACTGTATGAGAAAATAATATTCCTATAAACCTGTAACCTCAAGTGATCCATGGTCGTGACTACCGGATGGCTGACCGGAGGAAGTGGAGGATTAGCGTTGACCAGAGGCAGTTGCACGATGAAGACTAATGGTTTTCCTTAGCTGGAAAAGTTCAAAAGACTTACTAGGCTTTCATTTAAAGATAAGGGTAAAGAGAGGATGGACGTGCTGAGTGGAGTCCGGCTCCAGCTTCCTTTTCAGTGCCTGCATCTTTTGTAGTGGGGACATCTGTTACATTAGCATTGATTCAAACCCATAAACAGCGAGTTGGACCCATATGGGCTGTCTCTTGTTCTCTGTTCATGAGGCTGTTGGATGTATGGCCGTGCTTAACACTTCATAAATAAGAGGGACCGGATTCTCTGTGCATCGTCGGCGTATTATTGTGGCCTGCTGTCGGGATGGGAGAAACTCGGCAAGAAAAGGCGGAACATCTGATGGGGAGTCTAGGTGTTGGAGCGTTATGGTGGCCGTCCCTCCCCAACACCCGACCAATCATGTGACTGGTTCTTGGCGGTAGCCAAGGAGGTTAGAGGGCCATGTGTGAAACGGAGGGATTCTCGGCCCAGCCAGAGCGCCCATGGTGTGAACAGGCACGGGGCTTGGCACAGGCAGCGGCGCGTGACGTGAGCCCCAAGTGGGAGTCTGGCAGCCTCCGCCCTCAGCCGCTGAATGAAAGGGCTTTCACGTCTCCTTCAATCACGGGGCTTTTCTTTGCAGTTCTATGGCTCCCTGCTGGTGGTCTTCTTTTTGGACAGGTTCAAATTGCTCTAAAAGCATTGCATTTAGGGCTTCTGGGGAAATTCCCATTTTTACTGTACTGCCAGAAGATGACCTACACAATATAGGCTCCATTTTTGTTTTGAGAACGTCAGAAATCCATCTCTAACCTTTGTCCTCTCATTCTCTTGAGATTGTTGTAAGTAGGTTGGCAGATTCACTCAGTTTGGTTACAGATAACGTACAATCTGGTGCACAGGTGAGTGGGTCTTAGGTTGAGCTCGGCGCTGCCCCCTGAAGGATGTATGAATCTTATGCAAGTAACTGCTTCTCAAACTTCTGTGAGACACCTGGCCTTTCCACTTGGTTGGAAATGATTTCAGCCTGGAGTGTCTGTTCCATCCTTCCCTTCCGTCTTGCCTGGGTTGCCGCCCAGGTGCTGGAGCACATCATGGGCCTAGTTCTGACACACTGCTTGTGACAGGCCTCCATAAGGTTTCCAACTGAACTCTCGCGGGTTACTGGCATCAGCCGTTGGGATCGCACTGTCATTGAGGGGTGAGTTAACACTGCATTAGGAGTGCTTAGGAGTTCTTGTATTTCCTCTGCAGTTACAGTTTCAGTTCTTTATTGTCCAGCAAAAAGCTATATTTTCATTGTCGAATTGGAGACATCATAACACTATCTGCACTGTCATGCAGTGTGTAAAATTGTTCTTGTGTTCCCAAGGAGCTCTTGCCTGACTTTTGACCAGCCTGTGGACGATGTGAATCTGGGGGGAGTGCCCGCACTTGGGTTGCAAGGAAGCAAATGGACTCACAAGGGAGATGAATGATGACAGAATGCCGTGCTTCATTCCCACCGAGTCTGTCCCGATCGCGTTTACAGAATACGTGAGCAGAGCCAGAGCCATACTGGTGCAAGTTTTGACCTCCCTCCAAATTAAGCTTCTCCAATTTTCAGGCCATGGGAAAGCCCCAGCCCCCAGATTCCTCCACACTTCCCTTGGGTTCCAGCACTGCATGGACTGGTTTACTTATAGGACTTCCCCCACTGTGGTTTGGAGAGATGAAACAAATCATTTCCGCCTTCAGTGAGTCTAATAGCACTTACAGGAAACGATAAACATTCATTAATGAAGAAAACGGAATTATACTGAGAGTCCTTCTGGTAGTTACATGCATCATGTACATTAAAGGTATAGATGCCGGGACAGCTGTGTATATGCATGAAGTAGCTAGTATCTCGTTTTATCAGTTTTAATGAGTTATGTAATAATATCAGTCTTATTGTCTGGATGTCTGTAATAGGTTTCTGCACATGGGCTTATTTCTTATTGCAACATTAGCTTTTTGCTAGCCTGGAACTTTTCATTCCAGAGTGATCTTACTGAACTTGTTTATGTCATGCATTCATTGCTGTGCCAATTGACGTTGGTGCTGGACATTTGTGGTGTATTCAGATTAACAAAATAATCTGTCCCAACCACCGCAATGAATGTGCTGCAGAACTACTGGTGGACTAAGTGTGAAGTTATTTAGAAGTCTGTTATTGTAGTCATTTTTTGGACCGATCATATTTAGTACTGTTCAGCAGTTCTTTCTTCTCTTGTATTGAGTCAATAACGCAGTGTGTGGACACTGAGTACCCACTGACCAATTATAGGTAGGAAAGGGCTTTTGCACACACTATATCTCAGTGCTTTAAAGATATTAAATACTCTCTGGCTGCTTATATAAAGCAGATATTGAACCATGGCTTCTCATGTCTCTATCCCTACTATTAAAACCACTCGTAAGAAGCTAGGGTTGCACCTTCAGTGCATTAACACTAAATGTCTTATACTCTCAGAAAGGAGTGTCGTTTAATGGCTACTTTTAAGGAGTGAAGGGTTAGGATAAAGTGTCCTACTGCTGAATAAACCTGGGGGCAGGAGGGTACATTAGATAGTTGTGTGGCGATTGGGATACAAAACTGATTTATGTATACAAAGAAAATGTTGTAAATGCAATTCAGGGAAGTGGAATCTGTTTTAAGATAAGGCAGTCCTATGATGCCCTAGATTTAATGAAAATGTCATGGTGACTTCTAATTGGCTTCCATTCTTCTTGGTCTCTTACAGGATTTCGCAAGATCAGTCTGGACGACCTCCGGAAAGCATACATCGTCAAAGATGTGCAGCAATACATCCTGCACCGCCTGGACCAGGAGGAGGCCCTGAGGCAGCACCTCACCAAGGAGACGGCTGAGATGCTGAACCAGCTGCACATCAAGAGCAGTGGCTGCTTCCTGTACCTGGAGCGGGTACTTGATGGGGTAGTGGAGAATTTCATCATGCTGCGTGAGATCCGCGACATCCCCGGGACGCTGAACGGCCTTTACCTGTGGCTGTGCCAGAGGCTCTTTGTGAGGAAGCAGTTCACCAAAGTGCAGCCTATCCTCAACGTGATCCTTGCCTCATGTAGGCCCCTGACTGTAAAGGAGCTTTACCATGCTGTCTGGACGAAAAACATGACGTTGACCATGGAAGAGTTTCAAAGGAAAATGGACATCCTCTCGAAGTTGCTGGTCAACGGCTTGGGCAGCACAAAGATTCTTTTTCACTATAGTTTTGCTGAATGGCTGTTGGATGTCAAACACTGCACTCAGAAGTATCTCTGCAATGCGGCAGAAGGACACAGAATGATGGCAATGAGCTTCACCTGCCGGGCTAAGGAGCTAAAGCCGCAGGAGGTGCAGGAGTTTGCATTGCATTTGATTAACTCAAACCTGCAAATAGAGCCCTTTAATCTTGCACTCTGGATGGTATGGAATGGCACACCAGCAAAGGACTCCTTGACAGCATCCATACCCAAAGAACAGGAGGTACTGCAGCTTCTGGTCAAAGCTGGTGCCCACGTAAATAGCGAGGATGACCGTGCATCTTGCATTGTGCAGCAGGCATTGGAAAGAGAGGATTCGATTCGGACTTTGCTGGACAATGGGGCCCCTGTGAACCAAAGCGATTCCAATGGTAGAACTTTGTTAGCTAATGCAGCATACAGTGGTAACTTAGATGTGGTCAACCTTCTTATCTCCAGAAGAGCAAACCTGGAGCTGGAGGACAGCAATGGACAGACGGCACTTACACTAGCAGCAAGGCAAGGGCACACTAAAGTAGTGAACTGTCTCATTGGTTGTGGGGCGAACATCAATCACACGGACCATGATGGCTGGACAGCCCTGAGGTCGGCCGCTTGGGGGGGTCATTCAGAAGTAGTGTCTGCCCTTCTGTATGCTGGTGCAAAAGTGGACTGTGCAGATGCTGACAGCAGGACGGCCCTGAGGGCTGCAGCATGGGGTGGCCACGAGGACATAGTGCTGAACCTGCTCCAGCACGGAGCAGAGGTTAACAAAGCCGATAATGAAGGAAGGACGGCACTCATTGCCGCGGCATACATGGGCCACCGGGAGATTGTGGAGCACCTTCTGGACCATGGAGCTGAAGTGAACCATGAGGATGTTGATGGGAGAACTGCCCTTTCCGTTGCAGCTCTGTGTGTTCCAGCCAGCAAAGGGCACGCCTCGGTCGTTAGCCTCCTCATCGAACGGGGGGCAGAAGTTGACCACTGCGACAAGGATTGTATGACCCCTCTATTGGTGGCTGGCTACGAAGGACATGTGGACGTGGTAGATCTGCTGTTGGAGGGTGGTGCCGATGTGGATCACACGGACAACAATGGCAGGACCCCGCTCCTCGCGGCGGCATCCATGGGCCATGCATCGGTAGTAAATACCTTGCTATTCTGGGGTGCGGCTGTGGACAGCATTGACAGTGAGGGCAGGACAGTGTTGAGTATAGCTTCTGCTCAGGGGAATGTGGAGGTTGTTCGGACTCTGCTGGACAGAGGACTGGATGAGAATCACAGGGACGACGCTGGCTGGACCCCCCTCCACATGGCTGCGTTCGAGGGGCACCGGCAAGTCTGCGAGGCTCTAATCGAGCAAGGTGCGCGATGTACAGAAGTAGATAATGATGGACGTATCCCACTAATACTGTCTTCACAAGAGGGCCATTATGACTGTGTGCAAATCCTTTTAGAAAACAAGTCCAACATCGATCAGAGAGGCTATGATGGGAGGAATGCGCTCCGGGTGGCTTCACTGGAAGGCCACAGGGACATTGTGGAGCTGCTTCTCAGCCATGGTGCTGACATAGACTTTAAAGATGCAGATGGACGCCCCACACTATACATCTTGGCACTTGAAAACCAGCTGGCAATGGCAGAGTACTTCCTAGAGAACGGGGCCAACGCCGAGGCTAGTGACATGGAGGGGAGGACGGCCCTCCACGTTTCCTGCTGGCAGGGGCACATGGAAATGGTTAGGATGCTGGTCAACTGTCATGCCAACGTCAACTCTTGTGACAACGAGAAGCGGTCTGCCCTGCAGTCTGCGGCATGGCAGGGCCATACCAAAGTTGTCCAGTTCTTGATCGAAAGCGGCACACACGTGGACCACACGTGCAACCAGGGGGCAACTGCGCTCTGCATTGCAGCCCAAGAAGGACACATCGATGTCGTCCAGATACTACTTGAGCATGGCGCAGACCCCAACCATGCCGATCAGTTCGGGCGCACGGCCATGAGAGTGGCTGCGAAGGGGGGGCACTCTCAAATCATAAAGCTCCTGGAAAAGTATGGAGCCTCAAGCTTAAATGGCTGCAGCCCCTCCCCAGTACACACAATGGAGGAGAAGACTCCCATCTCTGTTTCTGGAAAGATGCAGTCTCTCACAATAAAGTCAAATAGCTCTGGTAGCACAGGAGCTGGTGACCTCCAGCCTTCAGGACGAGGTCTATCGAACGGGCCCGGCCACGCCTTCAGCTCCCCATCTGAATCCCCCGACTCCACAGTAGACAGGCAGAAGTCCTCCCTCTCAAACAACTCCCTCAAAAGTTCTAAGAATTCCTCCCTGAGGACAACCTCATCCACTGCGACAGCCCAGACTGTACCAATAGACAGTTTCCATGGGCTGACATTCACCGAGCAGATACAGCAGCATTCTCTGCCTCGCAGCCGAAGCAGACAGTCTATAGTCTCCCCATCCTCCACCACTAAGTCCATTGGACTACAACCTAGCTCTCCATCCAGTGAATTTGAATGGAGCCAAGTCAAACCCAGTCTAAAATCAACCAAAGGAAGTAAAATTGGAAATGGCACATCCAGCACCTCGAGCAAAGGACTTTCGGGAGAGAGGAAGAAGTCTAAGAGCAGTAGTTCAACCCAGGGTCCGGTGTTGGAATACGAGATGACCCAGCTGGACAAAAGAATTGCCCTCACAAAGCCGGTCTCAAACATCGGATTGAAGGATCCACAGTGCAAGATCGTAGTTCCATCCTCCGCCCAGCAAGAAATGGGTCGCTCACAACAGCAATTCCTTATCCAACAACAGAGTAGTTCAGAGAAGAAGCGGAACGGCATCATGACCAACCCTAATTACCACCTTCAGGGCAATCAGGTGTTCCTTGGCAGAGTGTCTGTTCCCAGGACTGTACAAGATAGAGGGCACCAGGATGTCCTTGATGGCTACCCAATTGGTGAGACAGAATTAAGCCTTAAACAAGCCCTCAAACTGCAGATTGAAGGATCAGAATCTGGCTTTAACTACAAAAAAGAGACCCCATTGTAACTGGTAAGCTTGTCTGTAATTGTTCCTTTTGGAATATGTTGGAATATGTTGTTCTTAAAATACCCCCCACATGTACCCCTTTCTTTTTCCACATGGTAACATTTAATCTGTTTTAGCTGTGGGGGGGTGTTCAACCACTTACTACCAGCAGGAAGTAAACCTTTAAAATGAAGTTAGCAATATATGAGACCCATTTACTTTAACTCTAATAGGAAATTCCATGGAAAAAAATCTGTGTATATTCTGTCATTTTTACTGTACAGAAACGGTAGTTTAGGTTATGCAAATGGAAGGGCTATTGTAAGATTAAATTTCATAGTGCCATGTGCCACATAAATATACTTTAATTGTGAGTCAAAGCAACTGCTATCATCAGTCATGTTGAATTAGCAGCTGTTTGTTTGAAACAAAAGCCCTTTATGAATTAGGCAGCTGAAGTGAACATTGAGGGTGTGTGTGTGTGTGTATGCTCGTTTGTATGTCTAAAAACTGGTGAGACGTGCAGTGAGACAGCTGCTTGCCAGTCAGGTGTGAAGCGGGGAATTCCACGCAAACATAAAGGCTCTTCTGTTCATCTTCAGACAATTCTGTGCGTTTACAAAAATCATTCATTTTGACTTTCACCTCGAGCTTAAAACGGGCCATGCCAGCGTCAGAACACTCGTTTTCTGATGTCAGAATCTGTGGAAACTCCATACATTTGTGGCATTTTGGTATTGCAATATCTAGCCTGTCGATTTTCTGTATTATAGCTAGTCAGCTTGTTAAACAGTAAGCATTCAACAAGAAAATTCCAATAGTGTGCTAGAAAGGGCCTTACAGTTCCTAAATTAATGTATTTCTATGAATCCATTTTGTTTTGAAGGTCACAAGTTGCACAGAAGGTGATGAAATGTTCTTCAAAGCATATGAAACGGTCAGGTGTTGACTGTGACCCCTGCTAAAATATTAATTAATTAAATGTTACTAAATGAGTTGGTTCTTATAGTTTCTTCTAATTAGAATGAACAATGACCTGAGAATAATGAGAATTTTTGCCTTATTGCATATGTAGAGTGTATCATTTAATGGATTTTATTTTTTGATCAAAAAAGCAGTTACAGGAAAATGTCTTGAAGGCCAGTGGTGGGTGGACTTGCTGTCAGTCTGTACCTGGCTTGGACCAATAGGAGCCAATGAAGTGCCCAGCTGGAAGTGTGTTAAACTAGCTGTTTAAGCACTGGCTCACACTTTCATTGCTGTTTCACTGCCTGTTTTTCTGCTGCACCTGGACCAAACCCAGCAGCGAGTTTGATTTACTTTTTTTTCTCTTTCTTCATTCCATTCAGTCGTTACTTACTCTGATTTCAATGCAGCTGCTTTGTTACAAAATAGTTAATCTTGCCTTTTGCTTTTGTCAGTGAGGATCTTTTGTTAACGCAGTGTTACCTTACAGCCAAGAGATTTATGTGACACCTCTCGTCTGCTGCCAGTATTTAACACGTACTGCAGAAAAGCCTGAAAGAATAAACAGAAAAAAGAAACTTTTCTGCTAAGTCTTAAACAAGTTTGTGTTCTTGTTTCAGATTCAAGAGGAGCATCTGTTGTTCGGAAGGAAGAGATCAGTTGTCCGCATATTACTGATCTTCAAAAACAATTGGGTCTCTGCACACGGATAATGTAGACTGATACTGCAATGTGCCTACAATTGGGACGGCCTTTTCAGTGTAACCCTGCACGCTACAGTTTATTTAACATATCAATATTTAATGCGTAGAGGATGCACTTTTCATTTTTGTTTGGTTTGGTTTCCCATGTGTTTTATTTTTTTTTGTTTGTTTTTTGTTTTTTTTTTTGCTTGTTTCTTAAACTAATTGTCGAATATGTACAATGTTTTTTCTTACCCATGTTTCCTTTTGTGTGTTTGATTTTTCTGCCTGCAAGTGTATGTGTTTGGGACAATGTACTGGCAAGTACAGTATCGCGGCATCGTATTATTAATGCATTTCATGATGTCATCATTGAGGCTCCGCCTCCTTGAACATCCAGAGTTTCACATCCGTGCGCTGAACATCTAGTACGTTGTATAGTAGCACAGCTAATTTGCAATATGGGTGTAATCGAGCATATTTATTATGGAAAAAGCCACTTTGTATTGTTTTTTTTATTATTATTATTTTTTAAACATGGTGCTGTGTTTATATTTTGCCTGCAGGAATGTAGGACTCCATCCTAGTGAATGACTTTTGTTTGTTACACATAGTGTTACAGGCTGCAAGGGAACCGAAGTCATTGGACTCAAACTCACTTGGCTTTCTTTTGTCCCTGTGGGACATTTAGTTGTTGTTGTTGTTGTTGTTGTGTTTTTTTTTTTTTTTTTAATCTGAACAACACACATCATGTGCAAGTTTGGTGCTAAGTATAAGTAGTGATACCCCCCCATGCAATGCAAGAAGAAAAATGCAAACTCCCCCCCCACACACACACAAATGGCAGTTAGATTATATTTCTGACAAGGCTGCAGAGTTTACTTTAAACAGCACAGGTTTTTCCCGTTTCCAAAATGGCTGACTTTGCAGCACCCCCCCCCCCCCCCCCACACACAACCCCCCCACCGCCCCAACCCCCACACCACCCACAAAACTGA
>JAODKM010000016.1:6791814-6804600 GCA_026780845.1 Petrocephalus sullivani | reverse complement strand
CCCCACGCACAAGGGGGAGTTGTGTTTTATTTGTTACGAGGGGGGAGGGTTTTCTTTAAACAAACCAGGTTTTTCCCGTTTCCAAAGAGGATAAATTTGGAGGGCCCCCCCCCCCCCCCCCCAAAAAAAAACCTCTCTAGAGGCAGCAGTCTTTAAACCAAAATATTTGTGAAGTATCGTTCAAAGTGTTGCATTACATTTGTGTTAGAACATGAGAGAGCGGTTGAAGGCATCTGAGCCTTCCGGAAAGTAGGGCTGTAGGACTGTATGCAGCTGTTTCCCCTGGACCTGTGGCTGGAGTGTGTGAGCACGTCATGTTTTTGCTGGCTTTTCAGGGCCCTGTCAGTGTGCAGCCTCCCTGAGAGTAAAACAGAAAGCAGAATGGAAGAATCATTGTCATAGATGCACAATTACATTTAAATAAGAAAAAAGGCAAAACGTGGCAGTCCCTCGGATAAAAGTCCAACCCTCCCCCGCCTCTTTTGGACAAGAAGTTGAAGTGAGAACTCTTAATAGGAAACAGAAGGCCAAGTTGGACTGAACAGTGAATAATTGTTGAGTCGTTCGTTTGGCCCTCAAGTTTGTATTGGTTTCTTCTGCAAAATGTCATTTTGTTTTTCAAGTTTCATTTAAATAAGTTGATTGTAAATAGCTTACAATGTACATTGAACTTCATTTCCAAATTTTATTTCCTGTATTATATTGAGCTGAATCTCCTGATGTATCTTAAAGTGCTTAATAAATCTATTTGCTTTACTGCAGGAAAAAAAAAAACTGTGCCATGTCAAACCAGTCGCTGTACTGTCACAGTAACACACACACACCCCTTACAATCATGTGAGATGCTGCAGCCAAACGGCCTTCACAGGGCGGGATGAGATAGTCGGCACAAACGGGCATGCAGGTGCCGGTTGTCATGGAGATGCGGACAATGACTGCAGACCCTCCTCACCTTCAGGCATTTTCACTTCTCGTAGGAGCACCAGCCAATGACAGGGAAATCTGCCGTGCGTAATGCAGCGAAGTTCATAGGCAAAACGGAATGGAAAAAAGGAAACAAAATAAAACATGCAATGCTTGACTCTTAAAGATGTGTCCACTGCTAAAAAAATATGGATTATTATTTAATGAATAGTTCTAATGGAGTTCCTTTTGGAATTCCAAAATGAGCACCACAAAAACAGCACTACTTCCTTTAACTGCATGTAAAGGAGATTAAATGCCTGGAACACTTTAAAGTATCAAGTCAGATTTCTAGATTTGTCTAGACACACAGGGTCTGCCACACTGCAGAATATCAGCAATAACTTCACCTCAGGCATTGATATTATATATAGCTGGCCAGTATTGCAAATTTTTTTTTTTGATCTGTAAAAAAAAAAAAAAATACTTTTCCTGCCTCCTGGCAGTACGGAAGGTTTAAATATAGCAAATATAGTGTGACCCATCCTAAAACCTGGCTGTCATAGTGTTACATACTGGGAACTCTTCAAATGTTAAGGTTACATCCATTCTTGCAACAGTGACTCCTACATTCATATCCCTCTTCCCTGCTATAGCCTTAAGCCTTACACGTAACTACTGATCATATTATCGCCTCTCAGTAATAGACTGAATAGACATTTCTGCACTTTATGAGCTATACTTATACTTGCAAAGCCAAGGGTTTTATTCTAAGAAAATGGTGCACTGTAAAGCTATCTGGTACAACTGTATCCCACTCACAGGTCTTGACGTTCCTGGGAACCTACTGATGCTCAGTAGGTTCTCAGTCCTTGCCTTGAGATTAACGCCTCCACTTCAGTCGAATGGCCTTATCTGCAGGGCCTACCATTTCCGAAAACGCCCGACCAAATCGCAGCATTGATTTTTATTACCAAAGCCCATTTTACCTCATGTGGTCAGTTGGATTGTTGGAGAGGCACTTAAAATCAATGGTTCTCCTTTGAAAGGGAATCAGATGTATGAGGATTCTGATTCGCTGAAAAAAATCTCGCATTAGCCTTCACATCAATTTACGTGCACGATGTTTATAGTCACAATGGTACAGTTATATTAAGCATCCTTTAATTAGTTCTAGCGGAGTTCTGGTACAATGTTTTTGGGTCAGCTGTTCCTCGATAAGGTCGACTTCATTTCATAAAATTCTTCAGTTATAAAATAAACTTTTTTTTGATAGCGAGATGTTATAGGAGATATCCTGCAGTTTTAAAATCAACAGCTTAAAAAAAGAATGAAATCCCACAGTGCCTATTGATCCAGACAGAACACATGACAGTGCAGAATTCAACAGAATAAAGGAGGGGGCTCTGCATCCCATAGTATAGGCTGGCCCTTTGAGCCACATCTCCCAACAATTGCTTCCAGACACGGGTGAAGCTTATTGAATTGATTAGTATTCAGTGGCATCCCACAGTGCTGTGCAAAATTGCAGGAAAGCGGTGATACTGTCTGTTTTGTATTCATCACTGATGTCAAATTTGGAAACCTTTCATTAGGCTTTTTGTTCATGCATTAAAATATTTTCTTGTGGTGCCCTTGTAGCTGAGTAGCTGAGTTTCATCATTTGAGTTTTCACTGTAATTCTCATGAAAGATTCTTCAGTCTGATGACTATGGAATACAATGTAAAATTTTCCTTCAAATACATGATATACTTGATAAGAAGGACCAATTAACTATACAGCAGGTGGCTGACAAAATTCATATTTTGTGCCAGCCATTATATTACAATTTGATGTAATATTAAATTATGGGAATATCTACCTTTGAAGATAGGCGAAGATAGATTCAGAGGAGTGAGTCCCTTTGACAGATGAGGTGGAACTTCCTTCCGGCTTAATCCTCCTGCTCAGTGAGCTTGCATAATAGCACAAACAAGCACATAAATCCATATTCTCCTAGCAACGATTGATCTGATTTCAACTGCTCTCCTGCCACATTTCATGTGAAATCCCAAGAGAACTTGGATTTACCTAGAGATTGACCAACTGAAATCTACCTTCGGGGACTCCCCACCATCAGGAAACAAGAGTGACATCAAGAATAAAGACAGTCAAAAGACTGGAAATGGCAGTCTTTGGAGGTATTTCCATGGACAGTGAACTAGATATGAAAGCAGTCAACGAATGTGCGCTGAAATGATTTTGCAGGCTCATAGGTGTTATTTGGAAACATTCAGACACTAAATATGAAGCTCAAACATCTGAAAGCTTTATGTGCGTTTGCTCCCACTGCCCTGTTGATTTCCTATTGAAGTATCCATTTCAAAATAATAACAGTAATAATAATAGGGATTCTACATAACTAGTGATGAAAAACAGAAACCACCAGACTACTGTTTGTAGTGAGAGGTGGGGGTTATGGAAAAAATTACAACCTTATTTTTTTAAGGAATGCTTTACTTTTTCCAGGAAGACGTTCCCTTTATGAAAGAGAGCCAGCTGAGAAACAGAGGGGTTTTCCCCATAAACACACACCGCCAGGTTCATCTTTGACTTTCTCCAGCTCGGGAATCTCGACCGCCAAGTCATCCTCCGCTAACGTTGTAAAGGATGTCCGGCCCAAAGCGACTTCACCATGTGTACGGCTGGTGCTGCTCGACGGGCCTTTTAAAGGCGCAGGCAACACTTTCCAATCAGCGCTAAGTGCATCATCGTGTACAGTGTACATCTTATATGCCAACATTTGTTTCCCTTATAGGCATTTTAGCACCAACTGTTATACAACTAGCAAAAAGATCACTGTTTTGGCAATTTATTTTTACTCAACTCATCGGGTCTGCATTTGTTCAGAACACGGTAACATAAAAATACCTATAAATGCTTTTATGGTGAGGATACCTGTGAATGTTTAATCAAGATGTTTTCACATGCAGAAATCTCCTTTGAGGGGTGTTTAGTTGTAGATGGAAGCTGGTAGAGGGACCCTGGAAGTGACTTCTTGGTGCATGCCTGGATGTTCCTTTCACATGTAGCTATAACATCAGCACATGCTGCCTTGCTCATTAGCTCAGTGACATTGGCCCCAGGTCTGGCACATGTTTTCTCTCAGTGCTTGCCATGGATTGTAGTATCATTGCACAATGCAGCCTCAAGGCACCACTTCATGGGAGGGACTGTGTTTTGTCTCTTAGATTGTGTCACATTTTCCATACTGTGTTTGTGCTCTTTATGTTCCTTCGCTAGTGCATGCAAGCAAATGTCTACTTGGGGTCAATAAAGTATCTATCCTCCAATCCATCCATCCATATAACATCTATCATCCACCAGTCATCCATCATTTATCTATCCATCCAGCCAAGATTTATCTATCCATAAGTTTTGGATTTATACATATATCTACAGTGTACATCTAACCATCAATCACTCTATCCATCCATCAATCAATCAATCCGCCCATCCATCACTTTTCACATTAAACAGTAGTGTATACGAGTATTCATGATCGTCCAGCTGGCTCAGATGACCATCTTGGCACGAGGTTATGAACTCAAAGCAATACTAACACAGTAGAACTGAGGTTAGGGTTCAGTTCAGTTTGGCATCAAAGTATGACTAGACAAAATGCAGTGAAAGGGGCGGCCAGCACAAAATAATAAACCAGAGGTCTTGCAAAATTATTGTGTAATTACAGTGGGGCATGCGCGTCGCCCAACAAAATGATAACTTACTGTCTGAGATGATAATGATTGGAACGTTCTTTACAGAGATTTATTGCACCTCCAACGGCAGACAGCGAGTGAGGTTCAGGGGCATCCTAAACGCAGGCCCGATGCATTCCTCATTACTGTGCCTGAATGACGAGACACGACGGCAGCAATATACGGGGGGGGGACGACAAACACACCTGGTGTTTTTCACACCCTGAGCAGCCACGATTGAAAGGGTTATTTGCTCCCTTAATCCGGGACCAGCAAAGCGCTCAACGAAAGAGATGCTTTAGAGCTTTAGAGAGCCAGGGCATTCCAATTTTGCGAGAGCAGCCATCATGATAGCGAACACGTGCTGGTACCCTGGCCCCGACAAATCGCTGTGCTGATGGGTGGACGCATTGACCGCAATCACATCGTAATAACAATGCACTCATTGTACCAGCACGGAAGCAATTTCTCAGCAGACCATTCAACAAATAGCATTTTTTTTAAATAGGAATATGTCTTCTTGAGAATACGCGTGCAAATATCTTGCTAAGCCCAGTTACCCCAAACACCAGTGCAGAGGAAAGGGGTGACCTAGGACCCAGATTACACCCCCCAATGGCCTATATGTGTCCATGCTCTCTCAGTAAACATCTGCCTGTCTCTCATTACTGTTTTTATCACTGCTAAAATAGCACAGGGTAGACACTAGGCCTCACTGTCCCTTAAGCCTATAAAACACCAATTGGTCTCCTTATACAAACATCAAGGCTCTGAGGCATTAATGTCAGTTCACCGGGGGACATACGCCTTCCATGTGACATGCGATACCCATGACAAGTTTCGCTGGGCAAAATTTTCTAAAGCAAAGAGACCCGTTGTGCGGCAGGGTGACCTTTCCGTAAACCTGCCTGATTTACGACGAGTGATAAATTCTAAGCTTAGAAGGGTGTCGTATTTCTGAATTGAAATCTGTAATTGTAATTCCATAACGAAACAGAATGCCTCACGTGCGTAATACAGATTTATGCCTCTTTCAATCAGTCTAAAAATGTTTTACAATGATATACTGGATGGCTAGAAAGCAGTATTTTGTATATAGCAAATCACTGAGCGCGAAAAGAGCTTACAGTAGCTACATTGTACTGCCCCCACTGTGAAAACAAACGGAAAAAACCTGACAATTGTTACTAGTTATAAATAAATTAAATGAAATGGTCTTTTATGGCACAACTGATCAAATCAAGGCAAAGGGCTGAAGTTAAATGGAACGTGGAATGGGGACGCTGACAGGCTTGGGTCTGTTACCCTTGGAGGGGGGGATTCCACTCTCCCTCTCTCTGGAGCTGCTAACAGGTTCAGCTCAGGACATGTCCCAGCGCAGAGCGGCCGGGGTGCACTAGCCCGCAGCACGGGGACAGGTGGAAAGTGCCAGCGAAGAAAGGTACCCTTCATGAATCATTTAAAGCGAGCTGCTCAAATACCCACAGCGACAGGCACCTGAACTGCTGCTTTTCAAAGCCTTTCTGCCATCTCACCAACAGTTAGGCTGCCTTTGTGGGCGGGAGTCTCTCAGACACGAGCAGCTCGCTGGAACATAACCGCCCAGCACGGCCGTCAACCTGTTAAAAATTTACAATGCATACGTTATGGCGTGGCTGTCTCTGTTTGCCACAAACGCCACATTGTACCCGTCCCTCCCCCCTTGCGAACTTGATGACCCGCTCTGTCTGTGCTTCTAATCTGGTCTACACGTTAGCCCCCCCCCCACCCAAAAACCCCGACGGCCAGCCCTTGTGCCAGTGACCCCAGAAGTCACCACCATTGAAAACAATCAGTGCATGACATTCCATCCTGCCATGCCTGGGACCCTTGTCACATGACCCTAACCCTCCTCTTCCAGGTCATTACACCCCCTCTGCGAATACATCTCATACTGTAGCTGAGCCCTCCTGGCCTGGACACAGGGCCGTGTTCCACAGCATTGATCTGATGTTCGTGCAGCACAGGCCCAGTGAGCCCCCCCCCCATCCTGAAATGCCCCAAAACGACCCACAGGCAAAAGGCATCACCCGCATCCCAGTGCGTGGCCTTGGCCCATCTCTCTCGGCCAAGCTCTGCAGCCCACCCATCCAAAACAGCTGCGCGTTACTCCCCTACGCCACTTGCGGCATGTTTATTGGAAACTTTAAGATTAATGCCCGGCGAAAACTAAACAACAAATTAGTGTAAAACGCGATGGCAGATGAGCCCACGTAAAAAGCCTCGTCTTCTCTATGGTGCAAGGGTTTTCAATAATGCTTTATTTTGTTGGCTGAAGATGTTAGACACAAGATGGTAGGCCGCCTCTACTCTGAGCGCAAAATCGCTACTGCTGAGCTAGTGGCTCACACTACAGGCCAAAGTCTCATACGAGTGACGGTGGTGAAAATCACAGCAGTGCGGACAACATGTGCACACAAGATTTTCAGGACTCTATTCCTCCTTGCTTTATTCCTTTAATTTTGTACGTTAACTGCCAGAAATTCTCGCCATTTAGTCAACGTTGCTTCCCAAAGCGCCCCTTATCTGTTCAGTTCATTACTGCTTCACATACATTTTCAATGACACCAAATGCGGAAATGTCAGTGCAATTCTGAACATCAATAACTGTTGGCCAGCCACGGACAGCAGAGAGCTTGGATTCTATCCCGGTGAGGCACTACGAAGGGTTCTCATTGGACGGGATGTCAGCCTATCACAGGGCACACATTTTTAATTGCTGAAATCCACTACCGCAGTACACAGTCATCCAACTTGCATGCAATACTGGGGAAAATGACACCGGCAGGAAGAAGCAGAAGCGAAACTAATCTACAGATTGATGCAAAAATAAACACCTGGAGCGGCGCGCTCATTGTTTAAAGCCTTTCGGCAGCAAACAAATTGCTCAATGCATTGCTTAAGCCACAACTCTTTCATAACACAGTGCAGTTGCTGGGGGCGCATTACAGGCTGACCAGGCTGACAGCAGAGCAGAGTGAGGAAGCAAAAGCAACAGTGACACACCCGTCCCCTCCGATCGTAATTACAAAGCGTTTGGGGACTTTTAATCATGCGGAGGTTTTGGGGTCTACCTCAGGAGGGATATGCTCTACAAAGTGAGTTTTTAATTTGTGGTTAGGAGGTTTGCACTTGTTTTTATTTAGGACTTTTCTAAACTTGCACAAATGTCTAGCCTATCATGGACTAGATGACCATGTCACGTGCAATTTATGCTGCTTTAATGTATGTAAATTCATATTCAATACACAGCTGACATAGAGTAGCAGACAGAAATTTGGACAAGCCTACAAATGAGAGGGATCGTGTGGCATCACGTGACCTGGTCACCTGACCAAGGAGTTTGACCAGAGAGTGAAGGAGTGAGTGCTCAGTATATATGTGGGACCTCCTTCTATGGCTGAGTGTGTCAAAAGTTTACATATTAATTATATTACTCACTCAAGGTTTTATTTAAATTTGGTTTGTGTACAAGGGCAGGCATAATATTGCCTTCAGCTGAAAAATAATGATCTCACCCTTTATACCCCAAATGACATAAATAAATCCTGCTTGCGTTATGTTTCTCTCATTAGATTGCATCACCATTGACGAAAACATTTTAAAAACTGTTCAAGTCAAACCACCACTATTTGACCAAAATGCATCTTTAAAAATAAATAAATAAATAATACTGGAAAATGGAAAATTGAAGGGAAACTCAAAAACATGTTTTTACTTCTTAACCGTCAACTTCTATCACGGTTTCCAAAAGCCGAACAGAAAGTTAAGTAACCCCAATGTGCAAAGCAATGAAATTAGAACTGTTCAGTCTAGATAGTCTACCCCCCCCCCACTCCTTCTGGGGATATAATGGTTTGTAATATGCACCCTAGTCCACACCCTTCCCCCACCTGAAAGTCATTAACCAGTCGGGACTGGCTCCGGTTGCCATGGCACCGGTCCTAACATATGACACTTCAGTAGCCAACACCCAAAGACAAGACTCTGCGGGCCAGTCTGGCAACTGTACTTTTTACATGAAAAAAAATGAGCTTGCAGCTCTCCAGTCTGCACACACAACGGACCAAGCGTCACGTGGTTAAAGCATCCATCAGCGCCGTCGAAATGCTCAAGGCTCTTCCAGCACTGAAGTCGAAAAAAAAAAACAGCACAGACCAGCATGATTTCCATACTGATTAGTGCTGGTTTGGCACTGGTGTAACTGGTGGAGCAGCATAGCTGTGCTGGTCCACCTACACATGAAGGTGGTCCACCAGCAATATCTCATTAATGATGCTGGTCCACCCGCACCAAAACACAAGATATGCTGGAATAATCAGTATGCATTATGCTGGTCATGCTGTTTTTTGGGCTGGGAGATACCTGCAGAATTTTCCCCTATAGCATAGCCCCATTCTCTAGATGTATACCTTACTTGTTCCTGTCAAATCAGAAACCTACAGGCTATTTTACAGGCGGACAAACCTATTGTGCATCCTTGGCTGCAAGCTTTGCACACACATCCCAGCAAACATGTCTTTCTTGCAAGCCACTGAACCGACAACAGATTTACGGCTCAGGCAGCCTTTGAGCAAAGGAATGACAGGGAGCAGGGACATTTTAATGAACCTGGGGGTAAATTACCTACGAGTAGGAAGAAAAATAAATAAAAATGGCTTCCCATTTTTTTAATCATTGTTCTGTTTCCCCTTCCTGAACTCTCAGAACAGCACAATTGGCTTTCCCCAAAATGACAGTGGATTATTGCTCAGATTGCTATAACCATCCTAGGGGCATAATTCGGAAACATCACAGAGGGTGGCATCACCCTGGGGTGTCGATTGCTGATTGGTTCAACCCACCCGCCAAAATGTATTTCATTGGTTCCCATGCTGTCACAACAACCATCCTGCTCCATTTTTGAAGACACATTCAGCACATTACTAACAAATAGCCTGTTAATGGTATAATTTTGGCTGGGTGTGAGGCCTACATGCCTACAAGACGAAGCCTTATGATATGCCTTACCAGCATTGTTCCTAGGTTTACTCACACTTTCTTGGTCACTTTAGAGCCACGCACCACATTGCACTCCATCCTTATTATTTCCTTAGTGCCAGAGGCCTGGCAACAGGACGGTCTCACACATGCCAGGCACACCAGCAGGGCCAAAGTGCTACAACGGACCCAGACACCAGGCAGAAAGGATACAGATTGTTTTACCAGCCATAGCTTATAGCAGAGGTGGAAATTCCAGGTCCAGGAAGGAAAAATCCAGACCAGGATTTCGTTTCAACCGAACAGCGAAGTACTCTGTGGCTGTGAATTTTTATCAACTGGTTGGTTAAAACAAAACCTTGGACTGGATTTTTCCTTTCTGGACCTGAAATTTATACCGCTGGCTTACAGAATGCTTAGCATAGTAGCAACATCTAGATTTCGGATGAACAGCTATAACTGTCACATCCAGACTGACTGTAGAACCGAAAGAGGATGTCTCTGATGTCTCCATAAAGACCTCTTGAACTGATGCTATAATCTGCTAGCAGTGTTTTACCATGTGTCCTGCTACATGTGGACATGACTTCACACAGCAGCTGTAAGCAGACCATGTGCAAATGCCAGGATTCAAATAACCACAGTTTGGAGACACAGTCTCCCATGTCTGTCCGTGGAAAAAACATTTCCTTATGTTTTTTGGAGCTCATCCACGACGTCAGCCTAGTTTAGTGGAAACATTTGAAGTGTTGCATATGCATCAAATCCTGACCAAAGGGGTAGTGTTACTTTAATTTTTTATTAACTTTTTGAATTAAAAAAAGGTAAAAGAATAACAACCATTTATCTAGCAGTTGATATATATAAACACACATACACATATACAAACATAAATACATGTGTGTGTGTGTGTGTGTGTCATATATATATTTCATTGTGGAGCCCAAACGTGTGTGTGTGTGGCTTATGTTTATATTACTTTGTGGGGACCAAATGGCCCCCACAATGCGATAAAAACCTGGTATTTTGACATTGTGGGGACCATTTTTCAGGTCCTCACAAAGATCTGTGACTGCAATCGAAAAACTAAAAATGTCAAAAGTCTCATATTTCGTTTGGTTACTCATGGTTAAGGTTATGGCTGGGTAGGGGTTAAGGTTGTCATGTTGGAATCAGAGTTTTCCCCATAGAAATGAAAGGACAGTCCCCACAAAGATAGAATTACAAACCTGTGTGTCTGTGTGTGTGTGTGTGTGTGTGTGTGTGGCTTTGTAATTCTGACAGTGTGGGGACCCAATGTCCCCACAATGTGATAACAACCTGCTACTTTTTTACCTTGTGGGAACCATAAGGTAACCTCTTTATAAAAATCTGTGCCTGCAATCAAAAACACTAAAAATGTAAAAATTCTCATATTTGTTTGGTTACTTATGGTTAAGGTTGGGGCTGGGTAGGGGTTAAGGGTGTCATAGTTGGAATCAGGGTTATGCCCTTAGGAATAAATGGAGTGTCCCCATAATGATAGGATTACACACTGTGTGTGTGTGTGTGTGTGTGTGTGTGTGTGTGTGTGTGTGTTTGTGTGCCTGAGTGTCAGAACGTCTCATGGGAGTTGAGTATAGTTAAACAAATCCATGTCCTTAAAAATGTGAGCTAAAGGCAATCCATACAGCTTGCTGCCTTGAGGAAAACATATGGCCCATATGGCTCGGTAGCTAACTGTACTTGTCAGTGATGCAGTCATTCCTTTCAGTCCATGAATGTGAACCGACCCAGCATGTCAAATGTATGTATTCATGCTAAAGGACAAATGTGACACTTCAAAAGGATGTCTCCTAGACAGAAATGTCTCAGGCTGGGTGTGAGCTCCCCGCAGAAGGCATGTAATGAGAGAACAGAAACACATACAACAGTGAAGTCAGCCAGTGTCTGCACTGCTGTCAAGTAAATCGTCAGGCTTTTTTATGCAGAAAACCCTTCAAACTGACAAGAGGAACTGTTGTGTAATGGATGTCTCATTCCATGATGCCGTTAGGACAAACAGTGTGAGAGACTGTACTTCTCGAGGCTCCGGATACAAGTTCATTCTTCTGACTTTCATGGTTCTCAGAACCAGACCATGGACATGGCCATCTGATTGGATGTAACCGCGATAGGCTGTTACAGCTGGACCAATCCCTGGATAGCATGGCAGGCCATCACACTGCCGTGCTGATAACGGATTACAAAACAAACAAACCCTTCAACAGCAGCCCCGGACCTTAATTATTATTGGATGAGCCAGGAGGCACGGCATATCGCGAGCCAATCTTACCCCGCGATGGAAGAACTGCAGGATTAAAACTTATCCCTGCAGTGCAGATGTTAGCAAACAAGGTCTCCAATCTCTATTAAAATCAAGGCTGACCTTTAACGGAATCCTCATACCTTGTTATTACCTAATGTTTGGTATTTATGAGCAGACAGTGCAAGCAGCCATTCACGTAACAGAAAAAGAATAATCAAATGAAAAACAGAAGCTTAAAAAAACACATACAGTACTTCATAAATCCAGATATTGCAGGTGTTCATTGCTTAAGCAGCATTGTTGAGGAAATGACAGAGATGGGCTCAAAGCAACATTACACAAATGTATAACCAGCAGCAGCACAATATTTATGAAAGGTACAGGTTGGCTTATGAAATTATTTAAAATTGCTGTTGGTTCAGCACTCACCAAATCCTGAAAACATTTAGGGGTTTTCTGGGGCTTGCCTTCATATTTTCGTTAATACAAATGGAAATTTAAGCAGGTTTATCAAATAACAAATGTTTAACTGCATTATGGGACAATTTACCTGCGTTGTAAGTTTCAGGTATTTGATGTTTGGAGTTCTGCTCTTAAATCACCTCATTTCCTGTATCAAAAAGGACAGCAACCATTTTACAGGTAGGAGGGGACATATAAATACACATAAACACTATGATTGGTGTTTCCAGAATGTTATGGATTGATTGAACTCCCCTCTATAACCAAAGCAACTTTAAAATTTGCACACACTGTTCATAGACATATACACTCACCTAAAGGATTATTAGGAACACCTGTTCAATTTCTCATTAATGCAATTATCTAATCAACCAATC
>JAODKM010000016.1:6779680-6791714 GCA_026780845.1 Petrocephalus sullivani | reverse complement strand
AGGCAGTTCTGAAAGCGAAAGGGGGTCAAACACCGTATTAGTATGGTGTTCCTAATAATCCTTTAGGTGAGTGTATAAATACACTGCCTGGCCAAAAAAAAAAGTCGCACACAATAATATTTCATTGGACCACCTTTAGCTTTGACACATTTGCCAATGTACCGCTTCCACGTGCTCATGCAACAGCTCAACGTTTTTTCCATCCAGACTTGCATTCATTTCTTGCCAAGATCTTGTATTGCTGATAGGTGAGTTGAATCACTCCATAAAGTCCTCCTCAGCACAACTCAAAGACTGTCAATGGGGTTAAGGTCAAGACTCTGTGGGGGCCATTTCTTGTGTGAAAATGATTCCTCATGCTCCCTGAGCCACTATTTCACAATCCGAGCCTGATGAATCTTGGCATTCTCCTCCTGTAAGACGCCCATGCCATTAGGGAAGGGAGAATTCCATTGATGGGATAACCTGGCCATTCAGTAGACTCAGGTACTCAGCTGACTTCACTTTATTACTGCATAACGTTGCTGAGCTGTAATAATGATCCGATCACTGGCTCTTAAGTACTTGCCTATTTAAATTCAAACAGTGACTTTTTTGGGGCCAGGCAGCGTATTTTGCATGTATGGCGACCTACTGTGTAGTGCTGCTTTGCTTGGGAATGCCGTACTACAGTGTTTCCCAACCCACCACTCACACACGACCCATGGTGGGGGGGGAATAGGGCAGACATTAGAGAGTAGACAGTAGAAATAAGCAGCATAATAGCAGTGGAATAAAAGACAAGACAGTGTGAGATAAAAATACAGGAAAAGAAATATAGAGAAGTCACCCCAAGACACCAGATAAGGGTGAGTAGAAGTACATGGAAAGAAAGAAAGAAAGAAAGAGAGAAAGAAAGACAGGAGCCAAAAACTCCCCAGTAAGAATCTCTGGGGGTCCAAGGTCGACTGGCTGCGTTGCTCTTTCGACCACGGCTCCATCTGCCGCCGCTGCTGCCCACTGCTCCGTGTGTGACACATCGTAGAGGGAATCGATGGCTCCCAGCTCCCCGCCGCGGCCGGAGCGTGCCGACGGGCCCAGCGGACGACCTGTGTGGGATCCTACTCTCCTTCAGCTGTCTGCTCGGATTATCGTCTAGGCAGAGGGGCCGCTTAATGCAATCACGCGCGCACTCGCCGATCTCTCTGTTTGCCCTCTCTGTCAGTCGCCGTCGTTAAGCCATCTCGCGGACTGCTCCTAGCAGGGCGACTTGTAGCACATGGCGCGGTTCCAGCGAGGTGCCTCCCGGGCATTGCGGGAGATGACAGAATGGTGCCGAGCCACCCACTTCGGTCTCCTAGTCCCGGTCCTCACCGCCCACAAAGGATCACACGGCCGGCCCATTCCGCAGTGATTAGCGATCCTTAGCTGCGGTAGCTTTTCGGCCGTCGGCACTGCATCAGCTCGTCAGTCCATGTGCCCCCCCGCAGGGTGCCGAAGCACGTGGCCATGTGTGCCGGTTACCCGACGTCGCACTTTTCCATCGCGGTCGAAATCGTGGCTTTGTGGGCAAGGAAATTAGATGGTTACAGGAGGCTCTGGCACTGCCAATCCCTAACAGATGCCTCGTGTTCCTCCTTTGAAGTGACGTCTGCTTCTCTGTAATGCGTTTTCATGTTACATCTGAGCAATTTCCAAGCCCTAGTTCAAAACTGCATGTCTAGACTTTAATGATAGATGAACAGCATGCGGAGTTTCAAAGTTTCAGAGGAAATTGTCGGAATGGGCGCGTGAAACATGTAGGAAATCCCACTTTTGCTACCACTAACTGTACTCTTTTGAATTCTGCTATAATCACTAAAACTAAAAACTTATACAGTGTCGCTTAAATTGTCGGTGAAGCCATGTTACATTTCTTCCTTACGAGCGTAAGGTGGGTCTCTAACCAAGGTGCATTTCCGTGTAGCAGCCAGACTGGCGGAGGTATTTAACGCTGGTTTGTTCTCTTGTGTATAAAGTTGATTTCCTCTTGAATGAAGCTGAACACTAATCCGTAAATGATCCTCCTCACGTGTCCCTGTGCACTGTCAAACTTCTCGTAGGGGAGTTCTGAGCTGTGTACTGGCATTTGGGAAAGAGAGGGCACAGGCAGCATGTGGGGGGAGCACAAAAAGACAGACACCCCACCCCCCCTCCGGGAGACAGCTGAAGGCCCTACCACGTCTGGTGGGAAGTACCCTGATAACAGCATGGCAAGGCCCTCATCATTGGCTGTGGCAGTGCAGAGAGGCCCACTTGTGCCGCCCAGTAGGGGGCGCTATAGCTGGTACAGCAGTCCCACCCTGTCTCCGTCTACATCGCCAGGCGACGGCTCTCATGCATAATTTACCACCTCCAGCCTGTCAGTGCCAACATTCCCCGGGGGCGTAGGATAGGGGGAGGAGGGTTTTAACCAGCCAACATCTGGGTCTGCTTCTCTCCTTTGCTCCCCCCGAAATGTTGTCTGGGGCCTGTGAGAGTGGCCTGGCTGGTCTGCATTCACAGCACATTAATTCTCGCCCCTGAGCTATCGAATCACAGCGGGGAGCCTCGCTATTCCCCGGGGGCATATGGCTCTGTCTTCCCCCTCCTCTCTTTTCGTCTTGGCCATCTTTTCGGCTCTGTATGCCTTCACTTGTTTCCGTCTCTAGACTGACATGGGTTAATCCATACAATGAGACGTGGCTGCGCTATGCCGGGGGTTAAACATGGCTGACACGCACCAAATGTTGTCGCTACTGCCACAAACTGCATGTCCTTAACCGCTACGCTGTCAGGCATCTTTTTACCCAAAACTCCCGTTCATTCTGAAAGTGACATAAACTTCTCTAATTCAAACCAGCCGACAGTATAGATCTCCGGCACCTTCTCAGGGTGGTTCTAGTTTACTTAGTCTAGTAGCAAAAAAAAAGACAAAACAAAACAGCCAGGCTAAGTTGTGTTTACAGGGATAAATAATTCATCATATGATGATTAACCACCTTGCCCGTCCCTGTCTCCTCGCTCTCCAGTTTTATTCCTGTGTTTGTGTCACATCATATTTGTGACACATGGAAACACCAGACCAGAAAAGATGTTTTTGCACTGGGAGCCATGCTAAAATAATTGATCAGGACGTAAATGATGCTTTGAAGAAAGGCTGTTTTATTGACTGGAACTGGAGGGCCCAAAAATGATAAGCTCACAGCCGCATTCTGCTGTTACGACATGACGACAGCCACTGCCCGACTCACCCATCTGCCGCACCTTGTTGTTGCTGCCTGAGTGTTGCTTATAAAACTTTTTCAGCATCCACGAAGCCATTAACAGCAGATGTGTGTGTTTTTGTATTTTTGATGAATTAGTCATCGATTGTTCCATCAATTAAACAAATACACGCCAACCGCTGAATACACTTTGCGTGATCCAGTCATTCAGTAACAAAATCAAATCTCAGCCTTGAAATTTTCCAGTCCGACACCAAAAGTTCAATTATATTTATCAGTGGGTCCCTGGAAGTGGATTTTGTAAATGGGCAGAGGTCAGTTTCCTGTTTTGGATGAATGTGGAGTGTGAAAAATCCACACCAGGATTTGGTGTGGACCATCCATTTCAGTATAAAGAGTCACAGTCACAAAGAACTCGGCTGGTGGGATATTGGTCTGCATTTTTACTTTCTGGACATGAACTATCCTCTGAATTCAAATCAACATCAGTTTAGATCCGACTAGGAGCTCTAATAATATGGTAAACTCACACATCCTATAAATAAGATTTTTGGCAAATTTTTCACTAATACATAAAAACATTTTCAGATGACTTTACAAAACATTGTCATTGTACTTGAATTGTATAAATCCAGGAATATATATATATATATATATATATATATATATCATATATAACAATCCAGGAATATATATCACTCCATTCATGATATGCAGCAGCCATTAGAGCACAGAAGTAAAAACGGCTCCATATGCTTATACGTGGGTCCATGCCACCATCTGCTCTCTGGTAACCACAGAAATCTGGCTTATAGCTGCAGCAATTAAATGGCAGAGATGGTAAAGTTACTGCTATGTGTTGAGTCTTTTAAAAGTGATTTCAGAAAGTGTTGGGGTTAGATGATGGATTAAACTTCTTGCTACACAATACCATGTTAAATTCTCTCAGATCTTTAGAATCTCGCATATCATTGCAAATTTGCAGTTTCAAAGTCATAGGGTTCCCCAAATGCTAAAACAGTTTTTTTTTCCTACAGTAATCAGTACAAGGAGATATTTTAAATTAACTGAAAAAACTTTAAAAAAAAGCTCATCCACGGAAACCGTAACAGCAGCGAGCTTTAGATATAGCAGATTTAGCCAAGTACATAAAAATTATTCAAAAGAAAAAGACATTTTTATGTGGCCATAAACAAGAAAATAATAAGAAAAAAGCATATGTTTGCATGTTACTCTCAAGGCAGAAATCTTTTTTTCCATCCATGAAATTGAGGGTACAGGATTCCAAATATGCTTGCACTCGAATTAGTTATTTTGAATGCATTTAAAGAAATAATCATTTTAGCGTTTTATTTATTTATTTTTACATTTCAAAACAAGTCAGTGCAGTCTGTCACTTTGAATCGTTCATTTTAATTGGTAATTAAATGCATGAGGGGAGTTAATTTCGTGACGCATCTCACATACCCACACCAAAATGGTGGACATAGCCTCTTCCCTGGGTTCTCCCATTGTCTGTTCTGATTGGCTGAGAAACCAAGCCAAAGGTCAGGAGGGAAACGCAGGCGTCCCCTTCAACCAAACACTGGGGCTCTATGAGACAGTTGCATATGGCACACGTCAGCTCTCTGTCAGGAGAACATATTTCAGGGCGTGCTGACCCGATAATAGGGGTCATACATACTGGGCCATTGGGAAAATAACGGACATAAACATGAATGTAATTATATGTGGCATACTTTTGACAAGTAGCATTCTGAGTGCTGCGTTTTGATAGTAACATGCAGGAAATCCCACTTTTGCTAGTAACAGAACGATGAACCAGCCATGCATATGGACAGAACTTCTGAAACTTTGACTTGACTTAAAAACAATTCAGTATATTTTAACTGAGGTCTTATTGGAGTCTTCATTATAATTTATGTTGTTTATTATAAGCTGGCCTAATTTCAAGTTTAATGAAAGAATAGCCTGCCATTTTGAAATGTTAAAGTCAAATTAAGAGAGTTAACTGCCTAGTTTATGTCTCCGAAGGGCATCTGATTTTCATACAAAGAGTCTCCAGAGGTTCCCGATGAAACAGGCCAGCGTCTGCATGCCCTGGCTGCATACCAAGACCACGCGCTCTGCCTCTGAAATACATCTCTGTGTATGAAAATTATTCCACTTTGCGGGAGAAGACATGTTCTCAGATTGCTTTATCAGAGAATAATGCGTAATTTATTGATTCTTTCCAGTTACCATGAATGCACTTTTGTGAAGCGCTTTCTCTGGAATCTGGGGATTTTGCGACGTGACTGGGACTTATGGGCCCAGAGAGTTAGCGAGACCAGCTATAAAAGTCTGCAAGAAATTGCTCATTTCACATGTGCGCTTGACAACAAAACAGAACGCAGATGCTGGTGGGAAATGGAAGCGGTATTTTTGTATGACGGTTTGTCATGGGAACGCGGCATACACTCAAGGGGTCAGGAAATCGTTCTTTTTCAAACAGTATATCGTTAACAGAATAATTCAGAATCATGAAAGAGTGCACAATATGGATGCAAAATGCAATGCGTGTATGGGAGCAGTGTGATAAATGGAGTATTGCAAATAGAAACAGATAGATAGATAGAGAGATAGATAGATGGATGGATGGATGGATGGAACACTATTAAAACCTGTGCACCATGCTGAGAATTACCTGGACACTTTATTCCCTATAAGCATCATGGCCTCAGATCAGAGCATTTAACACACAAGCAGTGTACGTGTTTTTCATTTTAAAATATACAGGCAAAGGCTTCCTAAGTGCAGGAAGTGATCAGTCTAGAAAAGAATTTAGCACCTCAAAATGCTTTTGTTTGTGAAGAACAAATACTTCCTCCCTGGATTGATCTTTTCATTTCTATACATTTCCACAGGAAAAAAAAACTTTGAAGGCTTCTTTGTTTCAGCAGGGGAAACATCTAAAAAACTCAGGGATAATGAGTTTTTAAGTGCCTTTGTCTTGGGGTTTGTTCAGTTTGGGTTGACAGATGACAAAGGCTCTTTGATTGGTCGAGGGACTGGGCCACACCAACAGAGCTGAGGGGGGGCGCACAGTGCAAACGCTAGATGGCTGCTTCAGTTTGCCCCTTTCCCCAAGGCTAACAGTTGCCACTGTGAAGGAAACACCCCCCAAGTGTACGGACACCTTATCAAGGGCGGAGTGTTTACACAACGACTGTCCTTCTGACATGCGCACAAATGGCGTTACCTGCATTTCCGGTCTGTCACCAGCCCATTACCATTAAAATAAACCTGTGGTGACAATCAAGACTAAGCTGGACACTGAGCTGTCAGTCACCGGGGAGGCCATCTGTAACTGCTCCAAAGGGAGCCCCCCCTTCCCCCCCCAATCTTCCGTGTGGCAGTTGTCTGGAGTGTGGGGTCTCCAGCCTGTGTACATGGGGACACTGACTGGTTTTTCCATGTAAAATGTCAAGAAGGCAGATTTTATAGGAGGAATGAGTACCTTTGATGTGCATCCAAATGGGAGACTGAGAAGCATGCCTAGGAATAGCTACGTAAACACAGGCACGCACAGGGACATACGTAGCTTAGCCTGGCTAAGCTTACTGTAGCTATCAAGACCACGCGACAGTGGTTTAGCTTGCTATTTTAGTAAAAAACCCACTAGTAATAAACACCTAACAATGAGCCAAACTGCAGGCTATTAGCTATTTGAATTTTATTGTCATTCTCTTTATTGACAATTCTTTGTTATTAATTTATCATTTTTATGGTCAAAATCCAGAGACACTTCAAAATTACAGATAATGCAGTAGTTAATAAAACTTGAATCAGTCATCAGTACTGATATAACTAAACAGCAGTTATCTAATGGTAAACATTAAGTGTTAGCCATTGCTGTAGCTTTACAAATCATACAATTTCTACTAGTTTATATTTAACATCTAAACCGAGATTAAATAAGGTTATCGTGCTTCCAGAGAAAGTATTTTGCCTTCATAAGGAGCTCCTTTATAAAATACTTTCCCTATTTATTGGAGCACTATTTTTACCCTTCCAATAACAAGGCTTTTGAAATCTTTGTGTTTCCACTTTATATACAGTACATTCCCAAATATGATTCCCTAATGATCACCAGTCATTCCATAAATATTTAAGATAACAAATTTTATTTTTTGGAATAAACACATGTTTCAGTGTCTTGGCAAAAGCATTTTTGTTGGGTAAAAGCTCACACAGACCGCTGTTTGCAGGGCAAATTCTGGCAAGGCACGCTTGAATTTGCTCTCATTTGACCTAACAAATCAGCTGGAAATTTCGTGGTGGGCTGAGACATAATGAAATGTGGTATTAACCTCATAACATAAAAACAATTAGTCACGCACTGTGTCGAGGAAGGGATCTCTATGCTGTCCCTTCATGTGCCTTTTGTTTGAGCAACGTCGCACATACATCAAAAGCCACGTGAGATGGCCATTTTCACCCTGCCAGGGGGTCTGTTTAAGAGATGTTGGACATGGAACTTCCCTTCTTAAAATGCTGGTTATTACAGAGCTACTGAAACGCTTCTCACTGCGTAGCAAGTAGCAAAACACACTGCGCAGTACAAAGGCTGACTGCGCCCAATGGCCGTCTGAAATCAGCCTTCATTCAAAGAATAAGAAAGAATATTTCTTGTCACTAGGGCACTACTTATCAAAGTATTGGATTGAATAAAGGCTGCATTAATCAAACGCCCTTGTGTCTGTAGTGGCCACTGATTGGTTATCTGCTGGAAAGCACTAAATGGGTCATTCATAACCGCTTATGTTCACATTGTGTTTTAAAAAGAGAGATTAGCTCGCTAATAGGCCTGACTAGGAGCACAATGGCTTATGGGTAAAGTGAGGCCGCAGTCTCTGCAGTGAGGGAGAGGCAGCGTTAACAAAGGGGTTAACCATGGAGCCACCTCAGTGGAGTATTAGCATTAATTGAGCGTTTGCGTTCCTTGGCTCCAGGTGGACGGGAGGGAGTTCCCCGGGCATGCGTCTAATAGGATTAGGGTGACAGATGAGTTTGTGGGACCCCGCCACACCCCTGGCAGGGGAGCATCGTGCCTGGGCAGACATCCGTGACAGTCACGGGAAAGCCTCTGAGAGGAGCTGAGTCTGACAGGCTGAAGTTCAGATCACCCAGGTTGAAATTTCGAGGCATTCCAGGAATGTTGTGATAACGGTAACAGCTTCTTGAAATTCCGCGAAAGCTAAAACAACCAGCTTATGGACAATGACTATCCGAACGCCTTCGAAACGTTGTAATTTTTATCTGATCAAAAGAAAAAAAAAAAATACAAAACACTTAAATAGTGTATGTGGAAGATCTTAAGAACTTTATTTGTGCTGCCCGGGAAACTTGAGGCTTGAGGGTACGTTACAGGAAGGACAGCCATGCAGCTCTGCAGCAGATACTGTAACGAGCGAGCTGGAAGCAGGAGAGGTTAAACGCCACAACAATTAACCTGTAAAACTCATACGGCCCTACGAACTCCATTGTACGTTTGTGTTGATTGCTGATTGGCCCGACACACCCATGTGATCTAAACGATGACATCCCTCGCCTGCCCTAACCCGTCTGATTCAAATGTTTCCGTGCTAACGAAATTAAAGCTTGACCAGATAACCTGGCCGACGATTCCCCACCGCGGTCACGGTACAACTTAATTACAGGGGGCTTTAATATAAACAAGCTTTTATTTCATTTAGATTTGTGTGTAATTACTAAATTTTAATGAAAGCTAATTAAAGTCATTCTGTTTGCAAATGAGTTTTTGGTTCTAAATCAATTACACATGGTGGCACATAAATAAAAAGGCTTCCCAAAAAGAAACAGTCACATAACTGGAAAGTGGTACATTAATAAAAGTACAGAATACGGTTCTGCTGAATAAACTCATGGCAAGATATCAAGCGATATTAGTATTTTTGGTACAGGACACAGAGACAAATATCAAATTTGACATAAGCTTTGTTGGTCTTTAGGGAAAATGAGACTATAACTTGCACACCAAGACCTTTAGCCGTAATACATCGACGTGACTTTTTCCCCCATAGTTCATAGATATGTAAACTAAGCTGGGCTAAGCAGTAATTAATACCTCTTATCTTTTGACTTGTATTTTTCTTCAGCATTAAGGCTAAACCAGATTAGTCTCTTCCCTCTACGCTCTTCCTGTCACCGTTTATTCCCTGACATCAGCGTTATGGGGCTAAACCGTGATGTTAACAGCACTTAGACCGCCACTACGGCGAATGACGTAAAGATTAAGTGGCGTTCCATTTAACGCATAGCTGGATTTCTCATGAGACACACCCTTTCATCAGTAAAGCAGGCCATGGGTAATTGCTTCTGCTGGGCAAGAAAAAAAATAATTAATGTGAATTAATGGGGGGGTCATAAAGTGATGGGGGGTGGGGGACAGAAAGGTCACACTGCCATTAGCAGGACCCAAGCTGGCTGGCTGAGCAGCGCTTACATTCACAGGTTATTAAACACGAAGATGACCTCCCGTTAGGATGAGCTGGCACTCCCATGGACAGGATCGCCGCAGAGCCCAGCCTACCCCTCAACCCACCAGGCACTGATCCCACTGTTCCTTACTATAACCCTTCGGAGAAGCTTGAGGAGCCGGCTATATCTCTATCACCATGGCTGGATCCCCAGAGGCATGAAGGAGGTGGAGGTGGAAGGGACTGACTGACCGTTCCTGAGCATGATGAAGGGCAGCCGGGCAGGGGTCCTGCCCGGGCTGTAGATTACATCTGGGCAGTATGGTCTCAGTATGCTCTGGGCCCTTTACTGAGGCCTAAGGGCAGAGCCTCAGCTGTGCAAATGCTGCCTTTCTCACAGCCTGGATGCTAATTTTATTTGCCGTCATAAAAAATAATGAAACTTAAACTTAAAAATAATGAAACTGTAGCAGGCAGGGGAGAGGGTTGATGTGAAATGACAGGGCTGCTTTTTCTTCGTTGTTACATTATTATCAAGATATTTATTATGATTTTGTTTGTGTGTATTATTATTATTATGACTGATTATGTACTTTAATGGCATGTCACGTTTGGCCGATCAGCGGGGGGTGTCACACTCTATGGTTTTGCAGCATGTTTGGAGATAAACCATGACCCAGGGTGCTGGAGGAGACATCGAGGGGGTACATTTTTCCAGCTAACCCAGTGTGCCCCCCCCCTCCCCAGATGTTCTCATTTGTCTTATAGAGCTACCTAATTGCATCCCGTTCTTAAATTCGGACGCAAAGCAGCGGGTAAATATTTTCAGAGAACATTAGCGCGATGTGGGAGGCAGCGTGGCTCGTGGGTAGCGCTGCTGCCCGATCCTTCTGAGGCCTGGGGTTTGAGTGTTCTGCTGCGTCTGCAGCTCCCCCTGTGTGACTATGTGCGCCTTGCAAAGGCCCGGGTCCGGTTTCCGGCCGCTTCCCTGCCAGCATAAGCTCCAGGCCATCCTGTACTGAGTATGTGGTTGGGGGATGGATTACTACAGAGGCAATTCAAGATTTTTTTAAGGTGGGGAGCAAAAGAGGGGCTTTAATTCATGCAGAGGGGCTAACCTTCTGTTTTGAGTTGATGAGTGACAGGTGAAGGGACACTCCGAGAACCAATCAGCTTTCAGCCCCTGTGGCCCCGCCCCATATAAGTTCCTGGTACAACGTCAGTATTAACACTTCATGGGTCCAAATCACAAATTACAAAACAATGGTTTTTTTTGCCAGTTTGGCCCTGTACACCAAGGTTGAAGCTCGCAACGGAATACACAATGGTGTTGTGCAGGTGTTTCCATATTTTTGAGCATACCAAACAAGACGTTGTTAGATCAAAATTTTGCACGTGTGGGTGCATTTGCATGATCGTTTTTAAACCCGATATGATCAGCCTTGTGCCCTGCGCTGCCTGGGCTAGGCTCCAAAACCTCTGGGGCCCAGACCAGGATAAGCGGTTCTAAGATAAATCCACGAATGGTGAAATGCAAAAATTTTGCATATAATGTAAATGAAGACACAGCATGAAGAAACTGAGTAATAGCAGAAATGGCAGTTCAAACAGCCATTTTGTTTCATGGTCCAAAAAAGGGTGGAATACGAAGTCGGCGCTTGTGTAGTGTGTGTGAGCATTTACATACGCCATAAGTTTTCTGGATGACTTTAACGGGTGTGACTTTGCCGTAACCTACAAAGAGCGGCCGTCCTTGTGATGTGACGTGGGTGCTGAGAGATACCTCAGTCACTTAAACGGGGCGCCTTTGATCAGCCCGCTAGGAGCGTGGTCATAAAATCCCGACTCTGCCCCATATTGACTCTGACACCACGGAGGGGGGTGCTGGCCAGATGTTGCTCAAACCCCTACTGTGAACAGAAGAGAGGGTGGGCTTGAACTGGGGAGGTAGCTACTTTTAAAATTTGCCCTACTGTAAAAAAAAAAATAACTCATTTTTTTTGCATAATAATAATACTATTTCATCATTCTTTGTCCAACTTAAAGTTCACAGTCAGGGCCTGCTGACTCATATCTGCAATTAAGGATCCGAAGATTCAAGGATTTTATATTTGTCACATGCAGGGTCTACAGTCAGAGGGTCACTGGGGACACTGGGGGTCTAGAGCCTATCAAGGAGGCTAAGGGCACAAGGTGGGGAACAACCCAGGATGGCGTGCCAACCCATCACAGGGCACACTCACACACCAGACACTCACACACTGGGGCCTATGGGCACAAAGCAGGGAACATCCCAGGATGGGGCACCAACCCATCACAGGGCACACA
>JAODKM010000016.1:6757851-6769723 GCA_026780845.1 Petrocephalus sullivani | reverse complement strand
GAAAGACAGCATGTTACTGAGATACAGGATGTTATGGAGAAACAGCATGTTACTGAGAGACAGCATGTTACTGAGATACAGGATGTTACGGAGGGACAGCATGTTACTGAGAGGCAGCATGTTATATAGAGACAGCATGATACTGAGAGACAGCATGTTACTGAGAGACAGCATGTTACTGAGAGACAGCATGTTACTGAGATACAGGATGTCACGGAGAGACAGCATGTTACAGAGAGACAGCATGTTACTGATAGACAGCATGTTACAGAGAGACAGCATGTTACTGAGAGGCAGCAGGATACTGAGATACAGGATGTCACGGAGAGACAGCATGTTACTGAGAGGCAGCATGATACTGAGAGACAGCATGTTATGGAGGGACAGCATGTTATGGAGAGACAGCATGTTACTGAGAGGCAGCATGACACTGAGAGACAGCATGTTATGGAGAAACAGCATGTTACTGAGAGGCAGCATGTTACGGAGAGACAGCATGTTACTGAGAGGCAGCAGGATACTGAGAGACAGCATGTTATGGAGAGACAGCATGTTACAGAAAGACAGCATGATACTGAGAGACAGCATGATATTGAGATACAGCATGATACTGAGAGACAGCATGTTATGGAGAGACAGCATGTTACTGAGAGGCAGCATGTTACAGAGAGACAGCATACGGAGAGACAGCATGATACTGAGAGGCAGCATGATACTGAGAGACAGCATGTTATGGAGAGACAGCATGATACTGAGATACAGATACAGCTGGATTACCTTTTGACACTGCTGGCTACAGCATGGATTGGTAGGATTCCTGTGGTATTATCTCCATCTGCCCCATTGCACTACACAGAACTTTCCATGGCCGCCACAGCACAAGCCCCCTGTCTCTGTGAGGGGACTTGGCACAGTACACAACTCTCCCAGTTGTCCCACACTGAGGCCATGAACCTCTATTAGGAAAAAATCCATGAATTTCCATGCAGACCCTCTAAGGAAATCAACCTCACTTAATCACCAAAAGCACAGTTAGATCTCATTACTTTGTCCAAAATGCGTGCGAGGAAGGAGTTTTGTTGCACATTGTTTGTGGTTAAGGTGATTTTTGGATGCAAGTCCGTCCACAGAATGGAAAATACTGGACTCCGTGATATGAAAGACTTCTGGAATAGGGATCGCATTACTATAAAACGGAATGACGTCAAATATCCATGTTTCTGTTTTATAAAACAATTAAATGCATGTCCAGTTTTAACTAGAGTAAGCTTTGTAGAATAATTTCCACAATCAGATGAAAAAAAAAACCTTAATGATTTATAGATTTAATGCTTTAACGTTTATGGTTGGGTACAGATTTTTGAAATATATCACATTATTTCCTTACTTAACCAAAGCAGTTTCCTTGGACTCAAACACAACTTCATGGAACAAGAATCATTTATCATTTTATAATGTCGCAGAGTCGAATCACTGATAAATCTCAGGGCAGGCACCATGCCATTTTCCCCTGGACATTCTCAGCATGAATTAGATTGGAAAGTTTGTAGAGTGTTGTATTTAAACATTGTTTTAAGAAACCCGCTGAGAGACAACAGGCTGATGACCGCTGTACAATTACTTTAACAAAATGACAAATTGCGCTGCCAGACAGCAATAATAGATGCCTACAAGTAACCACACAAACGCATTGCATTCCCAAAGATGAATTATAGGCCAGTATTTTTTTAAATGCGTAATCGACCAGGCTAAAGATGCTTACGATCACTTGGTGTGCTTCTGGAACCATAAAAGGCAGGACAGAGCAGAAAAATCCATAGGGAGTATTATGGGGTTGATTACACTATTGAAGATAGTCACAATTAGGGCAGAAAGCCTCACGCTCAGTAGATTTAGGGCATCATGAATCGGAAGAGGATGGACGATGTCGTCGAAGCTTTCAGTCAAAGCATTCAGCAGATCCGAGGTGAATGCAATAAGTGAACACGTGCAAATCACACCATATCCAGCTAGTTGGCGTTACTGAGACTTTAGGCCTTCATTAGCTGTCTTTATATACAGGGAATTAAAAAGGTTACAATTATATGCTGGGCACATACTTATTTATATATTTTACTGTAGCAGTTTGAGTACATTCAGTTATTTAGGTACGGAAATTACAACAAAACTACACAATACAAAGCAGAAGAATATTCTAGTCAGGTTTCCACTTAATTACAACATCCAGTACCTTGCAAGAATATGGTGTTTTATTCTCCCCAAAACATTTTACTGGGGAAATCTGGTATAATGTTTATTTGTTGCAAGGCCCCCAAACCTGCACTGAGAACTAAAATGAGGCTCATCGAGAGCCGCGCTGTTTCCACGCAGCACCGGCAGGTGCAAGAACGACGATATAATGGGCGACACTATTGTTCCGAATAAGCCCTGCTGTTCAGGCCCATACAGCCAGCTTCTCAGGCACAGACCCCTCACACTCCTTCCTGCTGCGCTGAGCACAGTGAATTACCTGAAGCAGCACTTTATTCAGTTACATAAATGTCCGTAGCCCTTCCTTCCAAGGAGCCCAGAGTGGTAACCCAACCCAGGGCCCGTAAATCAGCTCATTTCAGGCCTCCAGTTACAGCACAACACCCGCCGTAAATCTCTGTTTTCCACGGGCCTAATGAATTTACAGTTGGTCTGTAACAGCAGAACATGCAAAATTACCAGGTTGGCTTCAACCACCAATGGCAGGATAATTATCCTTTCAGGTGGACTATTAATTTGAGACATTAGCCCCATCTATCAAAGGTTAGGGGCGTGCAATGGGAGAGTACAGCCGAAATGCCCCTCCACCCCTGCAGGGAGACGTCCTCTCCTATTGCAGCCAACTGGGGGATCAGGAGACAGATCGGCTTCACAATTGCCCCTCGTGGGTCACAGAAATGACTGGAATGCAAGCCAGGGGCAAGGATGTGGTAGTTTTTTTTTTTTTGGTCTTAAAAAAAAAAAAAAGACCCATACAACCGTGTTGCATTCCTGCGACTAAAGTTTCTGCATATACCTGACAATGCACTTCCCTCATTCCTGGAGGTACGCAGCTGGAGGAAGACTTTGCAGCAGCTCCCTGAGGAGCAAGGAGGCTCAGAGAGATACAGACAGCCCCCCCACCCCCCAGCCCGCCCCGCAAGCAACATGAAATGAAGCAAGGAAAAGAAAGGAAGCTAAGAAAGACAGCAGCGCACGTCATGCGTGCCCTGGGGATGATGGGGGATGCGGGGGGGATGATGGGGGATGCGGAGCAGTTTGCTTATGTAAGAGTGGCCATTCAAGGTGCTACAGTATGGAATAGAAATACAAAAAAAAAAACTGATTTTTCACCGTTTCATAGTTATGAGGAAAGCTTTGGTAGATTAGTAACAACAAAATATGTGGCGCCATCTGCTGGGAGAAGGATTAAACAACCTCCGATGGTCAGCATGAGAAAAGGGGATTTTGATGTTCATGGTAGAGAGAAGGAAAGATTATAAAGGATGCAAATTTTTTCCGCAATTTTGATGTTGCGCAAGAGTAGGTATTTTTAAAGTGTATAAGGCACAAGCCAAAGAAGTCACTGAAAACTGAAGTCATTTGAACACATGCAGAAATGTACAAAATGTTGTGAATATAATTCTTGTCCAATATTGTTTCTAGCGAGGTAAATATCAGTAGAGTACATAGAATTAATCCAGTCCTTTAGGAAGAGGTTGTATAGTTATTAAGAACAGAGGCTCAGAAACTGAAGGTTCATGTCCCAGGCAGTGCAAGTGCAGTGAACCATAGAAGGAAAGCATTAACCCTGACATGATGCTGTAAAATTTAGCAGCATAAAAGGGCAAAAAATAGTTTATTTTGGAAAAAGCATGTACAAAATGTTACAACTCAATGCCATAACTCTCCATTTTGGGTGAACTGTCTATATTCTACCATGTTTATGACCTACCAATGAACAGAGGGGAAATCGAGGTTTCTCTGAGAAGAGACACAGCAGAGGGAAGGAAGATGGGAAACCCTTAACAAAACAAGAAAGGAAGAATCAGACAGTCACAGTATCGTGGCTTAGATTATGTCAGGTATCAGATGGCTGCCAAATGTTAACTAAATATAAACCCCGCAAAAAGTTTTGTCATTATTAATGTCAACAAGTTACTGAACCCTTGAACAAGCCGTGTAAAAACACCCTGTTCAATCAATGGGCCTGTAATTCCTGTAACTGCTGTTACTGTGAGTAAAGCGGGCACGCATAGCAATCAATGGGCCTATAATTCCTGTAACTGCTGTTACTGTGAGTAAAGCGGGCACGCATCGCATCAATGGGCCTGTAATTCCTGTAACTGCTGTTACTGTGAGTAGAGCGGGGCACGCATAGCAATCAATGGGCCTGTAATTCCTGTAACTGCTGTTACTGTGAGTAAAGCGGGCACGCATCGCATCAATGGGCCTGTAATTCCTGTAACTGCTGTTACTGTGAGTAGAGCGGGGCACGCATTGCAATCAATGGGCCTGTAATTCCTGTAACTACTGTTACTGTGAGTAGAGTGGGGCGCGCATTGCAATCAATGGGCCTGTAATTCCTGTAACTGCTGTTACTGTGAGTAGAGCGGGGCACGCATTGCAATCAATGGGGCTGTAATTCCTGTAACTGCTGTTACTGTGAATAGAGCGGGGCACGCATTGCAATACCAAGGACCTGACATCTTTTAAAACTGCCCACTAGGCGGCACCTTTTTTGTTACACATATTTTCACTTTCCAAAGAAATATTAAATTCTTTTTTGAAGAAATGCGGAAAGCAGTAACATATACAGGCAGTCAAACATGAATCCGTGTGAGCATGGTTGTGTGTGTCCTTATGCCTGTTTGTTGAACTGGTGAGTGTACACTCTAGCATGTTTAGATTGATTAAATTATTTATCGTTAAAATTTTATTAGCTATTAAATGGTTTGTTAACATTATTATTTTATTAGATTTAGATTTAGTATCTTATTAGACATACATCCTAGTAAGTTCATAATACATTGGGCATATAATTTGAATCAGACAAATATTATATTACATACATTTATGGCATAAAAGTATTAGGTACCATTATAAATAAACAGTTTTCATTGCAACAGTATGGTTTACAAAAGTTTCAAAGTGAAATGACAATAATGACCATTAGGGGGCAGCACAGCATAAGAATTGAGATGAACTTCCTCACAAATTCCACACTTGGGAATAGAGATATTTAAAACATGTTTATATTAGTTGTTGTAATAGTTCTGTTTGCGTTTTTTGGAAATATTCTTAAATTAGTCTATTATTGACAAATGGACTTTAAAAAACAAATATTTAACACAATATAAAGGATAGTTCAAATTTGTGCATGCAATCCTGCACAATCAAACAAAGAACAAAGTTGTTGGAGGCCAGGATCTTGTTGAAGCCAGCCCGTAGGATGTTGAAGAAAGAGGTGTATGAGTGTGGAAAACAGCTGCATGGCTGGCTGGAGGTAAAACACCTATATAAATCTCCCCACTTCGCTCGTTCCAGCGCTTTGAAGTCTTCCCCATTGTGTTCATGTGCACTGCAGATGCCATTTGATTTACTCTTGACAGCTGACGGAGAATAAGGGCATTTTATGCTGCCCGCAAATCACACACCTTACTGCTGTGCTCGTTTTAACTCTCGCATCAAAGAACCGTGGCCTTAAAAAATATGGCGGTCCATTTCCTGTTTCTCAGCTATGTAATAGCTTTATCATTGCTGCTGAGCCCACGCAGGTAATAAATCAGGCACCCAAAGTTACCCAAAGCCCCAACGTGTGACTCCAATATTTTCTTGTTATTACAGCAAATGTCCGTAACAGTGATGGCATACTTACAGTACTGTCGGAGCATTCAGCTCAATCCCAACCATCTGTCCACTTTTCACAGCTAGCAGCTAGCTAAATGCAAGCAGGTTTCCAAAATGAATTTGTAACAGCACAGAAACTTTTGCACTACGGTGACATAGTGACTTAATAGACTTTTTGATCGTGAAAAACCACTTGACTATTTAAAAATTTAATAATTGGAAAAAAATTACAAATAATCATTTTACAAGTTGCAGAAATACTTCGAACTTCGTAGGCATAACAGAATTTTTCTGTCCACAGGTGTGAAGCCACATTCTACTCAACGGGGATTTTATTGCCCCCTAGTGGTAATAGTTGCTTATAACATCCTTATGTTTCATATGAAGAAATCCTTCTTCACGTGTATCACATACATACTTTCTGCATTCACTCTGTTGTTGCTTAATTACATAAAAAAAAAAAAAAATTATTACTTTAACTATCCAGTTATGTTTTTAATATATTGAGAAATCAATGTAACTATTGACAAAGATGAGGGGAGATTTTGCAAGGCCATAATCTACGTGTGGATTCTGCGATTTTCTGCCATTCTGAGCTCCATGTGGGCCCCAGCTGTGACACACACATAACATCTGGCCCGGATGGACGTGAGCATGGAGCAGAGAATGTTGTGGCCAGTTGAAAACAAGAACTGTGATGCTGTCACGGCAACAGCCACGGGCTACTGTCACACACTTATGCTGCGTCCCATTTACCTCGGAGGTCGGAAGTCAGAGCTGGGAATGACGTCACGCCTCAGTTAACCGCATTCCAGTACAGCGAGACGGAAAGCCATTTAGCAACGCCAGGTCTAGCCAAGTTCATTGTTAGCCATTGTTGGAAATAGCAATTTCTAACAATGCATTATGGGGTATTTTGCACATGCAAACAGCGTAGCAACATGTCCCCAGATAGTGGTAGACCAATACTGTGTGAACGATGGATTTAATGAGAGACAAATAAGACATACTTAATAATACAGATTAGATAACTTCTGGCCTCCCATCTGGGAACCAGTCTCTGTAAGGTCCAAGTCGGAGTGGATTTTGGAACATCAGTAACAAAGAGGTCTTTTGTACCTAGCTAAGGTTTTCAGATAAAAAATTTTTTCAACAAACAGTAGTTACATTGTCTTAAATTCCCTTTTGTGCAAGTAAGCTTCTAAACATTGTATTGGTGTGTTTGTAACAATTGCTAGTGGGCGGGGGGGCACCACGGGGATGCCATGGAGGAGCGGTACGCTGACCTTTATCTTGATGGGATTACTGTGACGAAGGCACTGGTTTGGTGTTCCTCAGTGGTATCCAACGCTGGACTGAAGCACTTACTTCAGTGTGGCCACCATCAGTGCCAAAACTACAGTCTAAACCACTGTTTCCCAGTCAAGGCCTCAGAGACCTACAGTCGGTCCTCTTTTCTGCTCCCTCCCAGCTCCCAGAGCAAAAACGTGGACTGTCTGTGGGACCGGATTAAGAAACGCTAGTCTACACCAATGACCTATCCTCTAAATCAGGATACAATTTTGGTCAGGTCACTCACTGGACAAAGTGAGGGGCTGTTCCAGCGAGACATTCAGGCCTAAACATCCCAGCACATGTGGACAGCGACACCATCAGGACTCAAATGATAGATAGATAGATAGATAGATAGATAGATAGATAAATAGATTGGTGGGTGGGTGGGTGGATGGATGGATGGATGGATAGATAGATAGATAGATAGAAAGAACTTCATTAATCCCTCGGGAAGGTTCCTCCAGGGAATTCAGTAGCTACTAGAAAGGCTGCCATCACTTCAGCGCCATCTTGGATATGTGCTTAGAGCAAAAACAGAGCACGTCTCCAACAGGCCACTCCTCGAAGAACATTCTGGCATATGGCATGTTGGCCATATCGCTGTGCATTCGGGGCCTTTTGGAAAGGTCACCAGTTAGTGGAATGCCCCCCCCCCCACCGTCAGAGCCCCAGCGGAACGCGGCGATACCAAACAGACTCTGTTTGAGCCACGTGAAAGGCCACCCTTTCAGGGCCGGTGATTGATAGTGACAGCCCTAATCCCCTCAGATCCCAGCCGTCAGGGCGTGAATGGCCCACGGCCGCTCGGGCTTCCACGCTTTGTCTGGCCTGATTGTGTTTACACGTCTGTATGCACAACAGGCAGGAAGTGCTTTGGACATGGGGCACAGGAAGTCCGGTGAAAAGACAGAGCTGGAGGCTGCTCACAAAGTCAGGCTGGGCAGATTGTTCTGGAAAGGCACGGATGGCGTTAGTGCGGGCCGTGACCGCAGGCCCGCGAGCTGCTACGCCAGAGCCCACATCCACTTTGGGCGCTTTAAAAAGGGCGGTTATGTAACCTCTCCATCCCTTTGTTCTACCTGTTTGTACAAGATTCATTATAGGAAATGGTTATAAAGCAAAAGAACTCATGGATCGGTTGGAAAATGCAGGAATACGACATCAGATTGCGGATGCTAATCAAAAAGGGAGATTTATGAGTGAACAAAATAAGGACACTTAACAATACGTTAATAACGACCAAATACAGGCAGTCGCCGGATTAAGAACATCTGACTTACAGACAACGGACCGCCATAAAATCAGTTATAATAAAAATTTGCACACACTGCTTTGTGACGCTCGTGAAAACATTGTGTGGCTTCAGCAGTTTGTGGGCGTGAGGTGCAGCACAGTACCGCACGTAGCTACTTCTATTCCGGCTGTATTATTATGTACTGTATGATTATTGATGTGACCAACCTGCATATTTAACTTAAAGACAGACTGAAGAAAACAATTTCGCTTGTAACCCGAGGATCCCTGGTAAGGCACAGACACACTGTTTGCATTCAGACGTTTCAATCCCGCTTGGGATACTATCATAGGAAACCCAAACAGTGTGTAGGGGGATTCTGGACCATCCATCGAGAAAGGCCTCCTGTTCCTTGAGGGATAAAGGAAGTAGAGATCGATAGGATTCCCCAGAAAGGATCGATGATGATTAGACTTGGTATTTGGGAATTGACTTTCATCTCAGTGTTCATGAGACCTCTCTTGAGTTTGTTTATCTGTATATACAGCTTACCACAGCAGGGCCCTTATCTTGGAGACACCATTATAGGCACATTTATAGAACTGAAAATACAGGAGGTTACTTTCTACCATACTGAAGGGTACAGTGTGATCTCGTGATCTTGTATTAGCTGCATGGTAAATTTGATCTGATGCACGTACACCCCTTACACGGCCTGCGGCTCTGCTGACCTTCTAGCTTAGCCTGTAAAGAACCTTCCTCCCATCCTTCCGTCGCATCACAGAGCACTTTGTGAATCAACGTCCGTCCCTCTGACCGTGGGCAGTCTGAGAGGGTGTCGGGTTCTGCTTTCTGATGACACCCCGAGGGTGTGTCGAAAGGGGAGAGTCAGCACAACTGAGGCCAGCGTCAGATCCAGCTTCTGAGTGGGGTGCTCTCCAACCCACTAGGGATGGGAAGTCAGTAAAGATGGGAAAACACCGTCTCTTCTATGTCGTTAAGCAGATCCTCCTTTGGTGTGCTCCCTAGGAATGCCAAGGAACACAGATGTCTCTAACTTGGAGGCTGAACCGGGATGTGGTGACACCTCAAACAGCCCCGTGTTAAGACATGCTTTTGGAAAACTTAACAGTAAGCGTCCTATAAATCAACAAAGTCCACATTGTCCATGTCTATAAACTGAAACTAAATGCCAACAGGGTTTAGTCAATTCATTTTCTGCATTTTAACTAACAGATATGTACAAGTGTGTGTATATATTGGTGTATGCTTCTTACCTGATTAAATGTAATGCTTTTCCCTGAATAGTGCTGCCTTGTGCATTTAAGTGCTGTCTTGTGCGCACCATAGACCACACACAGATCAGCTAAAACACTGGCAGACTAAGATTAAGGATTTTTCAGGTTCCTTGCATACCATACAGAGGGTACATTCAAAAAGTATCTTAAAAGAGACAATGCATACTTTATACTTTCTGACTGAATACTGTATTCTCAATGGAGTAGGACATATTGAACACTGGATATGTGCACTATTTAAGAAGTATTTATGTATGATTGTGTATTCTGTATGACTAGTGTATGCAAACACAATTCACTTCTACTTTCTAAAACACTGGGATATCCACTTGGCTTCTTACCAATCTCAAAACAAAGTTTGCTTGCCACAGTTACATGATTGATAGTTACTAAATAAGATTAATGTATCCTTGTTAGAGACAAGCTTAGTATATGTAATCAGTATTACTTATGGTCTTGTTTAAATTCAAAGAAATACCGCAGTTACAGTGAACTAGTAGAGCAATTGGACAAATCTGTAAAAGTCTCAACGGTGTTAATTATCGACAGGGGTAATGACAGAACACGGGAACAAACCACGGAAATGGGGGTCTCTATCCGGTATATTGTCTGCATGGAGGGGCAATCAAAAAAAAAAAATCTTGTTTTTCCCCGACCACAATTTTTGGGAAACCACAATCCAATTTGTTCAAAGCCTGTTTGCAGTTGCACTGGGGTTTTCCTCGCATATTGCAGTGTTTGCACATAATTGCAACGTGAGTCAGTGCTGTGTAGGTACGTCTGGCAAATCCGTCGCGGCTGGAGTCCCCTTTAGGTATCCGGACCTTTTGGAAGTCATTATATCCATCAAGGCCATTTTCATTTCCACCCAGTTTCAACCCCCCGTCTGTTGTGTAGAATTAAAACTGTCTGACAGTCTCTTCCATGCTTCATTTACTTTGCAGTGTTGACTTGCTGGTCCGGCTAAATTCCCATACACGATAATGGGAATCTGCAATGAGCAATGTCCGGGCATCATAGCGGATACGTATCAGTCGCTAGCATTTAGTGATGGAACAATTTGGAAAAGGCATTGTTGGGGCAGAGGTGATTCATTTCTAGCATGCCAGACATATTACAAAATTGTCAGATTCCTCGATGTTCCACCTCCACCCAAAAGGTGTAGTCGTATTAATGGACCAGTAATGTGATTGTACCCAGTGTAATTTATAGCAGCGCTAACACTAAATCCTACTTTTGTGAGGTGAAATTTTTGGTTTGGAGCCAGACTTCGCAGTCGAGCAACATGCCATAAATGCGGCAAAGGTGCCCCCGAGAATCCCTTTACACCTTCCTGAACCGGGCGAAAGGAGGGAAATGCCCCTCCTAATGAGCAGAAAAACTACACGTGAAATAAATTGAGATTGGGTAAATTTCCTCCAGCAGGCCAGCAGGAAAATAAATATGTTCCTAATCAGTCAAACAGTTTTCCTCTTTACTCTGAAAACTTTTTTAATTAGCCTAGAAAAAGCTTTAACTGAATGGAGCTAACCTAAGGTTAGCAAATACTGGCTAGACTATGATTTGCGACCTCAAGGACTTCAACAGAGTAAAACAATATTATACACATACTTAACTAGCCGGCTTGACTGTTAACTAGTGCCCAAGAAAAAAAAATCCTAATGACAGATTTTGATTTGTTTCTACCCAATAGAATCCATGAGTGTCACCGGCAAGTGCGGTCAATTTGAGCGTTAAGGAGTTTGCCCAGCTGTGCGAATTCTGCTGTATTTCATGCCAGTACGTATTCATTAAGAGCCTAACAGGATATGACATCGCGCCTCCGAAAGTTTCACGGTGAGAATATTCTTGTGGGGTTGGACGCAGTCCAGACCCGAAACAGCCAGTCGCCCCTTGACGAACAGGGGCTGAGTGCCCTCGTGCTAAGTCTCTCTCTCTCTCCCTCTCTCGCCGTCTTTAGCCGAGCTCCATGTCTGCTTGCTTTTGATTCGGGCACTGGGGGAACGTGGGATTGCAGAGCAGCAGCTGTTCTGAAGGGGCCCGGAAGGGGGGTTCTCCGTGTGGTGCGTCAGTGGTTTCTGACCTGAGTCCCTGCGGAAGCCTCATGTGCGTATTCCTGCAGGGAGGGGGGTGCGGGTGTGTGTGT
>JAODKM010000016.1:6730259-6757824 GCA_026780845.1 Petrocephalus sullivani | reverse complement strand
AGGGGGGAGAGACGGGTGTGGGATAAACGCACAATCAGAAACACCTGCCCCGTGAAGGCGATATGGAAGTGGAGCGCGGTGGAGCGGGTGCGATACCATCGCGGTGTCACGGGAGTGCGCGGCGCCGATGGAGGCGATCACACGAAATGCGCCACGTCGCCATGGGAACGGGGATCACAAGGCGCCACCCAGGAGCCTGGCCAATTCTGACCCCTTAGCCCAGCATAAGAACGGGCGTAGGTTATGGGGGGGTTAAAGATTCGCCCGTTGCATTCTTTTCAGCACAAGAGGCGTCCGTGCATCCTCGGTGGTCTCCAAACACAAAACCTGCTTCACCTTCAGAAGTTGGTACTTAGCAGGAATCACCCAGTGAGCAATACAAGCTATAAAGCATTTTCTCCTCAACATGAACAACTGTTGATGTAATGCAGATGAATTAGAAGCAGAGGTTACCTGAATCCCCTTTGGGTACCATGGTCTAACTTCAGGGACTAACTTCAGTGCTACCATCCACACAACTGCAGCACACGCATTTGTTAGAATCACACATTACAGCAGGTAAGTTGGGCGGCATGTCAATCTCCCAGGTGTTTTAGGTCCACCGTAAAATGAATAAAAACATTCAGGAAGCACTGGAACTCTGGCCCTTGACTGCGAATCCCCAAGCTAATATTGGTCAGCACTGACAGATTGATGGCAAGGCGCCATGGAAGAGTCAGCACATCAGTCTTACGGTGTTGTTCTCCAAAACGAATGTTTTTTTTCCATTTATAATATCATTCTATAAAAGTAAAGAGCAGATACTTCCTGTTTGATTACACTGACAACTATTTCTTCAAAGTTAATCTTCCGGATTCTTATCTGATTAAAAAAAAAAACAGTTTAACGACAAATATCTGTTTCATTGAAGAGAAAGCCTACTGATTTTTTCGGAGTTTTTCTTTTTTTCTTATTTTGATTCAAGTATCATTTCGTTTCAGTCGGCAGCCACGGACGCCTTCTGCAACGTGAATATGAGCGTTTGTCAGTAAAAATTATAACGTGCAAATGACAGTAACGGAGCTGTCAGTCTTCAGTCGGAATCCAGAGCTAGTCTTGGAGACTTCAGAACCCTGAAAGTGTACGGCGGAGTTTCAGAGAGCTGCACCTAAGATATGGGCCATTTGGACACAATTTAATTAAGCATCGTTTCTTAGAACTAACCACAATTATCAAGTCAGACAAGAAGAAAGTAGAGCGGAAAGCTCACGGCTCATTTGCGACGGCATTTTTTGCCAGAATGTGGGATCGCTTTGCATAACACTGGCTAAGCTGAACGACAGGGGGACGTTATTACGAACCCAATATTTTCTGATTTATTCTCACATCTGGTGGTCTGCGTTTTGTTAATTCGACGCAGTGGCTCTGTCACGCGGGTTGCACAACTCGGAGTCCCGATAACACCTCCCTCACCCTAAAATCCCACTTTCGGTAACTAATACCTCTACCCTCGCCCCGATTCCTCCCGCCTACGGCCGCTGGCTCCCTGACGCTCTACCTCGCCTGCTTTCTGCTCCTGCCAATGAACAGAGGCCCTCGATTCTTATCAGCAGGTCTCGCTGGCCTCACTCAAAAAAGTCATGCCAGCGCGTTACTAAGCACAGCCATTGCCAAAAACAAAAGAGGTTTCAAGGTTTTCAAATCCATCTCCATTCAGGAAAAATGAATCAAACCAAATCAAATTTAATGGTTTAAGCAGCAGCATCTCCTCAGGGCCAGCATTGTCGGAATCCCCCAACGAATGCCATGCCTCCTTAGGCACCACAACGGGACACGCTGGACGTGATCAGCTCAGTGTGGATAAGGGACCCGTGACACTGAAAGCTGGTAGTGAGTGTGAAAGAACGTGGGCGGGTCCCTCCCTGACAGCAGTGATAGTGATAGGGCACACGTGCAGTGACTGATCTGCTGTGCCGGCATCTTCAATCGCACGTTGCACTTTAATCACTTAACCAGCCAGCAGGGAGAGTCACCCTAGATCCAAGAATCCCAATGCACCCCAGACCCTTCCTGTCCCTACAGATGGAAGTGGCCATTCAGCCTCGCAGAAACATGCTATTTATTTCCGGCCTGTTTTTCATTAAGCCCAGTATGATCAGAAATCGTAGTAAACAGTGCAATACACATCACCACATCCTTATTGTGTCCTTGGCAGATAATCGGGTAGTGCAATATAACTGTGTTTTTTTTTTGTTAATGGAATACATTCATGCTATAAAGTATATTTCCATATGCTAAGCACATTTCGATTTGTATGGAAGTGCAAAACTGAATTTCTCCAGCATAATATCCATAGGGAAAATAAAAAGTTTTTTAAACCAGAGACGGGGAAACTGAGCAAAAGAAAATGCTGAACGGGCTGCCTCCCCGGGGGGGTTATACACGGGAGATGAAGCGTGTTCTGTTGGACCTCCCCATACACGCCATGACTAAAGCAGGGCCCACATCCTTTAGACGGTCCCCTTGACAGGCATTACGACATCTAAGTACGAATCCCCGAAGTGCAGCAAAGTCAGCACCAGGTAAACCACAGTTAGGGAGCGTCTGTAAATTCACGACACAATACCATCTCCGGCTACTCTCACTTTATTGCCTTGTCCGCTGCCATCCCATGGGGCTTTTGATGTCTGCATTCGTATGCTCCCGTGACATGTTATTGGTGACTCGTGTCGACTGTCTGAGAGCACCAGAGGTGGACAGTTCAGGTCCAGAAAGTACAAATTCAGACCAAGATTTTGTTTCAACCAACCAGCTGCGTACTCTGTGACTGACTCGTTACGCTCAACTGTTTGGGTGAAACAAAATCTTGGTCGGGATTTTTACTTTCTGGACCTGAGCTAGCCACCTCTATTGAGCACGCACGGGATCCCTGGTTATCTACAGGAGCGGAGCTCTGGGCCTTATCACCGGTCACAGGCGTGTGATGGCTGAGCCGTGGCTCTCCGATGGCGACCTGGGCCTCTTCACAGGGCCCGCAGACTCGCCGTGGCCAGAGGTGGGCCCCAGAGGGATAAGCCGCTCTGCTGTATCTGCGGCCAGATAAAGGGCCCCCGGGGGCCCGCTGCTAGGAGACAATCGGGGCGACCACGCAAGAATCCGGCAAGTTCAAAGCAGGAAGTGAAGCTGAACCTTAAACAAGGGCTTAGAGGGGGTGCCCCCGGATGCCTTTCATGACCATTATCCGCACGGATTTTGACTGGGCCCGGAACATCGGCCCTGTATTCTGCTTACTTCAGAGGGAGCTGGAAACCTGGGAGGAGGAATATCTGCGGACTCTTTAATTAGGAAAAAATGTAGGGCCTTTTTTTTATCACAGAAGGAGATACTTTATATAAAGCTCTGACAAAAGGCTGCAAGGAAAAAGTCACTTCTTATGCCCCTTTGATCACGGGGGCTGCCTTTGTGTCGATTTACTCATTTCCCAACTTTTAAGTAAACGCTTTAAGTTTGGCATAATTAGTAGGGACAATTCACTCAAGGTAAAACCAGACAGATCCCCGTCTAAGGCTGTTGGTGCAGAATTTTTCATTCAGCTAAATATAAGTCAGTTTCGTTTATGAATTTCCAAACATACCTACAGTGAAAGTTGTTATGGTACTTTGCATTGAGAATTCTAGTTAATCTGAGCGTTTTACTTTTTTAACGACAGTTTGCTTTACTGGTGTTGAAATCTTGCGTTTCTGTTTTTCGTACACAGCCCCGTCTCTTTATTTGGTCTTTAATGATGGCTGGATGGCTCCCCAGTCCGAACACATGAGGAAAGTCAGGCTTTGGTTCTGCCGACACCGATTTCCTGTTTAATTTGGGCTGGCATGCCACTCCCGACCCGGAAAGTAGCTGACGAGCTGACAGCAGTTTGAGGGAGGCAGGGAGCCAGGTTGGTAATTTGTGTGCGTGTGTGTGTGGGTTTGCATTGATCACATTTGAGGACCAAAATGCCCCCAAAGTGTGGTAAAACCTGAAATTTCCCTACTTTTGGGGACATTTTTTCAGGCCCCCATTTGGATAACTTCAATTCTATAAAAATGCAATCAAATGCAATCAAAAAACTAAAATGCCAAACATCATGTATTTTGGTTGATTACTTATGGTTGTCTTGATTGGGATTAGGGCTTTTCCCATTGAAATGAATGGAGGGTCCCCATTTAGATAAGGTAAGTCAATCTGTGTGTGTGTGTGTGTGTTGGGGGGGGGTGCTGCCATCAGGCAATCAGTTTGATTGGCTCCTTCATATCTATGAGAGTGGAAAGTACCTCATTGGACAGTTCAATTGGCTCCTTCGTACCTATGAGAGTGAGTGGAGAGTACCTCATTGGACAGTTTGATTGGCTCCTTCGTACCTATGAGAGTGAGTGGAGAGTACCTCATTGGACAGTTCGATTGGCTCCTTCGTACCTATGAGAGTGGAGAGTACCTCATTGGACAGTTCGATTGGCTCCTTCATACCTGTGAGAGTGGAGAAGAGGATATTGCACAGTTCAGTTGGCTCCTTTTTATCTAGGAGAATGGAAAGCCGGACATTGGACGGAGTAAAGGGTATTGGATGGTCTCAGGCAGTGGGCTTCAGAGGCAACCGATCCTGTTGCTTCCCAACCTCCATCCATCCCTTCCACCCTGTGGCCCACACGCTGACACCGTGTTTAATTAAAGTGCCTGAGCCTGTAGCCGGCTTGGGGAAAAAAAGAAAAAAATGTAGCACGCCACCGTCCGACACGTAGACGTCGGCCATGCACTTTTTCCATGGAGAAAGGGGCGCGCATTCCAGCTTATATCCACAGGAGCCCAAACTGGGAGAGAAAGGTTCCAGGTGGGAGGCTGGACACAGTCGGCTTCTCCTTATGTTACATGTGAGCTGTAAAAAGGTGAGCCATGTTCTATGCAGAGGAAACTCCGCTTCAGGCTCTATTTATTTACTCTAGCATGTGGTCACAGCCAGAAATAACACCAAGAGTCCATATATTTTATTGAATAATGAAACACTTAGATTTGGTTTCCTTTTGCCGCCCGATGCCAAAGACCTCAATCGAGGAAGAGTGTGACTGAGTGATACTCACCGGGTCTTTAATGCGACACTTTGGACCTGTGACCACCAAATAAAGCCCAAAAAGAACCAATTAAACAATTTTTTAAAACACACAATAAGAATACAAAACGTTCTTTTTCTGATCCTGACGCATCAAATAAATATTATTTAAGTTATCTTACTGTCCAGGGCAGTCACTGTATAATCTTTCAAAGACTGTAGTATGAATTAATATGAAAACAGAGGTGAGGTCTTATTTATTTACATAAAAGTATGGTGGCAGATTAGGTTATACGCTTGTGTTTATAATAAACAGAGGTTTCCTGCCTTTTTTATTAACTTGCCCATGGACACATTCCACTCCTTTAGTAATTTCCTGGTAGCTGCTCTACTGACACCTTTAAATATTAGGATTTTTACGCATTGGGTTTTAACAGTGATCACTGCACGGCCACACTGCGACTTCAGCGCCATAACAGTGATCACTGCATGGCCACACTGCGACTTCAGCACCGTAACAGTGATCACTGCACGGCCACACTGCGACTTCAGCGCCGTCACTGAGTGGACCTCTGATTTTGTCCCTCAAGCTGTATCATTACTGGTCACGCAAAAGCAAGAAAATGCCTTTCATGGGAGTAAGAATGTTCAAGAAACCTCAGCGGCACCTTAGGCGACCCAGATTACACAGGTCACGGCCTGTCTACATGAAAGAAACACTTAGCTAGCTGGTACCGTGTTCTTTAGGCTGCAGTTTACAACTTTTTATTCATATTTTTAATCAGAATTTGATCATGTCCGTTTCTCTCTGCATGCATTCCCTATATTAGGATTCAAGTCATAAGGAGCAGTATTTGTGATCTTACCTTTATAGGTACCTTATCCACATTTTGCACTGTCGGGGGTCCCTGAAGACTTGATTTGGAAACATTGCTCTATATTATATACTATATACACTGTAGCCATTTGCAAGTGGAGCTTACAGCTGCAGTCTGGTGGCCCCATAAGTCAATTCTCGTTCTCTTTATTTTTATAAGGCGCCCTTCTCACCATGTCTGCCCCAGAGCACTCCACATATACATACACAAACACACACCACAAACCCAGAGGAAGGGGAGAGACGAACAAAAACCCCTAAGCTTGGAGTAGCAGGGGGTCCTAGGTCAACCGGGTATCCCCCCCCCCATCACGGGCATGCAAGAGGTACAATGAAAACACCAATGGAGGTTTTATTGTACACTGGCGAGGGAAGCCGCAAAGGACACTCGACAGCCTACAGGTCTGTGGGCGGTGCGTTCTTACATATATACAAAATACCACCTGCAAGCTACAATAAACCATGGCACAGGAGTATTAAAGGATGAATAACACTTGTCGAGAAGCACCTGGAGGCCTCGCAACCACCATCATTTGTGCCCCGTCAAAGTCACCACACCTGCTGCTGACAAGCAGGAACGCGGGGAAGCGTCCAAAATGGCCCGATTCAGACAGACGGCCTATCTGATCCAGAGCATGAACCACCCCGTCAAAGAGCAGTGTGAAGAAAGTGCCGTGATTGGTTTGGTTTGTTGTGGAGAAGCCTGCCGTCAGGCAAGTCAAAATTGCACTGGCAAGTCGTCAAGTCCTAGCTGATGAGTAAGTGGTAGAAGTCACCTGACTGTCTAAGGCAGTGTTTCTCAACCCAGGCCTCAGGGACTCCCAGATGTCCATCTTTTTGGTTCGTAACAAAAACGCTGAGTTTCTAGGGGGCCCAAGGACTGTGTTGAGAAGCACGGTGTTAGGAAAACCCAGCAAGGTCGTACACAGATCCACAGAATCCGGCACCGGGGGGGGAGGCGACAAGCAGGAAATGAGCGGACAACCACCTCTGCGATCAGCACGCGCATTGCGTCACCGCAGTCTGACTTGCGTGCATTAGCGAGGACGGACTTCTAGCTAAGATGACGTTGATGATCACAGCCGTCACCTCAGCCGGCCCAACACGCATGCATCACAACCTACCAGGCATGACTGAGAAATCGGCGGGAAAGAGGCAGCAAAAATGGCTGCACCGAAGGCATTTCTGCTTCCAAACCCATCCATACGTCCCAGGACCCTGTACTATAGCAGATGGAACACTGTGGCAAATCAAAATAATTACAATGTGAATCTATAATCAGGAAAAAACGTGTAAGGACTTCCATTAATGAATCTGCATAGTGTATCTGCAATCTACATAAGTGTATCTGCCAACACCTAGGCTGAACCACAGTTAGATGGTAGCATCTAACAGTTAGTTGGTAGCAAGGGTCACTCTGCCAGGACCACTTCACATCCTGCCAGCCAGCCAACCAAACCAAAGCTATCAGCAATTACGCAACACCGGTGCCCAGTACTACTAATGTTTGCCCAGCGCTGGCGAGATATCATTGTTGCTCATTTGGGGCAGTGTTCAACTGCATATCAAAGGTGCACGTTTACAGTAGTTACATAATGCAGGAGAGCTTTCAATCCATGAGCCCTCACTCTATTTGTGATAGATGCATGTAACAGTACAGCTCACTTAAACTGCAATTACTTCCCACTGTCATTGTACAAATATGGCCCAAGAGTAGCAAGGACACCTTGTAGCAGGGGTGTCCAATCTTACCCGCAAAGGGCCGCTGTGTATGCAGGTTTTTGCCGCAACTCCCTAATTAGATCACTAATTAGAAGACTGATTGGCTGAAGAGTCACTCCTGGGTTTGAACAGCTGACGTAAAAAGGCTATCCCGAAAACCTGCTTACTCACTGGCCGTTTGCGGGTAAGACACCTCTGCCTGAGATGACCCAGAAAGAAATCCAAGGGGCACGGCAGATGCTTCACTTTGCCTGAGCCCGTCTGACTTCTGCAAGTGATTGTAAGGCACCAAAGATGTCTCTCTGATATAGGAATAGGAATCAGGCTTATTCACAAAACATTGTCTATGGAGCTTTGCGACGGTTGGAAAATACCTTTCTCTTTTGACATATACCAGGCACACTTCATGCGGAATCACTGACTGCACTCTGCTAAGATGATCCATGAGGAATCTGTCAGGCTGTCAGGTAGGCGAGCACAAATGGGGAGGGGGGATGGCGACAGGTGAGTGACATGAATGAAGGGACGTGCTCCCTGAGACTTGCTGATTACATCTATATCATATCCTGAGATGTGTTGGGCAACATCAGTCAAGGTGGCAGCAGAGTGTCACCAGAATGTTAATTTATGGGGGTTGGTATGGGTTCCAACTATTATAGGGTTATTTTTACTTAGATTACATAATGTCCATCTGGGCCAGTTTTAGAGACAAATGTTCCTGAATTTCAGATCGACAGGTTTATCATATCGGTAAATGATAAGGGCATGAGAAAAAGCTTTCTGTTCGGACAGTCTGATATCACATTCTCCCAGTTCGCCCGACATACTTGAGAAGTTGGCACCTACACAGACAATTTGGGCGGCCCCATAAAGGCTGCAATGAATCAGACCTGCCCGCATCCTCGAGCCTTCACATTTACCACCCAGAATTCTCCTTCTAGTGTTCCCTTCCAAAAACCGAGTCTTACAGAACACCGCCAACACCAGCACTTTCAGAGACCCCCAGTCATCATAGCCACTGCAGACGGAATCAACAAAACCTTCCTGACCTCATATAACAAGCTGCTATTTTAAGAGTATGACCTTATTAGAACAATACAGTCTGTGGATTTCACATCATCTATATTTCATTGAATGTTGAACTGGAGATCACATCCCGATCGGGGTGTTCGTTCTCTGTTGCTGGTCGTCTATCCAGTGTTGTTTTTCTATCTCCGTCTTAGGTGGTGCCTTTTTGGGGCCAGTCAAAGGCTCTGTTCAGTGTCATTCCATTCAGATTCTGGGGCGGCCCCAAGCTGACGGCCCCGTGGCTGCCTTGCCGTGCTACTGGCACATGTCGTTACCCTACAAACCACCAGGGAGCAACCTTCTCCCCATCTTCCCATGCCTCTTGGCGTGATGCTCGTTACTGGAGCACGGGTGGATTAACGGATCCCAGTTGTACTGCCGGTTGGCATTTTCTCATACCATTTATATTTCATGGTGCAAATGCCCAGCTTATTCACTACATATTTCCCACCATTTATGAAAAATTCAGGCTTTGAGAAATAAGTCTATTTTCTTGTGTCTGTGCGTGATTGTGGAATTTCACGTGCCCAATGCAATACTCATCTGGAGCGAGTGGGGGGGGGGGTTTGGGGGGGTGGAGAATCCCGGACAGCTGCGAAGCCTGAACCCCTGTATTACCCCAAGTCCCCGCTCCCCCCCAGCCAAGGCTCACGGGCCCTTCATGCCACTTCAGGTAATGTATGTCATCGCAAGAAGCACGGCGAACACTCCTGGCACTCGCCGGCACTTTGAGGATCCGTGACGGATCCGGATGGGAACTTCTTTCCTGCAAAACACATAAAGACCTGCCAGCTGTCATGGCTGCAAACGGCGATTCCGTTTCACTTCCTTCTTTTTGGGCCAATCAGAGTCACCCTGAATCGCATCCAAAAACAGCGTGTTTGGTCTTGCAAAAGGAGAGATGGCCATGTTATTTATTTTTTTAGCTGGAGGTTGTACTTAGAAAGGTGCTGATAATGCTCTACACAGACATATCATGGCTTCAGTCCTGCCCAGCTTCATTGAGCACTCTCAAAGGTGTCTACCGTGCCTGTCTAAGCCAAATTCAAACAGACTATTCTGAGAATACTTTTGGCATTTTATCACATGTCACATTTATAAAATAGCATTAACTTTAATGCTAAAACAGAAAGTTAACTACGAAGTGCAAAATATGGTCTTGATGGTCACAAAGAGAGTATTGAATATCCCTGTCAGAATAGCTAAAATCTCACTTGCGGTACTGAATTGTGTGCTATTCTTGGAGCAAAGGATTAAATGTCACATGCCAGTCGTCAAGTGACCTTGTCGTCTTTATTGAAAATGTAAAATGTGTCATTTGTGGGAGACACCAGTGAAATGTGACCCAGTCGTCGCAAGTAAGACCTCATGGTGAAGGTAGCATTTCAAAAGCATTTAGTAACCAGTCCGTAATCACCACTCAGAAACCTCCTTCGGACTGATGAATGGATGCGGACTGATGAACTTATACCCTTATCCCTGGAGGCTATTACTAATCACCCATGATGCTAACAGTGGTATCTTCATAATACATACACAGAAAATGAGTCTCTAAAGACTCGTTTTTAGCATTCTGCTAATTAAGTCACGTCATACACTGTCCTCCTATTCTACCAGAGAACTGGGCTTTAAGTCAGAAATATATCAGTGGGGGTGTTTGTGCTGATATCCTGTGTTTGGTTTTCACTAAGTGTGGCTCTGTGGATGGGCATCCCAAAGGGTACGACATCATCGCTGCTCACCTGGAAGTTTTTTTACATCAGAAATGCACCCACAGAGCACCTCAAATTCCCCCTATAGTAAGGGCACCTTATATGGCATTGCATCATACTTTCTTCACTGGAGGCACATCCATTAGGACAATCCTCCAAATTGTCACACGTGTCTGAACACCCTACACAGCACTGCACGTTTCATCCGCTGGTAAGGCACCTATCTGGGCACTCCACCATGTTTTCCCGTCGTTTAGAAGTAGAGTCAAGCCTCCCTTATCTGGATCTCCAATATACGGGCACCTCCCTCTACCGGGCAGCTGTAGGCACGCGCACATTAACTTTACACAACCAGCAGCTGTTGTTACGAGCCCCAGTCTAGGGTTGGGGCGTAACAGAGTGAAAGGGAAAGGGGACGTGGAGTAAGGGAAGGATAGGGTGTGTTGGACAAGGGGACACACGTGGACAAAGGGGTATTTTTTATATGTATATATATATATATATGTTTTTATTAACACACCACGGACACAGAACAAATAAACCCCGTGCAAAAGGACTATAGCGAAAACAATAAACACAACTCAGGTTCCGATCGCAACCCAAAGCCAACTTACCTAAGTGCAGAGAACACAAAAGCACAACAAATTCTACACCTTACTCCCTGTCCAAACAACAGCACACAACATAAGCTGGCAAAACAAAAATTGCAGTCACTCCCTGTGCGCCTGACACACACAGAGCTTACACAGAGATCAAAGCGTCAAAGTCCGAGAGGTGCGCGAAGATGTTAACCAAAAACCGGGCGAGAGTTTGGAACCGAATAGCCAGTAAACCAAAGCGAATAGAACTTGAAAAATAAAACAGGATGATTCGGTAGCTCAGACTGAAATAACAACCTATTATAAGCCTTGCACCTCATAAATATCATGTAGTTTGTATGTGTACACATGTATGTTGTACTGCACTGTTCATGTTCTAAGTTACGAGCATTTCTTACTTACGGGCACCCCTTGGTCCCATTCTTCCCGGATAATGGAGGTTTGACTGTACCATTAACAGCAATGCATTCCATTTTCTGTACAGGAAAGGGCACCCTTTGGCACACTTAATGACAGGGGTGGCATAGAGGGGTCATCCTTTTTCATTTGAAGGGTACCCTTAGGGACCATTTAGGCCATCGTGGGGCACGGTATTAGGTAAACAAGGTATAAGGCTCTCCACTAGAAGGGCACTCATTAAGACACTTTATCACTTTTTTTGTTCTATACATTTTTAAAACCATAGGGACATTGGTGGGGGGGGGTTGCCCCCCCTGCTTCCTCCACCAGTGGCTAACTGGAATCTGTTAAAAGTTTGACTCGGGATAATCCATTTTCCCTTAAATTCAAGCTTCATGGTTCTGCCAGAGCTGAGCACGTGTGACAAGATAAACAGAACCAGGGGGTCTTTAGGACGATGACCTCTACACCTGAGGTCAAGACTTTCAATGAAAGGTCACTGTCGGGCCCCCATAAGGGACACAGTTTGTCCCGATTGGTCAAGCCAAGATCCCAGCTGCATGCAAAGGCTTACGGTGTTAAATAAGTGCCCATATGTGAGTGTGAGTGTATGTGTGTGTGGTAAACAGGTGGGGAACCGAGTCCGTGACAGTTTCTTTATTATTACACATTTCAGTAGTGTACATTCTCCAGTTGTACTGACCCCATGGATTGGGTTCCTGTCTAAATAAAGTACAGTTCCTTGGTGGAAAGAAAACCAACAGGTCTCGTGGCTTGTTTTTCTATCATTAATATATAAGCTTGCATAGGTCAGGGCAATATTTACTCAAGAACGGAAGGAAGTAATGAAGTACTGGGTCTGCGCTTCCCCCGAAAGCTGATAAGATTTTTAACCCGTAATTAGAAGCTAAGAAGTCCAGGTGCTTGAGGGCTTTTGGCTGATTCAGTGCGGAACACCCTACTTGAAAGGTTTTAGAACGTTTGAATATTCACACTTTCAAGCTTTCAACACATTTACCCTTATTTTCTTCAGCTGAATAATGGAATAACCACACAAATAATAAATAAAAGTGTTATACCCAAAACACAAGGTGGTTGCTGTGGTCAGTTCTAACAGCAATTATGCAGATCCAGAACATTTATTCAAACAGACCCTACCCCTAAACACGAGTGCGATCTCAACCATTTGTCAGCCTTCTTTCTCCTGCAAACAAGCACCTGCAGATCACTCCTCGAAATGGCAAGCTCGAAATGGTCCACAGGGTGTTTAAACAACATTCAGTGGGTTTCTACTGGAGACATTTTAGACGTGTCCAATAAAAAGGACCATGCAGTACTGTGGAAAAATCTAAGGAAATGTTTAAAGGCATTTATCTGGGTAGTAAATGTATATTCTCTCAAAACAAAAAACACTTAACATTACAAGTCACAGCATATGCAAATTAACAGCAATCCTAAAGTTCCTCATATCTTGTTGGATGAGGACTACTTCAGTGAAGCGCTCTTCTGGGGCACCACAGTCATTACACAATGTTCCACACTAAATTCATTGATTGGATTATTTTGAATAGGTCAGTGACGTATTGATTAGCCACACGAGGTCTGCTAGTGGCTGGGTCAAAAGCTACTCTGGCATGTTGGATGGTTGCTGCAAATACTGGGGTGAGTTTAGGACAGGTTTTGAAGGGACCAAGTTGACACAATTTGACAGATGTAATATAGTTTTACACCAGCATGAAGATCATTCAAACGCCATTTTCCTTGACCGCCTAACCTTTGCACAGGACGGTATATTCCCAGAACATCTGAATGAAGACAAGCAACTGAAACTCCAAGCAAAGTTTCTTTTGGTCTACTGCATCAAAACAAGCTGGGGGCAGGGAGTGGGTTGGGGGGGGGGTGAAAAGCCAGTTTAACTCTGACAAGTGGAGGCCTGCCAAGCTCAACAGACCTTCGCTTTGCATATCCCACGTCAATCAAAACGGTGGAACAAACGTCCGCCCCACCCCCCTCTCGAGTTCCTTCAGACTCTCGACTGGCGTCGCTCTTCCTCGGGGTGCGGGGGGGCCTGTACGTTAAATGTGACACAATGGCATTCTGGCAGCCACTTGTGACGCCCCCATGTGCCCCGTCAGCAGTGATAGGTTGTCTGAATGAAGAAAAACAGAGGCACAACAGAGCATGCTAATAGAGTTATTGTCGAGGGATTTCAGCCTGGGCGAAGACTCACAGAAGGAACCTTTTGAAAATGCAAATGCTGCATGAGCCGCTGCAGGCATCGCATGCTTTTCTTGCACCTTCAAGCCAGGTGATTTCCCTCAACGCATGAAAAAGTCAAAAGTGTAATCTGCAAGCAAATGCTGAAAAAGACCTAAAAGAAAGCATAAAATACTTTATCTGCTTGCCTAAGGGGTAATCAGTATTTTTCATTGATTTGTTTGCGCTGCGCAGAGTTTTTTTCACATCTGTTTCATGGAGGGCTACTACCTAGGAAAAAAGGACCAGTTCAGATCCATAAACCTTATGAACTGGTCTCAGTTAACATGAACCGGACTGTGGTATAAACCAGCAGCTGGGCGGCACCAGGGTCAAGCTAGTGATGTTTAAGCCTCCAGTGTTTTTAGCTAAGCCCTAAATATTTATTAGCCATATTTTGTTCATTATAAGTATGAAGTATAATGTGATTTTGTTGTCATGAAACACCAAATTCCGAGCCACAATGGACCCAAATCTAATAGACAGACCTTAGTGCTTTTAATAGACAGACCCAAGTGCATTTATTAAAGTGCAGCAAAACAGTCAATATATCGTGCAAAATACTTTGATGCAAGTAACATAAATCAATGAGCAGTGCCTGTCTTCAGATCTTAGCAATGCCCCTGCTAACCAGCATAGATACATTACAGGTACTAATCCACAAATCAGGAGCCCAATTCTCACGTCCCAGGCCCTTCCCATACCAATTAATGAATTGTTCACTGAAGCTTTCACAGAGGATCTCCATCGACATCTCTAGAACCTCACAGCATTGGAAAATTTAATATGGTAAGAATCAGGTATCAAAAGAGGAATAAGGGGATTGGGCAGATGGAGTATTAAGGGGGAGCAACCTTCAGGCAGAGGACAACCAATGAGAAATGGCGATTACAAGAGAGGCATGTGATGCAATTTCCTGTGCCAAGATTGGTTCTATCAGTGGGACACTACGACACACAAGCTATGAAAGTTTATAAATAATAATAGCAATACCTCAAATTTGCTTTCCTAAAACAATTTTAAATCCGATGGATAAAATAGGAGACAATTCCAGGAATTTATTTGAAAGCCTTGACATTTATGCTATACATCATTGATGCCCTAAATAATGCTAATCTGAAATTAGGAAGTATCTATAGTGGAAACTACAGCTATGACCAATATATATTATCAAATTAAGTTTGTTTGGGTAAAACTCCAATAAACGCCACTGAAGACATAAAGCTATTGACCCGAACCAATAAACCAGGTGAGCAATATCTCAGCTGAAAATTCCAGTCCTGGAACACTACTTTAAAATTTAGCTGGAACTACTTAAGGTGACAGAGTGATACAGTCAACAGCAACAACGGGACATGGGAACGATGACGTTCAATAGGCAGAAACAAACAAAAACCCGAGCCTAAAGCGCAGTGGCTTCATCATTGCCGCTGCCCTGTGGAACATCAGCCTGTCGAGAACATCCTGGGCGAAAGGCCTCGTGCCGTCTGTTGACACAGTCCACGCACAGCACTGCTCAACTCCCAGATCCTGTTCAGGAAGCACTTAAATCCCGTGAACAGGGGTTCCTGGGAGTTTGTTTATGCAGGCCGCTGCGAGCTTGTGGCCCATGTCTCCTCGCCACGGCCGGCGCGGTGCAGTCATGCACCCATCAGATAATGTGGAACATCTGGGAGGATTAGGGGTGTCAGGCCAATCAGGGCCTCGCTGACAGATCATAACGAAATGCCATTCCACAGCTGCGGCAGGAACTTGTTTCCCAGAAGACTTTTCTAATGAGCTGGCCCATTCTAACGCACTCACCATGGAGGAAGCACGCGGAAACAAAATATGACCACCTGCTCTAAATGTCTCTGGTTATAAATCTTGGGTGTTGGGCTCTGCTGATCCATGCAGGCTGGACAGAAAACATTCGCACTTTCTGGATGGCTGACAGATGATGTTGAGGATGGGCAGCGGCCAATGGGAGAGGGCAGGAAAAACTGCGGTAACACCTTGAATTTGGTGCATTAACCGATGATCGACTGTGCTGCCGCTTTGGCCCTCGTTGGCGCCGACGTGACGCTGACCAGCTGTCCAACCGGCACAAAGGCTTTTAGACTTTAACTACCAGGATTAGAAGCACTCCTTGGACGCGCTTCCTGTTCTGACACTTCGAGTTAAGTGGAAAGCCGGTGTAACTTCCCTTCATTGGCCATCGGCTCGTCTGCATTGGCTCAAAGTAACACGCCGCATCGGTGCACCGGAAAGGTGAACATGGCAACTGGAATGTGCCCAGGACAGCAGATTTCCACTGTTATAACTGTCCATATGACGAAACCTATTCTGACTAGTCACTTGATTCTGATTAACTGTGACCATGCTGAGCAGCACCGAGGAACCCTACCTCCTAAATGAGCATCTTCATTAGTTGAAGGCACACCTATATAAGCCACTCAAAAGACCTAATGATGACCACTATCGCTGATCCAACTTCCTTAAGTGCTTATCCAGTATAGCGTTGCAGTGAGCCTTGACAGGGGACGGCCTAGCCAGGATTCGTAACTGTTACCCTTCAGATCAATGTTCATTTTATTTGTCAATGTACAGCCTAATGAAATTGACAAGATCTATATATAAATCATAATTAGTTTCAAAGGGGTGGCATGGTGGTGCAATGGTTAGCACTGTTGCCTCACTTTTCTGGCACCGGGGTTCAAGTCCGTATGTGTGTTTGCATGTTCTCCCTGTGGGGTTTCCTCCGGGTACTCTGGTTTCCTCCCCCACACAGTCCAAAAACATGCTGAGGGTGATTGGAGTTGCCAAATTGTCCGTCAGTGTGAAGGGTATGTGAGTGTTCCCTGCAATGGGCTGACCCCCCATCCTGGATTGTTCCCTGCCTCATGCCCATAGCTTCTGGGATAGGCTCCGGATTCCATGCAACACAGAAGGATAAGCAGTATCAGGAAATGGATGGATGGGTTAGTTTCCAACAAACTGTACAGACGAGTGAAATAGTTAGCAGGAATAGTGTAGCTGAGCACACCAGTTCAGAACGCATGCAGATTGCTCTGCAAACATACTTGGTGGAACACTTCAAAGGAGATCCCACCTCAAAAAACAAAATCTTGTCAGCTGAAGATGCCCAACCTCAACAAAAAAAGAATGCCCATCATTCTATGATGGACACTTGAAGGCTAGTCATGTGTGGTGACCTGTAGGAGAGACGGATGTGCCTGTTGCAGAGCAGAACCACGCACGGTCACGATGACTTTAATTTAGGTTCGTGATAAATCAGATGTGCACACATACTTGTTGTTATTATCCAGTAACATGATTCCCAAGCTTTGTCTTGTGTCAAGAGTCTATTTAGGGAGAAAACTGACACCTATCAAGGTTCTTACATTCTTACGACGTCTCTCCTTGTGAAGTTCCTATAAACTATATTCATAAATTATGGAGATATAGTTTGTCTCCATCAATAGTTTGTTACCTACTCTCTGCTCCATGTAGTTATCTTCCCGTTTACTTAGTGTTACGCTTCGAAATCAATACGCCTTCAAACACCTTGACTTTTGTAGAACTGCACCACGTTTCACCAATATGCATACTAGAGGATTTATATTCCTGTTGAACCACAAAACGGGTTAGAGTCCACTGACTCGACAAGCACCTCCATCCTAGATAAACTAGATAAAACTGCAACACATGGGTCTATACCATGACAGAGTCTAACATGCCGTATATGTGATATTTTGTGGCTGGCCCTAGCTCCCCTGTGTGTGAGTTTATGTACATTTTCTATTATTTAAATGCATTACATACTATTCTGCTTTTCCCATCTCCCTCATGTGTTGCACAGGTCTTGTTTACAGTCTCTGCACTTTATGTATATGTACACTGCACTGTTCCTGGGGAACGATGCTTTGTGCCACTGCATGCCATGGTTTTTAGATAGATGGCAGGACAATAAAGACCCACTTGACATGACTTGACTTCACTGTTGGTGAAGCAGTACAATGAAATGAACATTCCTTTGTTCTAACACTATTTTAGGGATTTACTACGACTAACTTGAACACTAAACACTTTCACAGTTGCTTCAGTAAATTCTCACATATTCTGATACCAAAATTAAAACGATTTGCACGAAGCATTTTGTCTGTATCAATATTCAAGAAGCAATTGTTATAATATAGTTATTGTATAAAAAATAATTTTCTTTAAGGAATAATAATATGAATGCAGTAGAGTAAACTGACTAACTGTTCTTTAAAATGAAATGAACAATCAATGCACTTCACAGCTAGAAAATAGCCGAATACACATTTAACATAAGCATTTGCTTGCAACACATTCATTTATTTGGAAGACACTCTTGCCCAAATAGATAACACTTATACTGCAGTCAAAGAACTGACTTTAGACTAAGATTACAATAAGTGACTAGTGGTCAGTGCAAGGTATGGTGGAAATTTGTAAGAAATAAATCCAAAAATCCAAGTCAAATACAGAGAACTGAGCATCTGGTCATGCCGAGCAATTTGGAGGAACGAGTCAACACCAGCACAATTTCTCCCAATCAAGATGGAACCACAACTAAATAATGACTTTTCTCAAAAACGCTAATCAATAACTGTGCCGATTTCATAATTCCTGCTTTTCCTTATATTATAGCTCATGATTTCATTGGTTGTGTTGAACATAACCTGATATTTGTAAACAAGACAGGTGAGTCAACAATACAATGGTACGTCACAGTACCGTTTGATCTGTCCACCTTTCCTGGTCCTCATATTTAGCAACCATTTCCCGCCCATGTAATAGGGGAAGGAGGAATGTACCACCTTTACTGGGTGGGGCGATATCCTCTGACTTGCTGCATTCACTGAATTATCTATGAATGCCATATCTATAAGAATTTATGAACACATTCATAACACATAACGCATTCATTGAGCATTACAAACATGGAGTATAAAGCATTCTCCATATATGAACCATTGAATGCATTATGAAGGTACAGCGCCCTCCACAATTATTGGCACCCCTGGTACAGATGTGTAAAAAGCCTTAAAATAAATTCATTTTGTATTGTAGTAGCATAATTTCATACTGAAAAAAAATTCAAGAATCTGACCTCTTATTTGAGTACATTTATTCAATGGGAAAAAACCCCACATTATATTCATCATTTGTTTTACACTAGACCCACCTGGAGTGTTTGCTGCCAGAAAGCTCAATCTTAGTCTCATCTGACCAAAACACACGGTTCCAGTTAAAGTTTGTAACTGTAGGACAATAAAAGTTTGTCTGACATGCCTCCCAAACAACCTGTTGGCATGTTGATAAATGTCTAATGGCTGTGGAGACTTGGTGACCCCAACATGCCACTCTTTGCCGCAGTTCTCTAGCAGTGAGCTTTGGAGATTATTTTACCTCCCTTACCATCCTCCTCACTGTGCATGGCGGCAAGATAAAATTGGGACCTCGTTCAGCCTTGTTTGTCATAGTACCAGTTGTTTTAAACTTTTTAATTATTGCTCAGACTGTGGATATGGGCAAGTTTAGGCGAGTAGCTATTTTCGTGTGGCCATTTCCTGACTTTTGTAGATCAACACACCTCTGCCTCACTTGTTGGCATGTTCTCTTGTCTTTCCCATTTTGAAGAATTGCTAAAAGAAATGAGCCTCTGTGCCACGTCATATTTATACCCCAGGGAAACAGCAAGTCATGGATTACAAAAAAATTACAAAAATGCTTCAGTTACATTTATTTTATAGGACTTGTTAGGGGTGCCAATAATTGTGGCATTGGATATTTTGTTATAAACAATTATTTCTGAATGTGGGATTTTTTTTCCAATGAATAAATGTATTCAAATAAGAGAAAAATTCAGTATGAGATTATGCTACTGCAATAAAAAATGAATTTATTTTAAGGCTTTTTACACATCTATACAATAATTGTGGAGTGCGCTGTATCTATAGTGCATTACTGGAGCTTATGGAGTATTATAATCAACACTATAATACCTTATGACTGTAAATATAAGATGCTGTAATGCTTTATGAATTCTTATACGTACCATTTTAATGCATTATGAAGGTATCCATAGTGCATTATAGACGACAGCTTCACCCAAGCTTATGAAGTATTATAATGAACACTATAATGCTTTATTGATTCTAATAACCATTATAATACATTATGAAGGTATCTATAATGTATTATAGACGACAGCTTCAGGTGAAGTGTTACCTGGCATTGCGATAATGCTGAGGCTTTTGCAAAGACGGAGAATTAAAACAGGCTATTTTATACTAAACACCAGTCAATATAAACTAAATTATTTCACGTTGCGAAAGCCCTGTACGGTTTGACAGGGGGCAGCTGTATCACAACAGCTGGGGTAGAAGAGAAATATGTCCATTTTAACGCCTCACATTAAAAAAATGTGTATCATTAGTAGCAAATTCTGTGCTTGTTCAAAGAAGTATGTTTCAGTGTGGGTCTGTACTAATATCAAGCTCCCCCAAAATATTATAAAAACTGTTATTTTTACCTTGTAGGGACCATTTTTTGGAGAAACTTAATTTTAATCAAAAAACTAAAATTGTCAAAAGTCATGAATTTTATGTAGTTACTTATGGTTAAGGTTGTCATTGTTGGGATTAGGATTTTTCCCAAATGACTGGAGAGTCCCACAAAGATATGCGAATACAAACCTGTTACTTTTACCTTGTGGGGACATTTTTTCAATTTTATAAAAAAAAAAATCTATGAATACAATTAATAAAAAATGCCAAACATCCTGTATTTGGGTTGGTTACTTATGGTTAAGGTTAGGGCTGGGTCGGGGTTAAGGGTGTTGTGATTGGGATTAGGGTTTTTCCATAGAAATGAATGGAAGGTCCCCACTTAGGTACGCCGAGGCTGAGTGTGTGTGTGTGTGTGTGTTTTCCAGGCTGCGCTGTGAGGCATGTTATGGAATCACAAGGGGGAGCAGGGGAATATCTACTTTAGTATGAGAGCTATGTAGGAAGGCCCTGGGTGTCAGGATCTGCCCTATATCCCCCGCCTGCCTGTGGTGGGAGAGCCTCCTTCCTCACACACATCCTGATGCTGACAGGCCACTTCCTGGCCTGGCATACCTTCCGCCAACCCACCCCCGCTCACATCTCGGCATACCTCTCATTCCCCCGCTTCAGAGGCTATTTCAAATGCAAATCCCTTTCAAGCGAGGCCTACTGGTTACCTTAGCCGGGCCGTGCAGAAGGTCTTATCCGTTACTACGGTATGCAGAGAATTCACTTAAATCCTGTTGTTTAATATGAATCAATAATGCAGAAAAATGAAAATATTACGTCCAGGAGAAGTACACAGAGAGTATCAAACATATGATTTTAGTTTCACTAAACCAAACAACCACCAGCATTTCAGAAATTATGCATGATTACTGAAATTTGTATTTACATGTTATCTTTTAATCTATCCTCCAAATCCCATACCTAGTCAAAGATTAAAAAGTACTTAATCCTACAAATTGTCATGTTGATGTCGTATCTAATACTGGTTGAAAACAGTAACATATTAACTATTATAAATGCATCCATCTTCCGCTTATCCACGGGATTTTAGCTATTACAAAGTCTCCAAAATATAAAAAAAAACACAACTCCATTTTATGTAACATTTGCTTGCAATTAATAGTATATCCCTGCAGGCGATTGCCGTCGCAGATTATTCATTATTCAATTCAGATTCGGACTCCAGCTGTCTGCAGAATGTCCCGTGCTATCGGGTTCTGTAAATATGCAGGTCGTAGCCTTCGTAGGAGAGCGGCCTGTCCGTGACTGGCGCGGTGTGTGCGTGATTATGAGTATAGGCCCAGCTGCACGCAGATATGGGGGTCAGACGGGCGGTCACAGCCACCGGGGCATATGGTCATTAAGCATGGGGGAACACCACTGTGGCTTTTAACCCGCAAACCCTGGAGCAACATTAACTCTGTGCTAAAAAACAAATTGCATTAGAAATATGTGCTCCATAAACTCCTGCAAAGCCCATTGCATGTGAGCCGGAGCATGAAAGCACGACAAGGACCAGCTATAAAACTCTAAGAGAAAAAAGAAAGAAAAAAAGAGCAACCCCCAGGCCCGCTGGTGTCTGATGTGTGCGGCTGGACCCGGGCAGCCTTTCTGCTATCTAGCACCAAGGACGGGCGTCAGCGTGGCTCACGTCTGTTCAAAAGCAGGGCGCCTTTCATCTGCACGCTAGCCCGTACATTTGAAGTGAAACGCGAAACGTTCGAAAAACAAAGACTTTCAGACGCGCCGACCTTCCCCTGACCGCGTTCCACCAAAGTCGCTGCATAATGGTAATTCGAAACGTCGATGATAAACCCGGGCACGGCGATACAGGGCAAGAGAAACCTCCATCGGAAGCGCACCGGATGGTTCCAGGAGCAGCTCAAACGCCCCCGTGCGCGATACTAAATCCTCCTCTTTATCTGAGTCATTTTATCACGTGGATTGCGACGAGAATCTGTCAGCTACATATTACCCCCTCGAACTGTTGACTGTTTGATGGTGTGAGGGGTCAAGCTATTTTGTTGAATGTGACAAAATCCTTCGACATTCCTGGGAATATATGGAATGTGGGGCTCAGGAAGAAAATTCTTGGAATTTCTTTTGTTTTAGAATCTACTGTTCCTTGGCAGGTCAGACATTCAGCAGTGGTCAGATACATAAACCACTATTTCACTGTTTCAATCAGGCAATCAGCATTTTAATGATTTTCTTAGTGACAGAGTGATTTCTGCTTAATATTAATCTTTGGTACCAGGGCCCTATAGGTTTAATTTCCACTGAAACCATAACAAATGCTTCAATAATGCAATAATAATATTCACATTCTTCTACATGTACAGACAAGTACTAATGCAAGGAACACTTATAACGCAGTACAACTTAATATTCCGGTACTAGAATCCAGGGCTATCCTGTTATAAACACTGTAATGCATGTTTTTGGATACTTATGACTGTGTATGTCCTGCTGGAAGGTATGATATCGACATTATCATGCATTAATCATGCATCCATTACACATAAACACACAGTCAGTACAGGGCCATAGTGGGCACAAGCTGGGCCATATGGTCACCAGTCCTCAGGGGGGGTACCAAGCACAGCTGCTCCCCCCTTCCCCCAGGTCCCATTCACAGATGTCTTTAATAGGTAATGTTATATATCTAATATGTAATACATTTAATATGATTACATATTGTTCTCCTAATACAGTGCTCACCAAAAAACATGTGCATGTACTAGATGCGTTTCCAAATTGTGTGAGCCAACAATCAGCTTTGTTTCTTTCTGCCGTGATGTGATATGTACTGTTGCCCGGGGACACTTAATACTTGCTGTTGTCTAGGGTACATCCGTTATGGGATGCTAAAAATGATTATGCATTTTTCAGGGCCGTATTGACGGCTCAGAGGTAGCTTGGATCGATCGGGGAGACATCCTGCTCTCCACACAGCTCTCGCTCGCTGTGTGACACCTGCAGACACCCCGCAGTACTGAGTACCAGGACAATGCGGCATTGTGGGAGACTCTTTACGGTGACGGCCGTCCATATGAAAGGATTGTCGGGACCCTCTCGGGGGCCACACACTGGGCTCCAGATGTCGACCTCTAACAGCGCCTGCCCCCCCCCCAAAAAGCACGGGGATGACCCCGTGAGTCACACTCATCTGCAGCCCCCGCGAGCATGCAGGCCATTGCACAATGTATGAAAGGCTAGGGAGGAACCGTGCCGAGCGGTGTGAGGCCACAGGTGAGGCCTGACAAACGGGGGCCGGAGTGGCCTGCGGGTCAGAGCAGCTGAGGCACGGCAAAGCCCCAATGGGCTCTCTTTTCAGCCCGCAGAACATGCACAAAGGCAACTGATGGGCCCCGCTGGAACCAGGGTCCGAGGCAAAGGTTGTGGGAATAAGATCCGTTTGGAAGCAGGCTCCAAGGCAGAGATAGTGGGAATCAGTCATGCTGAATCGGCAACTCAGATACTGCCAGTGTGTCTCCCTAAAAGAGTAGCGAAAGGATCAGCTTCCGGCGCAGTAAAGGAGCTCCAGGGAACTGCTCAGAAATATTAAATTACTGTTTAAAACCCCATAAGCCATTATTCTTCATAATGCTTAATCTGCATTCTTTCCGGGATGCGAACCTGCAACCTTCCGGTTGCAAATGTAAGTTGAACGATGCCCTGCGGTTGAAATAGCGGATTAACCCTACCGGTGCCGTGTCAATAAAATGGTATATCGCGCCTGCCCGTCCGCCCACATTTGCTTTGCAACTTTGATGGCAGGAAGTGTAACAATTCTTACTCATGTAGGTGTGTAAATACATAAGAGGTGTCAGAAATGAAAATGCACGTCTCAGCTGATAGGATGCATGTGTGCAAATCCCGCTGTCACTGAGGGCTTGGTGTCCAAGGGTCACATGATTACAGCACACCCATCTTTATTCTTTGATGGCGCTGCAATTAGCTCACAATTGTTGTCGGGAAATAAAAATTTATTTGGAAAAAAAATATATAATATATATAATTCTCTCTGTTTATCTTTGAGTTTGTCCAAAGAATGATAAGTTTGACAAGCATATAAAGTCCAATGAAAGTTTGAAAAATGTAATAAATTTAGGTTTACTTTCTTTTTTTACTCTTTGAAATTGCAGATGGACCAAGGCCCAGCTGCTAGTAAGTCCTCTGAGGTCTCTGGTACATCTCTCAAAGCCCCGCCTCGTTTCGACAGGGACCCTTTTCTTACATTGTTTTCACACTGTTTCATATCCTTCCTTGAAGATGTTCTGGAGAAAACTATCTAGTGTGCAAGATTGTGGAAACACCTAGCATTTTTGGCATTACGCTTTAAAAATTACTACATGATATTGGCAGTAAGGTTTATAAACGATCACAGAGTGTTACAAACATCATACATCAGGCTGTAACTGGAACAACAATGAGTATAAAGTTCTGCAATCTCTAACAACTGGACGCTTTTCCACAGTTTTGGCCACTAGTGTAAAAGGCTTCAACCGGAAAAACTGAAATATTCCGTAACGGCTAAGATGACATGATTTTTAGGTATTGTGATGTAGGGCATTTAGGGAAGGTGTCATACAAATGGACTAGTACAAATGTGGCACTTTTAAACATGATGTCAGGAAAAACCTGTCAAACAAGGTAATTATAGAGCTCAGCTAATTTAATTTTATCCTTCAATATACTCATCTGTCCAAAAAGGAAGCTTGAAATGAGTGATCCGTTGCCCAGGAAACAAATGATATCTGATCTTCACAAAGCCAGGTAAAATCCCACGTCTGATCACAACCACACGTTACTACGGCTAATTAAATTAAACCTTCCGTACAGTCTTCAGATGTAAAAGGCTGAAGTCGCGTGCCTGACCAATAGTCAGAAAGATTTTAACAGACATTAATGGATGAATTAGCAACAGGAAAGCTAAGTGCGAACGCTTCCATACAGATATACAGCTGGGTGCTTTTCGAAGGAAGTTCGGATACAACTGTTTTTTTTCTGTACGTGCAGCTGTACCTTACTCGCTAAGTTGTATTACTCGGCCTGGTCCGGAGCTCCAAGGGCACTCAGATAGAATTACAAAATAATTCATGAAATACAGCACACGTTGCTATGCAACAGCTGTCAGTTTTCACAACCTGCCCGTGGACGTTGCCTGACTAGTTTCATGCTCACAGGTCAATTAGGTACAAACTTATATGCTAACTTGGCTTGTCATTTAATAATGAATGCAGAGTGGATAAGACCATTTTGACAATTGGCTTAAAATAGCTGGGTATTGGTAGAGGACTGGAGTAGAAGTGAGAAGACATATTCCCGAAGATTCGGAAGAATTCATCTCTTGGTTGTCTCAGGTTGTCTGCCACCAACCTGTCTATAAGGGCACCGGAGTAAAGAACCTCTCGGAACGGACTGTGTGATTTAATGATGTAGCTGTCAGTGACGGAGTATCTGCCATTGGAACTGAATATTATGCTTTCGCAGGACCATGAAATGTAACTGCATAGCGTCTCTGAAAATAGCTTTTTGGACACTGCAGCAGTCTCCTATGACACAGAAAAACTAGTGATAAAAACCATGCAGCTTTTACACACGTGGTGATCGACAAATTATATTAACAAATGTGGTGAAAAACCTGTTTTTCAAATGATACTGAGACCGATGTACGCATCTGTATTATTAATATAGTCCAGTGAGATTTATGCAAAGACGTTACAATAGCATTAATCTTTCACACGCAAATGTATTTACCGAACATGCAGAAAGGCTGCAAGCTGGGTTATTTACTACATCGACCAGTTCACCCCACAACATTCCTCTGTGTCACTGTCTTGCCTATGGTGCTTAATTAACCTTCAGGTGTGAGTGGACCCATCCCCCCACCCACTGTGTTACAATACGACGTTTTTAAGTTTTGGGAGGGTGGGTTAAGAACCTGGCAAGGAAATTATGGTGGTGTTGGGTTTCTCTCGTACTTTTTTTTTTCACACTGGGAGCAAGTGGGTGGTGTTGGTGTTAGAGGTGGGGCATGTTGCTCGGGGGGGGTCAAAGCTACGCGTCATGCTGAGATGCTGGCCAGGTTCTACCTTTCTGCTATCGGTACTGACTCCATGAATGAGGCTCTGTTTCGAAAACCTTAATTTGACAGAAGTTATTTTAAAGCAGCGTATTGACGATGGCAGAAAAAAAAACACGTTAATTAAATAGCTTAAAAAGCATTTCTGTTTTTAGGCAGTTTGTCAACTTGAGAGATTAGCTACCGTTTAATTGAAACAATCAGATTTTCTCTCAGTAATTATGAATTTCCAACAACGTCCAAGATGTTTTTCTTGTTTTTCTTATTTTCCCTTTTTTAATGGAGGATTTTCACTCGAGGCCACATAAAACCTTTGACCTTGCAGGAAGGGGGTTAACAAGATCTGCAGCCCTTACTCTGCGGTTACAGCAGTACCTCCCAAAAATGACCCTCCAATTATCCTGATACTCAATGCTAGGCCTCCAGATATTGAGACACAATTTTGAGGCTCTCATTTCTGACAGATTTGTGCCCGGAGACGATGTAGAATACTGCTCCAAACAGGCACAAAACTTTTCAAAGGTCTTTAAGTTAAATTCACCTTTACTGTTATTATTGTATACATGTTTCTATTCTGACATAAGATTTGAGATTTTACAAAGAATGTAAAGTAAATCTTTAGAAAATAACTGAAATCAGCTAAATAAGAAAAAGACTACACCATATTTTAAGGAATAAAGAATGTTTTTGGAGTATGCATATTGTAAAAATACGTTCCCATTTTTTTGTTTAAGATGACCTTAGGTGCAAACATCTACTCTTGAAATAAGGATGAAAATAAAACAATAAAAAAATGTTATGATGATAAATAATGCAAGTCATTCATGGATATCATGTGTTAACACAACATATCAAAATCAAAGTAACAGGTAAGACTTTAGCTTTAACTAGCTTTAACCATCCCACCCTGTGGAAGGAGCTCTTCTCTCACAGTGATGGTGACAACATAGCACAGGAAAGGCTCCCTCGCACACACTGAAGCCGCCTTACTGTCTCTGAGGAAGCTTTTTTTAAACTTCTGCATTACACAAATCAGATTTACAGGCCTGCGACAGCCCCGTATCTGTAAAAGCACATTTTGTTTAGTTTCGTTGCCTCCGTTCGTTAACGTCTTTAATTTATTTTCAGAGCTACACAAAGTTATTGGTTCTGTCACTGGTTTTAATGGCCACCACCCCCCCCCATTCAGTTGTACCCCCACCCTTGCACACTT
>JAODKM010000016.1:6692622-6703267 GCA_026780845.1 Petrocephalus sullivani | reverse complement strand
CCCCCCCCCGGCGGGCTAAAACGGGGCGGGGGGGGGGCCGCGGGGGGTCCGGGGGGGGGGGTTGCCCCCCCCCGGGGGTTTTCGGGGGGGGGGGGGGGGGGGGGGGGGGGGGGGGGTCAGATGTACACCTATCTATGCCAATCGAGACGGAAAACCGGAAAACACACGGGCTCCACCCGCCGTGCTTCTGGGAAAGCTCAGACGGGTCACGCCACTCCGCACCGCCCGCATTTCCCTGCCGGAGAAATGATTACGTAACGAAGCCGCTGTAAATGCAGGCTAACGATTCCCGGGGCTGTTTCGGTGACTCGGCTTCCTGCCCTCACATACTGCGACCGGGTAAAACCATGAGCCTTCGAATAGCTTTTCCTGGGCATTCCATTCATTCTCAACCAAACTATTAAACTAATAATATTTCTCCAAATGCTGCGGGATCCCAAATTTGTGAGCTGACACACATGACTTATCGCAACCTATTATCTAACAGGAACATTTATTTATATATATATATAGTTATATAGCGCATTATCATAGCAACTTATTGCAACATCCAAAGGCATATGTTGAATGTTCTTGGCACCACCTGGGTAGAGCCTCAACTCGTCTGCCATATTATGGGTTTTAATCCCAATAAACTTTTCAGTCTGCCTGTAGCCACATGACTCTGCACCTTTATTTTGATTTGAAGCATTGGCAGTGTTTTCACCCAGTAGGCCTAATGACTGCAATCATCTTTCGAGCAATCCTGCCAGCCTGGTACACGTTAAGGCCCTCTCTCTCAGGTACAATCCAGTCAACTGTAACAAGAATGAGGGAGTGAAAGGATGAGGTTTGCGCAACTATTTCTGAGGGGGACACAGTAAGCTAAGGTACTGTAAACTTTACAAAGTATCTGAATTGTCACTAGCTAGCCGTTTCAGGGAGCTTCGAATGGTGGAACAAATCGACTTTGCTTGGCCCGAGGACGGCTTGGCTTCCACGGACACTCATTCTACCGCCGCCAACATCACGTTGCTTTGGATTCCTTGTAGTTTCGGGTTGCTGGGGTGGAGAGTCATGTTGCTCTTCCTATTGATTGCCAGCCCTCCTAGATGCTGTTTGTTGATTGGCAGAGTGAAAAGAGGTCAAGAGGAAGTGAGGACAAGAGCAGTCACCTGTCAAGTAAACGGATATATCGATCTTATTTGCAGTTTTGACTGTTCGAGCAGCCGACCTACGCATACGCTAACAGGCCTGTCAGCATGCCTTACAGATGCGAAGAGTTGCAGGCCTGCTGGGGGTTAAGGAAGGACTTTTCCAGGGGTCATCTGAAGGACAGCACCTGACCTCTGTCCCGCACTGATGCCCCACGACATCCTAGGATCTCTGTTGACAGAAATGGGGGGGGGGGGGGGGGATTCCCCTTTTGTATGCATTTCAACTGAAAGGTGAGGCAATTTAATGAATATGAACATCATAGGAGTCAGAAAAGAGGAAGCAGTGACCAGCAGTGAAAGCTATGACCCTACCAGGGGCCGTTTGACATTTTAGAGAGGAAATAGTGTAATCTCAGTGCTAGAGAAAATTGGTCAGTGTAGTGTCTGGTTTCATTCCGAAATTTGTATTAAGGAAGTAAATTAAACCCAATGGCATGTTTTTTTCCCCCAGATTCTGTCCAAGACCATATACTCAGAACCAAGATCCTGATTAGGCCTGCGGCCTCACACTACACATGAAGGTACTAAATGGAAATGCTGATTATAATCTGCCCATCAAAGACTCCTAGAGGGCTACTCAGTATATCGACTCACTTGACTTTGACTTTTTCATACTCTGCTTATCTGACAGAACCAGATTAATACCACATTCCACTGATATTGCACGCCCCCTCCAAAGTTTGATAAGTTGCTGGCTTTGCAGTGTACCCCAGCGAACCCAGGTCAAAACGGTTTGATTACGAGCGGCACCATACATTTTTGACGGAGGAAAAAAAAAAATATCCATCCATTTTCCAAACACTTATCCAGTTTCCTTAAAAAATTAAAATTAAAAAGCGATTTTCTGAAGTTACAGTAACCCCAGGAGCCAGGATCACTTTAAGTTGCGCGGAGCCCATAACAGGAGACCTCTTTCAATCCGGAGCATTCCAATCCCTCCAGTTCAGACACGTCTGTCTAATAGTAGGGTTTGTGCTTTTATTTCGTGGGGCTGCTGCACAGTTCTGCGGCCCCTCTTTCCTCCCCCTTCCGCCATTCACACAAGTCGACTTTCCGCAACGCGCCAGAGCCGCAGGATAGCGGATGAAATCGCCTCCAGGATTCTTTTAATCTCCTGAGCAGCTTTATTCGAAATTCGGGCCTAATCTCAGCCGAAAAGGGGCTCTCTGGTGCGTTCCCGTCTGAACTTGTGGAAATTCCGGTCACGTTAAAGAAAAGGATAACCGGAATAACAGTGGATATTCGATTTCATCGCCTCGAAGTTCAGCCAATGCACAGATGACTTCATATGTTCGGTGTACAATTGGACTGTGGCCCAGAATGCAAGGGAAGGTAAAAGACAATTGGTATGACGTGTTATTGGTGATCCCCGCTTAGAAGAGAAAAAATAAAAAACACAAACTCAGTTCATCTAGGAAGCGTCTCACCCTGAAGACTTTGCTGATGAATAGCTCTTCAATATCCTCAGACGTGTGGGTTCCCTAGCCAGTCAACTGATTCCTCTCATCAGAAGCAAGCTGCTCTCATTTAAAGCATACAAATCAAGCACCAGTGTCTGGATCACTGCTAACAGAATCTCTTCAACTTGACTACCTGTAAAAAGCCTTATCGGTAACAAATAATTGACTCCGATTGGACCCAGACCAGGCTCGGCCCTCTTGCAGGCCACAAGCCGACGTAGGTGACCGAAAAGAGCTGACCACCAACGTCTGACCATAAGCTTCTGATCAAGAACGGAGCCCGAGGAAGGTGGTCCACAGGCTTCCATTATCCCCGTCATAAAACTAGACAGGAGGCGTAGAATACAAATGTTCCGTGGCAGCCCCATTCAGACAAAAACAGACCGTAAAATAGTATGGTCTTATCAGAGAGAAACTCACCATCTCGGATCACTCAGACTGTGACCCGAATGTTGATAAGTGCGACACCAAGCTATACTTTCATAGAAAGTCTCTCTCAGAACATGCAATGGTGGCTGAAATTCCCCAGCCAAATTCCCCCGGCATCTGGCCGCCTTGTTGTGGGTTGCACAAGCATTGTTTCCATATGGATAGTATAACAGTATGCCCTTCAGAAATATGTGATTGAGAATTGCCCTGGCTTTAGAGCCAGTGAGAGAGATCTTGGGTACCTCTATCGCAATCCATCCCAACCACAGCCGCACCTAGATACTGTGCGTGCTAACCTCCATATAGCTGGCGGAACCGCATTGGCATCCATCAGTATCTCCAAGGCCCATTTGGTTTTCTGGCTTCCCAGACATTTGTATTAAAGCGTTTAGCTTTCTACAGAACGCATAAAACAAATCTAAGCGACAAAGAACACTGGACAGATGTCCCGGTGAGTCATTGATGAGAGTCATAGTTAAGTTTAAAATTAAGTAGCTTGACGTCACACACTCGGAATGACTCTGCCCACAAGCTCCACATGTAGAATCCTACAGCGCCTGCTTAGTATCTCTGACTCAGCCACCACTATCAAACATTTCCCAGGCGCAGCGACTCCGTCACCCCATCGCCGTGCGCCTCTTCCCGAGTCCTCTGTTATGCCTGTTGCCGCACCAGCACCAAAGAAGAATGAGGCAAGGAGAAAAAAAAGAAAAGATTAATCTGACATCCTCCCTCGGTTTGCGGGAGTCATCAAACTCAATTTCCTTTCCGTTAGATAACATCCACGGGAGAAAGCCTTTCTAGATTGCATTATGTCAGGTTCAATAAAAATAGCAGGGCATCGTGGGTGGACTTCCGACCAGAGGCCCTGTTTCCAGGCTGAAAGGACATTCGGGGATTGCCATGGCAACCCAGGGCAATGACACCGGAGGCAACAAAAGGGGCATTTTCCACTCTGGGAAAGGCTGCCTGTCATAAGGTGGATCCAGGGCAAATGTGGACTGAACGGCACTGGTTACAGGCTTACATCACAGACATCACAGACATCACAGACAAACAAATAAAAAAAAGACAAAATAATGCTCATAAGATCTACCAGGACGTTAGTGGGACTGAAATAATCCCATCGCTCACACCCATTTCCCACTGTTATGTGCATAAATAAATAAACACATTTCCTCTGCCTCAAATGCTCAGCTTATATGCAACAGATAAAGCTGGATGGATCCAGACGACGGAAGCCTCTGAGCCGGAAAGAACCGGAAGCAGTAGCCGTCTGCAGTCCGCGTGAGTGACACCCCGCCCCCCCTTCACAAATCCCCAACAACACCCATACAGACACCAGGGCCTCTAGCACTTGTGAATAGAATTTTCACTAATGGTGCCTGACATGGTGCAGATGGATGTTTATGTGCACACCCTCTACCCCAAACCACGCATCTCATCTGACCCAGAAGAAGCCGAGGCCATCCGGCGGATATGGTGATGGCGACACGCGGGCGTACGGTCACAGCGCCCGGCTGGCGGAGGAGAGCCCGGATGCAGGCTGAAGCCGCGTGGGGGAAGTGCTGCTTGAAGTGGTCTGTGTGAATTTCGTAGGGCAGTCATTATGTCACTTAGTCTGTGGGAGAAAAACGCAGATATGAGACAGCGGGAGGCTCTCGAGCTGGCCTGACGGCCATAAATCCAGGCACATCCCTGTGGCACAACAGGCCCGCGGTGACCGGCAAACCACGAGGAGCACCATGCTCGCATTAAGCCATGACGTCACGCCCACACCGGAACCATCCGGCGAGCCGTGTCTGCTCGCAAAGCGACGCCGAGCCCGCTGTCAGTATCCAGGCTCAGGCAAAACGACCTCCTCCATCACACTCAAAGCCAGAGAATAGCCGACGTCTGCTATAAATAAATTACATGCAGAAATTGTCCTATGGATGAAATGTCAGCGAGAAAGCTATTTCCACATGGCCCCAGCGACAGAGAAGGAGCATAAACATTCATTAGACGTGCGTGATGTTTTCAGTACTTAGCCGCTCAATCTCTCTTAAAATAATTACACCTGAAAAGCCCACATCCATCATGTCCCCCTTGGCTGAAAATTACACTCAGATGGGCACTTGGGAAGTACAGCATTTGCAAGCTATTAAGGCTGGATCTGGGATTTTTTTCTTCTTTCTTGCTCTTCACGGTGGCGACAGCAGAAACGTCTGCTGGAATAAGGTTTCATCTCCTCCTAGGGCTCATTTCACCTCACTTCCCCGTCACCACTTCCACGTCCTCCATCTCCAACTTATAAAGACGGCTACATGAGAAATTGTTAAAGATCTACCCCCGAACCGGACAGACTACCTACAGATATCCGTGTTCATGGAGCTTCCTTCCTCACGCGGCCTCTTTTGCGATTTCACTTTCAAAGCGACGGAAACTATGTCAGCGATTAGCGGCAGCCCGGGACAAACGGCAGCACATAAAGCACTCGCTGCTACCTGCCAGCTCTATGTATTTAATCCGGTAATACTCGCTCCAAACCATTTTCCGCTGATATTCTTTACCATCTCGAATACATGCGGTGTCCAGTTACTAAACAAAGTCTCCTTTACACTAGTCCTCCAGAGCGTTCTCCGATTTCAAAGTGGCAGCGACAAACCCATGAAAATTATTTTCCATTATATTATTTGTAAAGGTTCGAGGTCCGAAAGAGGGAAATGAAAACAGAAGAGGGCATGTCAGCCGCCCTTCCGTGCCACGTTTTCCTGTTCGGCTGCAACTTGCAACTTTGATGAATAGTTGCTGCCTTCGCCAGAGATGGGAGACCTGCTTTTTATTTGATGGGGGGGGGGGGGCATTTAGATCCTACTGTAGTTAAGCTTTGCTCAGCAAAAGATTGCAAATGCGGGCTTCCCTGTAATAGACTGCTCCGGAAGGCACTGATTTTATCTCCAGTCAGCTGGGCCCACACGCCATCCGATAACTCCAACCTTAACCATCTCAGGGCATTCCCACCACACAGGGGCAGATGTGACCCACCATGGACAAAGGTGAATAACGCCAGAATGTGTGTGAGCACATTTACAAATCAAAAACCACAAACTGCATTGGGGTGTCTGTGAGACCTGCCTCAAAACGGCTTCGGCTAAGAATATAATGCACATGGGCTAATATTTATGTCACATAAAACTTAAGCCACCCTGCATAATATCTACCACAAAACTGGACAGACTACCTATAGACATCCGTGTTCCCAAAGCCAAACTAAACTTCCTACTTCCAGTCACAATTTAGTTAGTCATTACACGGATTTACGGTGTGTGTAACTGTACCTGCTCTCAGTTTTTCATGCAATCAAAGCTAATACTACCGTTTGAACTATCAAATGATAATAGCACCGAGGGCTCTGAATGCTGCACTGTTATCGTAGCATATCCAAGTTTCCTGCCGTTTAATTCCAGCTATCACTGTGGCCGCGTGGGTGGCAGAAAGAGAACTCCAACCTACATAGAGAATGCTTAATGAACGCTGCAGGTAACTCCCCAGCAGAGCCAGATCCAGGCATGAGACATGGAAAGAATCTGCTGGGCTTTGCCGGTGAACCAAGCGAATTAAATGAAAACTCAGTGTTTGGTGACAATCTCATCAGTAACAAAGACAGGACAGATTTGATAGTTGAGGCATCAGGTCATCAACACTGCTGCCTAACAAGCTCAAGTTGGTGACGGAGGGGGGGTGGGGGGGGGGGCAGAATGTTCCAGAATGTAAAGTAACATCTATAAAGGCTGGGAGAAGGCCAGGCAGACAGGCTGCTCCCAAAACAGAAATTAAATGCTGGTTTGGTTGAAGCAGAACCAAACAAGGGTAATAAAAATTTAGAGGAAAAAGAAATTTAGAAGAAAAAATCAACCAAGTTCACATAAATCATTAGGGTGCAATTTCTACCTGAAGCAAAATGATACTGACTGCTCCACAAACATCACAAATCCTTCCTGTTCCCCTCACATGTTGGCAACTAAGCTTCCAAGAAGGGACTCATCCAAAGCCAACTTTATTGTCATAAAAAAATGAGGTCACACGACAAACTACTACTATTACTATGCTACTATTTGACCTGGGTTACTCAGCTGCGCATGTCTGCCCATGTGCCTGAGACTAGTTCTGGTCTCTAGCACAAATGTCGACTCAAAGCAGGCAGACACCTGTCCAGCTCACTCTTGGGTCTGGCTTGTTCTCAAAACCCAAAAGAGTGGCATTATGTTGTCCAGAAAATGAATATTATATTTAAAGATGTTAAGTATCGCAGCCACAGTAATCATATGCATTCCTTGCTAAGTTGGTCCATTCAATGAAGATTGTCCATTGTCAAGGCTACAGACTGGTACTGCAGACCCACAATCCCCCTGGGTCCACAGAGCAGGCCAGACATGAACCCTTCCAGGTTAGACTTGACACAGTTTAACCTTGCTTTGACTACGAGGTCACTTTCTCGGAAGTAAACACGATTCAGGTTGCACCGCAGCACAAGTCCAAATCATAGTCTGTTCTTGCTGTTCTCTTATCTAAGGCAAACAAAATACTACAAATGATACAATCTTGGCTCTATGAAATGATACACTGACACGATGATACATTAGGACGCTTAATTTGGCACATCTTAAACGCATGCAATAAATCTCTCTTTATAAAAAAGGGCACTTGATACATTTTTCTACACCTACTCACACCAAATGTCTAACTTTAATGACAAGGTCAGTCTCAGTCAATGATGGGACTTTTTCGCCACCGCCTTCTTCATCCAAAGAATATTTGTTCTTCCTGTGGGAAAAAGCCCAGAATATTTTGGCATGCCATTGAAGGGCTTTTCAAGGCTGTACCCTTGTGGCGCCTCTGAGCCCCTGTCCGGCCTGTGGTCTCCCGCCCCTTTCATGGTCAGTCCTGGAGGGGTCCCAGCTGAAAAGGGAACAGAACGGGACCCCTTGTGTTAAAATCTGGACAAAGAATTTCCATGAATACTTCAATACCTCCAGCTACGTCGGGTGACGGAGACGAGAAAGGGGTACCGCGGTGGAACTGCCCCACCCTCCCGCCCGCAGATGCACAGCCCTTACCGGCCCTGTAGGAGGCGCTGGCATGCAGGCTACCTGCAATGCACACAGCTCTGCTAGCTCCTGATTAACCGCGTTCCGTTGACTTCCAGCGACGAACAAACCAGTGACTGGTCATCACATCTAGGAAGTGACATGCAGTGTGGCTCTCCAGCAGTTTTATGCAGAGGAACAATTTTATGCATACCATTTTTAACTCCCAAATTCTTACTGAATCAGGCATTTTTAACAGGCACAACTTTGACTAAGGTCAAAGTATTCACAGAATCTATAAAACAAAACTATAATCAATTCATACCACGTACTGATTAGTCCCAAAACACTCATATCTAGCATAAATACATTATAAAGCCAAATAGTACTCATATAGAATATTTTGATCAAAGTCCAGCAATGTGTTAGTCTAGAACATTAACTAAGCATTCACACACTATCTGATGCAATTGCATTCTGCACCTGGTCTCTCTAATCGAAGAGCTCATACAAACGACACAGCAATTACTGCATAAAGTTTTCTCATTCAAAGTATTTTTTCGGGGAGCTGTTTATGTTTAAAATGTTATTTGGCCAATGTATGGGAGGCCTGGGGGGGGGGGTAATGTCCTCCATAACCATACACAGGGATACGCATCCATAAATAGGATAGGCATTTCAAGGCAACCTGGCTCTGTTTAACTACAGATGAGCAAAACATCCAGCTTGGACCAGAGGGCGAAAAGGGAGATTTGGGGGCTGCAGCGCTATGGTAACCACTACGAAGGCTGTAAAAGAAATGAAAGAGAGAAGAAAAATGAACACAAAGTTTGTGCTGTTTGCCAACACACATTACGGCTGTGAAGGATCTCCAGGAAAAGCAGCAGGGAGCCATTAAGGTGGACCTTCCTATCGTGTCCGTTAGACTTCTTATAAAAATTAGTGAAAACATGGCCAAGAAGAGAGAGAGCAAGTTGCACCGAAGAGACTCCGTGTTAAGGCCTTGGGCAAGCCATGCTGTAGGCTAAGAACATCTCCCCACCACCACTGCGTCATGGCCTTGGGCAAGCCATGCTGTAGACTGAGAACATCTCCCCACCACCACTGCCTCATGGGCTTGGGCAAGCCATGCTGTAGGCTGAGAACATCTCCCCACCACCATTGCCTCATGGCCTTGGGCAAGCCATGCTGTAGGCTGAGAACATCTCCCCACCACCACTGCCTCATGGCCTTGGGCAAGCCATGCTGTAGGCTGAGAACATCTCCCCACCACCACTATGTCATGGCCTTGGGCAAGCCATGCTGTAGGCTGAGAACATCTCCCCACCACCACTGCCTCATGGCCTTGTACTAGGTGCGCAAATTCTACCCCCCTCCTGGAATCTGCAGAGCTGGGGAGGCGACTCAAGCAATCAGAAGGAAGCAGAACACTGGACCTTGGCTGAACTGGACAGCGGGGGCTCTGTAGTGGTGTGGGTCGGGCTTTGCTGTGGTGACACTGTTCTCAGTATCAGCATACTCATGCACACGTGAGTCAGACCCTACCATGTCAATTTGCTAGGGGATGGGAACCTTGTAATGCTTGGTTCATACCACCCCTGGGTTCCCAAAGCCCTACCCTTGGACAAATACGAGGAGGCTGGGGCATAGCTAAGCATTCTGGGCCCCCTGACAAAATGTCACCCAGGGTCCCTCTCACAATATATAATTTTATAATTTTTCATGTATTCAGGGGCTCCTGTAATGTGCTTGGCCCCCTGAATCTGCCAGGGTACCCATGCCCCTACTGCGCCCCTGTGAGGGTACCCAGGCCCCTACTGCGCCCCTGTGAGGGTACCCATGCCCCTACTGCGCCCCTGTGAGGGTACCCATGCCCCTATTGCGGCCTACCCTGTGAGGGTACCCATGTACCTCCTTTGTGTCAATTATTGTTCTTTACTAGATTTACACCGTTCAGTAAATCAGCACAATCAACTCACTAACCCAAGCTAGCAAGCATTAGTGAGCCCTAAAAATTTATCACATTTGCTGCTGTGGATCATTCAATATCCCCAGACACCACGCATCTTCAGCAAATTTAGGCTTTTAGCCCAATTACTGCAGCGCCTAACTATCGAACCACACTGCCTTCTTAATGAATGCTGCTCTCATACCCATCTGTAAACAGCCATCAGACATCTCCCCCCCAAAGCCCATGACACCTTGGGTGAGGTGAGCACAGACACACTCCCTGATGCTCAATGTTGGAGAAATTACGCCTTAAAGTGATTCATTAGTTCGGGTCCAGAACATACAAGTCCAGACCAAGGGTTGTTTCAACCAACCAGTTGAGTATAACTGGTTGACTGAAACAAAACCTTTGTCTGGATTTGTACTTTCTGGACCTGACCTTTCTGTAATGGATTATTTTTGTGAATAACTTCCCCAACACTGCTGATTGGTGAGCGCCAGCCACCCCCCCCCCCCCCCCCCCCCCCCCCCCCCCCCCCCC
>JAODKM010000016.1:6620383-6634209 GCA_026780845.1 Petrocephalus sullivani | reverse complement strand
TTTTTGGTCAGCCAGGGAATAAAATTAACTAAGGCAACATAATCGTTCTCCTGATTGCCCACTGCTAAAAAATTTTTTAAATATGACGCGACCCCCCACAGAGCTCGCTGAGGCCGGGACCGGGACCCCCCTGTTGGGAACCGCTGTTCTATATTACAAGAAACATATCTCTTACAATCTGATAACACAAAATTAAAAACCTCAGTTTTCACCCAAGTTTACTCAACAGTCAGTGGTTCTAAGAATGGTAAGAACATACATTTCTCTGTAACAAAATTATTGCTGATTCAGAAAGGGATATGTAATAATACATGCTTCAATCAATAATAATGAAATGACTATGACCAATGTGTATGGTCAAAACAATGATTTTTCCATAACATTTTTCATTATTACTTAATTTCACATCTACTTGTTGATAATAAGGGAAGCTAAAAGATCCTGGAACTCCACTAGAATAATAAAACAATATAGGGATGGTTTTGGCTTTAGTGATATCTGGCACTACAGTACACATCCTTCTCATCTGTACATAAATCTTTCTCTGGGGTTGAATTCTTACATACAAGAATCCCCACTATACCTAATATAATGGATAGCAACAACAGCCTATCCCCGCAGTTATTTCCCTCAGAAATCCTTCTTCAGCAGTATGAAATAGAAAATAACGAGTTGGTAGAAGCACACTTAATTTTACGAGTGAAATTACAAATTACTTAAGTTACAAATGGATTTGCTAATTAACAATTGATAAATGAGAGATAACGAACAACTTAGAGTTGCGAGGCTTTCAGGACACGCACCCCAAATCATTTGTTCTTAATACTTGAACTGGACTTGTACCATATCTCTCAAATTGGATTCTGATGGGAAGATACAATTGTGTGCCTATTATAAGCAAGTTCATAGTAGGCATTTGTGAAATGGAGCACCATGTTTAATATACGAAGAAACCACTGGCAGCTTTAGATAGAGGCGATATGGGGTGTCCATACACAAACCTTTTCGAAGTGGGTGTCCTGATTTTAGTTTTAGCTACGAACCACTATTCAGCCATAATAGGTGTAAAAATAAAGTTGTAAAAATAAATTTAATTGAATTGAATACAGTGAATATATTGTTTCATCAACATATTGTTGCATTTTTCTCTGAAATCATTAAGAATAATATAAAGCCTTGGTTGACAGTGTTGGAAGACGGGTACTGTTATGTTTGTTAACCAATAGGTTAATAATTTACTAATTCAATTCGCTTTTGTAATTTTTAATTGTATACTACAGTTTCTGCTTGTCTCTGTCACTTATTTTGTTATTCATTAACCTATTTTGGAATATATTTTTATATTGATGTAGTTTTAAATATTGTAATGCATAATTCCAAATGGCATAATAAAAATGACAGTTTGTGGGGTGCGGCTCAGTCAGAGTTCAACACATTATCTAATTCAGCCACAAAAGCCATTAGATATGGTATATTCTTTATTATTGGCATTTCATACATTTTTACAAGCATCCAAGTAATTTCTAAGATATTTTGAAATGTATTATATATTTTTCTATCATTATACATATTTATTACAATTAATCAAAATATTTCATTTTTTTAAGTAATAAATGTATAGCCACCTAAAATAGCTGGATCAAATAACTAAATGATATTAGTTAAATATTATTATTAAAAAACTTATTTTTGATGACAGCTGCGTTTTGTAAAATGTACAATGTACATAAAACAACAGAAAATATCTCAGTATATGTACTAAATAGAAGGCGCATAAAAAGTGTTGTACAGCTACATCTTTTCAATTTCTGAATACTGAAGCATTTGCAATGTAAAATGTATTCAATGGTTAATAAATGCCATATACAATAGTTATATAGATAATGACTAAAATATGTATATTTATACATATATATATATAAAATATGATGTAGCATGTCACATAAACCACACATAACATGTGTAACATGACCCACTATTGATGTTTTTTAGGGGTGAGTCCTTTGATTTATCAAATTTGCTCACTAATACATAGCCCAGCTTTAAAGTGTTCACTTTAAAACTCAGAAAAGGCTGGCATATAAATTTTCATTTCTTATTACTTTGCTTTACCACAACAATTTAATAAAGAATAAAAGAATATATTTTTTTGAAAATGAGAAACTGATACAAAAGGTAAAATATAATGTTTTGCAGCATAATTACCATAATTACGGGTCCCACTGTTCATTGTCAGGCCTTAATGAGTTTGGATCAAGCGGGTCGTCTGAAGTTTGAAGGATGTACTGTTTGCCCTCACAGTCATCTTGATTTATGCCGTCCTGGCATTCTCTTACAAACATATTCATTGTGATTTCATTGCCCTCTGTATTATCACTGATCTGGTTGGTAGAGTGTTTTGTGTCAGTGTCGTTTGTCACCAGGCCGTCTTCAGTGGCGATCTGTTCATGGCCACTGTCTTTGTCGTCTACGCCGACATCTGCAGTCTTCACACTAGCCTTGAACAGCCTCATCCAGCTCTGGTTATAGTAAATAAAGAACATAAAGGATATCAATATTTATCTCTCCAGCTTAAAAAACGGTACACAGTTTGATTGCAGTAAAGATTACAGTGTTCAGTGCTCAATTTCAGAGTCTGCTCTTAACTCTGATCTATTGCGTCTCCATCTTGTGGATGGTCACTCTGTTAGAAGTTTCAGTCAATAAATGATATGCAAGCAGTCATCCAGACATACATAGATGGTTACGGACTTCAGAATAATGAATTTACCAGGTTCTCAGGTGGAGTGTCCTCTTCTAAGGCCTGTGAGAAGAAGACCATGAGCAATGTTATTGATTCTCAAATGAACATATCTTTTATTGACTGCTGATAATCATCACCAGGCAAGGGTGCTACAAGAAATTTTAGGCTCCATGAAATCATTTTAGTCATATTAGACTCCCAACCTTTTCAGGGTCCCAAACACTCACCCCGCCCCCTTACAGCGCCCCTGCTGCCCGGTCACTACCTTAGGAGTGACAAGCTTTGGCTTTTCTTACCATGTTCTCCAAGTTGCTCTCAGAAGTATCTTCTGAGGTATTTTCAGAAGTATTTTCTGAGGTGTTTTCAGAAGTATTTTCTGAGGTGTTTTCAGATGTATTTTCTGGCGAACTCTGACATATTAATAAAGAGTGAAATATTGAATGTGAAATCATATCTTTACACTGTTCACATTAAACAGTATAACATTTATGCAATTTTAGCTTATACAATTTATCAGCAACTACCTCAGATGTTGAAGTGTCATTTTGATCTAAACCTTGTGCAAAGAAACGTTGCAGCAGGGTCTGTGGATAACAGCAAATAAAAAATCTGATCAGAGACAGCCATAAGTTACTGTGAATATATATTTGCTCATTGATTGACTGTATCACGTGAATGTTTTCTTCCACTGAATTAATAACTGAAACATTGTATTTAAATGAAAGAACCATTATCCATTAATTAGGGGCTAAGCACAATATATGTTTTTGCTTATAACCTTTGAACCATTTGGCCTAGAGTTGTGATCTTTGCTTCTTCTGAATCCTGGGGTCATCCCAATTCAATGCAATTGTTCGTAAAGTCTGGCGTATTGGATTTTCCTCTTTTTTGAATTTCTCTGAAAACCTACACTTGCAGTCTCATCATAGGGCATTGATGCAATCACTGCCAAGTTTGATATGTATTATCTGCTGAGGGTTGTGACCAAACATTATTCAAATCATTATGCTATGTGAAATAGTAAGGCTGCTGTCATCCAATGAATTTGATGACAAAGCCATCAAACAGGAAGTGAGGCCATATCTTAGCCTAAAACCTTTGATTTGTCAAAACCCAATTTGGCACATGAACTTGGAACACCATTCAGAGGAATCTCAACAAAAATGACATCATTCCACCACTAAGGGGCACTGCAATAAGCAAAAATGTGTTTTGGCTAATAATTGTTGAAGGGTTTGCCATATAAAAACCATTCTTCTGTCTTGTGGCTGCTATATTGGATTTTATTGAATTTTCCACAGGCCACAAATTTTGCCTACCAAATTTGTCAGAGATGATCTTCACGGGAGATATCAAAGGGAAATATTTTTCAAAGCTGTTTGTCTGTCACTGCTAAACAAAATTGGCAGCCAGTCAGGGTTTATGACCATATCTCATCAATGCTTTGATGTTTTTAAATAAATCTTGGTATTTTTTTCAGTGAAGGCCAGAGGATAGTTCTCAGTTGAATGTTGAATGTCCTGAAGATGTGCACCTAGTTTTCACAGCTATATCCCATTTGTGGCTCATTACCTGTGTATATAGGTGCCTGCCCCTGCCCTGTAACCCCATCGCTCATTGTTAGATCTCTGTGTTCTTTCCTCCTCGTGGATCTGTACCATGTCCTATCCTCCTCTAAATCCTTTTAATACTCATGCTGTTTCTGCTTCTCACTCTAAAATGTTACTAATCTACCCAGTCCCACTGAGACTCCCTAGTAGTAAACAGGCTAATTCCAATACCCTTGGTGTCCATGCTTCCATTAAGCACAGATCTGTCCCCTTCTTCCATTCTTCTCCTGGGTTTACTTCAGAGCTTTTAGCCCTGAAGGCAACTGGCCACTACCTAGACAGACCACGCTGTACATTCCCTAGCTTGCAGCGAGCATATGTTATTATGGTGTTATTCATCTGCCAATTATAGTTTGAACTGAAGGGTTGGAACCATTTTTCTCCTTTAAACAGGCTTCTCTATTAATGCCACCTGCCACTCTGCAGCAATGTGACACTTTTCTTAACTTCTTCTTCCCTAACCCTCCCCCTATTCCTGTGAAAGGCATTTACTCCATTTTTGGTTTTTCCCTTACTACTGCCTCCTATGTCACAAAGTTAAATGAAAAATCAAATCTACCTCCTACCAGTTAGACCTTTCTTCCACATTTGCTACTGAATTGTCTGCCTGATATTGCACTGTCTCCCTAGATTTATCTGTTGCATTCTGATTTACTTTCAAACAACCTTTGCAAACCTTTCCAATCTGGTTTCCTTTCACTTCACAGTACTGAGACACTCCTTAATAGTGATGGAAAAAAATGACTCTTTGTGAACCATTTGCTGTATTTTGTGAACCCACTAGATGGCGATCTCTAATCACAAATAGGCACCAGGCATGTCCCAAACCAAACAAAGACCACCATGTAGTGGGATCATAAAATACAGCAAATTGTACATCAGGTGTCATTGTCCATCACTTATTAAGCTTCTTAAGACCTTATTTGGCAGCTGACACTGGGACTGTCAGTATTCTTCTTGTTTTCGATATAAGATCTGCTTTTGACACCATTTCTAACAATACAGTTTTGGATGTCGTTCAACTATTGGTATTTCTGGTACTGTACTCTACCGGTTTATGACACATATGACAAAATAAATGCAAATTATAAAATTCCTCTGATATGAAACTTAATGCTGACAAAACTGATGTGCTAATTACCCACCACAATGCCCTGTCTGCCAGTTATTGTGATTTTTTTTTAACATTGATGTATTCTGGTTAATCCTTCAAAATTTATCCACAGCCTTTGCGTTTTTATATGATTCAAATCTCAGATTTGATGCGAGCGCATTAGGCCACTCACCAAATCTGCCGTCTTTCATCTTTGTAATATTGCCAGGCTCCATCACGCCATAAACAGCACAGGTGACTGAAATTCTCATGCATGCCTTAATCTCCTCTCATCCCAATTACTATAGTTCTCTGTTTGCTGGTCATCCTTTTATTACAAACTCTATATTATACGAAATACAAAATTCTGCAGCTAGAGTTCTCACTAAGAATAGTATCTTCACATATCACTCCCATCCTCTATAAACTTTGGTGGCTAGCTATCGCTTTCCGCATACAGAATGAAGTTTTTTGATGACTTTTAAGCCATATGTGGTCCTATGCCCCAGTATACTGCAGACCTCCTCCTCCCTTATGTACCTGCCCATTCCCTCAGGTCTGCAGGTGCTGGTCTCCTAGTGGTTCCTTGCTTTTGCTTGTCTTATATGGATGGCAGGGCCTTCAGTTTTTTAGCTCCAAATCTGTGGAACTTGCTATCGTGAAGCCTCAGGAACCTATTCTCCTTTTTACTCAGTGACTGACTTCCTGTGCTTGTTCCTGATCTATTGGTGTTGCAGTTATTATTGAAGGATTTCATTCAGTGCATTAGCATATGATATATGACCTGTGTTCCTATGTTCCTGGGTTCTTGCATTTCCTCTTCCTGAAGTTCCTTCCATGACATTTATGTCATGGTAGGGTGCTTGGCCCCATTATTGCTTGCAGCTATATATTTTTTTTGTTTTTAGAATCTCACAATGAAGAATGAAGAAAAGAAAAACTATAAATATCTGATTACATTCATGTCCAAGTTCTAAGTATTTTGCTAAGTTGCTTAGTTATCTTTTACAGTAAACATAAATTAAGAACCAGTCCAATCATTTAAATGATCAGGTTGGAATACAGAAATTATGCTTTGTAGTTATTGTTTTTTGCTCTTTCAGAATCAATAGCATGCTTAATGATTAATCTTGTGAACTTACTGTATTATTCACAGAATTTGTCTTTCGAGAAACTTCATCCAAATCATCTTTTTGAAATATCTGAAGCAAATGTAATGTTTGATATAATAATAAATAATAAATAAATTATTTATGTATAATATAAATTCAAATTAATTCAATGAAAACTTACTTGTTTAGCAAAGGCAGTTGACATATAAAGGCAGCAAACCAATATCAAGGCTGACTTCATCCTGGTGGAAAAATGATACACTGAATACAAATTCTGGCATATTTCAGTAAAATTAACCTCCCTCAACAGTTACATGATATTAAATGAAAATATTAGCAGAGTTCCTGTCAATGTAAAATCTGTGTTGTTGCTTTATCATATCAACATCAAACTGAACATCAATCCTAGTTTTTCTAATTAGCTGTCACCCCACACATTCAGTGCTTGATATTAAATCTAAGATTAATATAAGCGATGGATTCTGATGTGAGCTGATGTGAAGAAAATCAAGATTTACCTTCGTTGGATATTAGCGTCACAAAGCTGGAAGACCTGGCTGCCTGAGTAAGCAGGACTTGAAGGCTCTTCATTGCTGAGACGGGCAGAAGCAGCCCTTAAATATCTGCACTAACCCACAGCCTCATAGGACTGTTTATGAAAGTTTGAAAACAGAATGATCCCCACAGCCCAGAATGATCCCCGCACACCCCCCCACCCCCCACATGGCATGGTCACCAAGGGTCCCTCACTCCCCTCACTCCCTCCCATTTCTTGCCAACCACCTTGTCAGCGTGATCTTCATTTGGAAGGATACTGGATGGCAGAAGCCACTAAGCAGGCCTGCGGGCTTCTGGGCCCCACAGGCTGGGAGGAGCATGATTCCCGCATGGTGTCCATCTTCCTGTTTGCACTTTCTTTATGAAGAAAGGAATTTTGAGGGCTGTGTTGATTCTTCATAATCTTGTCCATGGGAGGAAATGAGACCCTGGAGAAAACCCACCACAGACAGAGGAAGAACATGTAAGCTCTGCACACACAGAACCAGAGAAAAGATACAAATCCATCACAGACACAGGAAGAACATATAAGCTCGTCATACACTGAACCAGAGACAATACAGTCGTCCCCTGCCACTTCGCGCTTCGACTTTCGCGGCTTCTTCAAATACAGTACTGTGCTCATTAAAGTATATACAGCGCTGTATATTCATTGAAGTATATACAGTGCTGTATATTCATTGAAGTATATACAGTGCTGTATATTCATTGAAGTATATGCAGTGCTGTGCTCATTAAAGTATATACAGTGCTGTATATTCATTAAAAAGTTGATTGAAACAGTAAAAATGATACAGCACGTACTCGGTTGTCTGAGTCAGTTATATCCCCTTCCTATTCTGGCCACTGACTGGCTCAGCCTCACGCAAGTTCGTTTCTCTCATCGCTACACTTCGGAAGCATCTATGTTTGAGATTTATGAGAACTTTTATCTAAACCCCACGATGGCTTTTAAATGTTCTGCTTCTTCTAAGCCTTCTGCTTCTTCTTATTTTCATAGGTTAGTGGCTCTGTGTAAAAACTGTGCATGTGTGTGTAATTATATGTATAATAATAATAATAATAATAATATGATATTTGTAACATCTAATATGTCTTATTTTCTCTAATATATTGGGAAATACGAGTGTAATGGTGACTAAAGGGTGTTGTTTCATGTCTAGAGGGCTGTAATAATGTTAAAAACCGCATTTAGAAGGTCGTAAACAGGTTTTCAATGCTCTAACTAGGAAAGTATTCGATTTATAAATAAAGAATCCTACTTTGCGGAAATTCGCTTATCGCGGTAGAGTCTCGAACGGATTAAACACGATAAATGAGGGACGACTGTAGACTGTAGATCCATCACAGATACAGGAAGAACATGTAAGCTCTGCACAGGCAGAACCAGAGATGAAATACAAACCACCACAGACACAGGAAGAACATTTGAGCTTTACATGACAAATTATGTCACTTTACGTCACTCTGACACACTGAAGTGTAGAGACAGTCTTATAAACTTATAAACTTTTGTTGAATGAAAAAAGTGTCCAAACTATTACAGTTGACATTTATATTAACTGTCACGAAGGGTTTATGTTGGTGTCATGTAGCTTTATGATGAACACCCTTAAGTAAAGTGCCATCCATCCATCCTCTATCGCTTTTCTGGATTGGGTCACCGGGGAAGCAGTCTAAGCAGTCTAAGCAAACCCAGACTTTCCTCTCCCTGGCCACTTCGTCCAACTCATCCAGGGGAATCCCGAGGCATTCCCAGGCCAGCCGAGAGACATATCGTGCGTTCTATTATCCTCGGAGGTCGGCACTCGGAACTCAGAATGACGTCTCATCCGCTAAAAACTCGGGGAAAACCGAGTCGGACGCATTCCACTTGCTGAACTCGAATCCAAGATGGAAGCCTCCAAGAAAGTGGCTCTTGCACTAGCTCTTTCAGAGTACAAACGGGAGAGCCCAGCCACCCTGTGGAGGAAACTCATTTTAGCCGCTTGTATTCGCAATCTCATTCTTTCGGTTACTACCCACAGCTCATGATCATAGGTGAGGGTAGGACCGCAGATCGACTGGTAAATCAAAGGCTTTGCCTTTTGGCTCAGCTCCTTCTTCACCACAACAGACCGATGCAGCTCCCGCATCACTGCTGATGCCGCACCAATCTGCCGTCGATCTCCCGCTCCATCCTTCCCTCGCTCATTAACAAGACACAGAGATACTTAAACTCCTCCACTTGGGGAAGGACCCCCTCCCTGACCTGGAGAGAACACTCCACCCTTTTCCAGCTGAGGACCATGGTCTCTGATTTGGAGGTGCTGATTCTCATCCCAGCTACTTCACACTCAGCTCCAGAGAGAGCTGAAGGTCCAATGAAGCTAACAGAATGACATCATCTGCAAAAGCAGAGACCTAATCCTGAGGTCACCAAACCGGACACCCTCAACACCCTGGCTGCGCCTAGAAATTCTGTCTATAATAGTTATGAAGGTATAACCCTGGCGGAGTCCAGCTCTCACCAAAAACAAGTCTGACTTACTGTCAACAATGCAGACCAAGCTCTGACACTGGTCGTACAGGGACTGAACAGACCTTACAAGGAGGCCCGGCACCCCATACTCCCGGAGCACTCCCGACAGGACTCCCCAAGGGACACGGTCAAATGCCTTCTCCAAGTCCACAAAGCGCATGTAGACTGGTTGGGCAAACTCCCATATACCCTCCAGGACCATGCTGAGAGTATAGAGCTGGTCCACTGTTCCATGGCCAGGGTGAAAACCACTCTGCTCCTCCTGAATCCGAGGTTTGACAATCCGACAGACCCTCCTCCCCAGGCCCCCTGAATAGACCTTACCAGGGAGGCTGAGGACTGTGTTCCCCCTATAATTGGAACACACCCTCCGGTCCCCTTTCTTAAGAAGGGGGACCACCACTCCGGTCTGCCAATCTAGAGGCACTGCCCCCGATGTCCACGTGATGCTGCAGATGCGTGTCAAACAAGACAGCTCTACAACATCCACCCCCGGGTCCCGGTCACTGAGGAGCTTTTTAACCACCTCTGTGGCCTCCGCCCCAGAGATAGGGGAGTCCACCTCCAAGTCACCAGGCTCTGCTTCCTCAAGGTGTGTCGGTGAGATTGAGGAGGTCTTCGAAGTATTCCTTCCACCGGCTACAGAACTTTCCCACCCTTAGCCGCCGGATGGTGGACCAGAATCTCTTTAAAGCTGTCCAGAAATCGCTCTAAATGGCCTGAGTTTTTGCCTAAGCAACCTCCGAAGCCGCATTCTACTAAGCCCACTGTTACTCATTAGCTGCCTCTGGAGTCCCACAGGCCAAAAAGGCCTAAATAGACTCCTTCAGCTTGATGGCATCCCTCACCACCGGTGTCCACCAGCGGGTTCGGGAATTGCTGGGTACCGGCCACCTCATGGCCACAGCTCTGGTCAGCCTCCTCCACAATGGAGCCGCGGAACTTGGCCCATTCAGACTCAATGTCCTCCACCTCCCCTGGGAGGTGGGCGAAGTTCTGCCAGAGGTAGGAGTTGAAGCTCCTTCTGACAGGGGATTCCACCAGACGTTCCCAGCAGACCCTCACTATAAGCTTGGGCCAGCCAGGACTGACCAGCTTCCTCCCCCACTAGCAGAGCCAACCCACCACCAGGTGGTGATCAGTTGACAGCTCCGCCCCTCTCTTCACCCGAGTGTCCAATACATGTGGCCACAAGTCCGATGATGGACACCCTTATGTTAGAACATGGTGTTCATTATGGACAATCCGTAATGAGCACAGAAGTCCAATAACAAGCGTTCCTCTCAATCACGTCACACAAGGTCACACTGTGCACTGAAGTCCCCCAGCAGAACAAGAGAGTCCCCAGGAGGAGCGCTCTCCAACAACCCTTCAAAGGACTCCAAAAAGGGTGGGTATTCTGAACTGCTGTTTGGTGCATAAGCGCAAACAACAGTCAGGACCCGTCCCCCCACCCATAGGCGAAGGGAGGCTACACCCTCATCCACCGGGGTAAACCCCAATGTACAAGTGCCCAGCCAGGGGGCAATAAGTATGCCCACCCCTGCTCAACGCCTCTCCCCGTGAGCAACTCCAGAGTGGAAGATGGTCCAACCCCCTTCAAGGAGACTGGTTCCAGAGCGTCAAGGTGAGCCCGACCATATCTAGTCGGAACCTCACAACCTCGCGCACCAGCTCAGGCTCCATCCCCACCAGAGAGGTGACATTCCATGTCCCTAGAGCTAGCTTCTGCAGCCGAGGATCGGACCGCCAAGGTCCCCGCCTTCGGCCACTGCCCAGCTCATGGGGGACCCATGTTCCTTTTTGGGCTGTACCCGGCCAGGCCCCATGGGTGCAGGCCCAGCCACCAAGTGCTCGCCATCGAGCCCCACCCCCAAGCCTGACTCCAGATGGGGGCCCCGGTGACCTGCGTCCAGGTGAGAATTTTTCATCATAAGAAGTCTAATGAGCCGCACGTCGTCTGGTTCCTCACCCATGACCTGTTTGCCTTGAGTGACCCTACCCGGGGCATAAAGCCCCAGACAACTTAGCTCCTGAAATCATTGGAACACACAAACCCCTCCACCATGATAAGGTGTCAGCTCCAGGAGAGGCTTAAGTAAAGTGTTACTGAATAATTAGTTTAGCTGGAAATTGTAAAAACCCAAACACATCTGCAAGATATTTTGCAATGTAAAGCTACTGAGTATTAGCCAAAGGCTTTTGACAGTTTTTTTCCTCAGAGTCCATTTCCATTAAAAGTTAAGTGGATTCCTTTGAAGGCTTAGAATGGTAATTACAGTGTGTACGGCTGCCTGTGCCAGGAGAGTCTTCAGGATGTCCTTAGCAGAGCTCTGACGTATGATATGTGTTTTATTGTGAGTTCACAAGCTTATGATGAGAACAAAGTTCACTGTCCTCCTACCATACATAGTACGTATGACAGTGATAATCCTTCTGATAATAAGAATGCATCATAAAGGGAAAATTAGCTTTGACCCAAGCTAGCTATCATGGAAAACAAGAGTGGGATCTGCAAACAAAGGCTAAGAATCTAAGCGCGGCCGATTGACATTATCCATGTCAAATATTTGCTAAACCAGTTCCCTTTTGTTTTATGAGTGTTATTTTTTTGTGAAAAGAATTTACGTCTATTAATGTGAATGATAATTTGATTAATTATGTTATGACGTGTAATAAATAAGTGGAAATTAAAAGTTGTTTGTCAGAACAAGAAGCACAGTTATAAACAGTGTTTACAAACACAGTTACAAACAGTCATATCTATGACTGATTGGAAATGTGACGTCATAATCCTCACAGAACAGCCCTTCCTTATGGAACCAGTCCATTTTCAGCAGATGTTTTCTTATTGTACAGCTGTTGTCCTTGTGGCTTGTGTGGGTGCTTCACAAACACCACAGGCCTCAGAAGACAAATTAAACTGCAAACCCATTTTAGACGATACACTTAACCACACATGTATGTCCTCTCTTTAAATAGTAAGAAATACAGCTTCAAACATGAAAAATAAAGACAATCACTTGGGCAATATCTTTATATATGCTGAAGCACCTCCAGGTCAAGAGTAAGAAATGTTCTGCAGAATCATTACCATGGGCATGCACATACCAGTTCAGAAACACTGATTCTTTTGCTTTTTTCGGAAAAGTAAAATTAAATTCGACAGGAGGGTGTATCACCAGCTCCAAAAAATATGTGGCTTCTTGGATAAACCAAACAATATTTAGTTAAATGTGGAAAATGATACTGTATAATATAACTAGCATATAATTACGCTCCCAAAGCAGAATATAATTTAAATATTTGAAAGATATCTTGAAATCTTCTCTATAAGGATATTCATGAACCTGTTTACCTCCTGAATGTGATAAACAGCAGTAATTCATTTCAGTTTATTTTTATATAGCAACTTTGCCAACTTTGGCCCAAAGTGCCTAAACACATTATGCAACAACAGTAGGATTTATAAATGGATGCTGCCGAAAGAAGAGAGAAACCAGACTCCATAATCTGACAGGAGAATTAAAGCTCCCAGGCACGCTAACAACAAACAGACCAGAGGCGCCTTTCCCAAAAGTGTAGCAACTAGCTTAGCTGGACTCATTCAGCTGCATGGCTCCAACTATGTAAGCTGCTAATGTAGTTAGCGACTCTGCTTTTGGGAAACGCACCCCAGAATGTGTTGCATGTTTTTGTATAATGCTGTCTTCTGGTATGTTGTCCCTTAGACCTAAACCCTGGAGATAGCCGGTGTCTAGTCTTCAGTCCTTCACAGACCAGTAGCTCTGCCTATGGTCCATTCTACTTAAACCCTGGAGACAGCCGGTGTCTAGTCTTCAGTCCTTCACAGACCAGTAGCTCTGCCTATGGTCCATTCTACCTAAACCCTGGAGACAGCCGGTGTCTAGTCTTCAGTCCTCCACAGACCAGTAGCTCTGCCTGTGGTCTGTTATACCTATGCCCTGAAGTTTGTAATTCCAGTAAAGTAATTTATGGGCGATAGGGTTTACTATACAGTACACATGGTTTTGCTGCAAGTATGGAATGCATTTACAGAGACAGATTGATGAATAAAACAAACATCTTTTTTTTTTTTTTTTTTTTTTTTTAATGTGTCCTGTCCGGCAGCTTTAGCAAGCAGAATAATGGTCTGAATGCACTGCTGTGTCAGACATATTTACTTTGC
>JAODKM010000016.1:6602439-6612965 GCA_026780845.1 Petrocephalus sullivani | reverse complement strand
GATTAGCATGTTGGGGTCTGGGCAGTCCCTCATTACAGTACTGAGGACTGAGGCCATTAGAGTGTTGGAGACTGAGGTCATCAAAATATTGGAGACTGAGGCTATTAGAATGTTGGGAACTGAGGACATTAGAGGAGACCTGTGCTGGTTCGAAGCCTGAAAATCATCTGGAATTTGGGCAAACATTGCATAGTTGTGTACTAACTTAACAGGTAAGGATGAATGAAAATTTAGATACCAGACATTTGTATATTAAGGTGTGTTTTTGGTTTCAACAATGAAGTGAAATTTACTGATAACATTATTTAGAATGTTCATAGATTAGGATCATTAGAATGTTAGAATGCATTTACTATATATGACCCATCCACATCAACAAATTTGTAGTTTTCAGATAAATCTTTTAATTGACGCAAGTTATGAATAAATGAAAAATGTATATATTCTTCATTCCTTCTTTAGGATTACATCCTTCTTCATGATCCACACAGGTGTATCTTAAATATATTCTCAGATTTTGGCAAATGTAAAGTGAGTATTCATAAAATGGGACACTTTCTGATAATTTGCTTTCTCGAAAAATTTACAGAATAATCTGAGTTTCTTGAATCACAACTTGATACCATGCTAGAGACATTAATGCCCCAAATAAAGTCTTACTAAACACATATAATACCTGCAAAGTTTAACTGTCCCATTTTGCCAGGTGTGCCATTTTAACAATACTCACCCTACATGACAAACAGAGTAAAACATGAGAAAGGAAGCAGGAAGAGCCTCTGGTTTCTGTATCTGTTCAATGTGACGAAGACCAGGGCTGTGGAAGCTACAGGTAGTTTACTTAAATAAGATTACGGGATATGGCAGAGTGCTGACAGGGCAGAACAGCCTAGCGAGACTAATCCAGGGTTCTCTGCCACTCCAGACTCAAGGTGAACCAAACCCAGGGTGAGATCCATCGATGACGAAGCAGATCGAGATTTTTTTTGTATAAATATCACAGTGTAGTCCCCTCCAAATTACGCATTAATACACATTTTGCAGCTCTAATTTAAATGGATATTTAAGCCATACAACTAGCAAACAGAAATATATTGTGACATGCATAAATTGATTGTCATTTTTTGTTAATGAAAACATGCAATCAATGCTAGCACCAGCGATGTCATCATGATTATTTTGGAGCATAAATTCATTGATGTTGGTATGAATAACAGCTCAGCAGTGATCCTCTTTCATATTAATGAGCTGGCTGTCAGGAGGCGGGGGGGTCACAGGGACTTTGCAACTGTCATTTGTACCCAAATCTAAATCCCCAAATCCAGCTCGGGGTCGGTGAACCACAGTAAACCAGGCATGCTGAAACTGAGTAATAAATAACACTGTCTGACTCATTAATGGCATGGAATATTTCTCTGAGGAATTAAAAATGACTTTGCCATTCAGGATGGAGAGAAGCCTTTAGAATTATAGTGAAGACTAGTTTCAGGTAAGTCATGTCATTTCACAGCCAAAAGAAACATGCATTTTATACGGATTTATTGTTATATTTTAAAGTACTATATTTGAAATCCATTTTTAATCAATGTTTGAACAGAAGAAGCATCACAATTCATTTCTACCTATTAAATGAATGCTTTTGACAATGCTGATTCCTTCTTTAAATCCAGAGTAGAGATGGTTATTAATTATTATGAAATACTTAACTGATGTGAACATTTGTATAACTGTGACTGTTGCCTGGAACTCTGTATGTGATAATCACTCTATAAGGATTTCTACAGCCCAGTGAAGATTTTACACCCTCAAATTAAGGAGCTCAAAAAGGTCCATGGTCACTACAGTATTTGGCAAGAAACCGACCTTAAAGTAGATACTCAACATACAAATACATCCACATATATATTACAGCCAATTTAGAGATGGCTGCTCACAAAAATATATATATATTTTGGTCTATGGGAGCAAACCTGCTTATGCAGTCAGGACAAACACAGCAGCACATGGAAAAGCCGCACACAGGGGTGGGATTTGATGTGTAGGGAGAGTGTGTGTGTGGTCATGTATATATTACGTTGTGGGGACCCAATGTCCCCACAGTGTGATAAAAACCTGGTTCTTTCTACCTTGTGGGGACATTTTATTGGTCCCCACAAGGATAACCTCAAGTTTATAAAAATCTGTGCCTACAATCGAAAAACTAAAAATGCCAAAAGTCTCATATTTTGTTTGGTCACTTATGGTTAAGGTTACAGTAGGGCTGGGTAGGGGTTAAGAGTGTCATTGTTGGGATGAGGGTTATGTCCATAGGAATGAATGGAGTGTCCACATAATGATAGGAATACATGGTATGTGTGTGTGTGTGTGTACAGTATATTCCAAACTCCACTGTTCTTTGTGTGCCCCCCACATATTTTAAATGAAGAATTATCAGTCTCCGTAAGATGACGTTGTTCTCTTCTGCATCCACACTAAAACTCATGCCACTTTGCTCTCTAACAAATCCAGTTTCATTTCAACAGCAGATGATTTCTGGACGTCACCTACTATCATCTGATAGGCATCAGACAACATAGCACAGATGTCATTGAAGATCAAGCCACAAAGTTCCCCACGGGTCCATCCTGGCATAATGCTGCAGGACACGGATGCACACTCACGGGAGGATGGCGAAAGGCAAGTGTGACACGTAAAACTAAGCCACGGTGACATGGGGATTGCTCATCTTACGTGCCTTTGACAAGAAGAGCACTGAGAGTGACATCAGCTCACTGAGAATTTATTTTCCTCACAGAGATATGGGTGAGTCCGGGCCAGCTCCTGTCCTCAACGTGAACAACAGCAATAACAATGCGGAGTGAGTATGGCCATCTCACACTCACGGAGACGTCAACGGCACCTCAACACCTCCGAGATGAAGATGCGACGTCCTGCATTTCTCAGCTTGACCTGCTCTCTTTCAGGGGCAAGGAGAAAAAGAAGAAAGCGAAGAAGGACAAAAAAGCGAAGAAGGAGTAAGCCTCGAGCTTTAATTTAGGAAGACAATATCCTGAGCAAAAATGATGATCGCAATAATAAGTTATTGGTATTTCTGATTTAGGAAAAAGGAAAAGAAGGATAAGAAGGGAACGACGGAGAAGGGAAAAGACGAGAAGGACGAGAAGAAGGAGGCGTGGGTTACAGCCAGGGTCTTTGCCACGAAGACACGTTACCAGCTCTGGAAATCTATCTGCTGATACTCTCCATGTTTTCTCCTCGCAGGCCCAAGGAAATCCAAGTCATCGACCCAGCCGGTAACACATACTACCACTGGCTGTTTGTCATCACCATGCCGGTCATGTATAACTGGACCTTAATCATTGCCAGGTAGTGACAACCGACTGCGACGCCCGCTTTCATCATCAGCATTAGGGCACAGCAGTGGCCAGGGCTGACTTTCCCTAACCTGTGAAGGAGGCTCTTTGTTCAGAACATTCTAGGCTTCCAGTCCATTCATTACTAATTACAGTGAGAATCAATCATGCTTCTGCGTTAGCTGAAAAACATAAAGTACATAAAGTGTAAAACAATAAATTATAAAATCAGTGCACAATGTTAAACCTCTTGTCGTTTGTATCTTTGCAGAGCTTGCTTTGAAGAATTACAGCAGGATTATCTGATTTTGTGGTTCTTCGTAGACTGTCTATCAGATATTGTGTACTTGGCTGACATGGTGTTCAGGACCAGAACAGGTAACTTAATTTAATACATGACAAAAATATCCAGAAATTGACAATCCTGCAGACATTTATACAAATAGAAAATATATTTAAGAATTATTACATTTATCCTATTCAGTGTGTCCCTGACTTGTTTTCCTCCCATTCATGCAGGATATCTGGAGCAGGGCCTGCTTGTCAAAGACGAAATGAAGCTACGCAAGCGCTACACGGAAAGCCTGCAGTTTCAGCTCGATCTCGTATCAATGATCCCCACTGACATCCTCTACTTCAAACTGGGACTCCGCTACCCAGAAATTCGCCTCAACAAGTTGTTCCGTGTTAATCGCATGTTTGAATTCTTCCAACGGACAGAGACAAGGACCAACTTCCCTAATGTCTTTCGTATTTCAAATCTCGTCATGTACATCGTAATCATCATACACTGGAACGCATGTCTGTACTACTCTTTCTCCAAGGCAATTGGATTCGGGTCGGACACCTTTGTGTACCCTAATGTCTCACACCCTGAGTATGGACGTCTGGTCAGAAAATATGCATACAGCTTATACTGGTCCACCCTGACTTTAACGACCATTGGTGAAACCCCTCCCCCAGTTCAGAATTCTGAGTATTTTTTTGTGGTTTTTGACTTCTTGGTGGGTGTTTTGATTTTTGCTACCATTGTTGGTAATGTTGGTTCCATGATTTCCAATATGAATGCAGCAAGAGCTGACTTCCAGGCCAGAATTGATGCAATAAAGCAGTATATGAGCTTCCGAAAGGTCACCAAGGACCTGGAAAAAAGAGTTATAAAGTGGTTTGACTACTTGTGGACAAACAAGAAAGCTGTGGATGAGAGAGAGGTGCTGAAATACTTACCAGATAAACTGAGGGCTGAAATCGCCATCAATGTTCATCTGGACACACTGAAAAAGGTTCGCATCTTCGCTGACTGCGAGGCCGGGCTGCTGGTGGAACTGGTGCTGAAGCTGCAGCCGCAGGTGTTCAGCCCTGGGGACTACATCTGCAAGAAGGGAGACATTGGGAGGGAGATGTACATCATCAAGGAAGGGAAGTTAGCAGTGGTGGCAGATGATGGCATTACGCAGTTTGTCGTTCTCAGTGATGGAAGCTATTTTGGCGAAATTAGTATTTTGAACATCAAGGGTAGTAAAGCTGGAAACCGCAGAACTGCTAACATTCGCAGCATTGGGTACTCGGACCTCTTCTGCCTGTCCAAAGATGACCTGATGGAAGCTCTGACAGAGTACCCCGATGCCAAGGCTATGCTAGAAGAAAAGGGAAGGCAGATTCTCATGAAAGACGGTCTCCTAGATTTAGAAGTTGCCAAGCAGGGCCCTGACCCTAAGGACATGGAGGAGAAGGTGAACAGGATGACGGGTACCCTAGACCTCCTGCAGACCAAGTTTGCCCGGCTGCTGGCCGAGCATGAGGCTGCACAGCTGAAGCTGAAGCGGAGAGTCACCAAGCTAGAGAAGAAAATCACTATCTCCCCTCAGGTGGTGGATCCAGTAGACGCTGCAACTACTGTAGTGGAAGAAAAAAAGTAGTATGAGAGTATGAGAAACAAGGTGGGGAAAGAATTAAAGGCCATTTTTTCCCTTTCAAAGCTTGTGTGAACTTCGTGCAGTTCCTCACATAAAAAAAAATCCAAAATGATATATTATATAATACACCAAATTAGAATATATACAATATATAATATTTAATTATATAATTGTGTATAAAACAAAAGTACTATTTTCATAATAAAAATAAAGGTTTACTTTATGAGGTATATTATATGAGGATTATAAAAAAATATATACATTTGACTGGAGATATACTGCGCTGAGAACTGTTAAAAATAAAAAAACAGGACCAGACCAGCACAAAACCAAAAGAATGACATGGAAAATTAACTTGAATAAATGTTTATGGACAGTATTTGAATATTTGTTAACTGGTATGTGTACATGGAATAGAAAAAAATTACAGTATTATTTTCTTAGTTGAAAATACAAAAGTAAAAGAGTATAAACTGAAATCATTGTGCGGTGTTGGCTTAGAGCTCAGGGACTACTAAAAACAGTAATATAATATTTTGTATTATTCTGTTCACTGATTACATGGGTGTTTTTGCATCCTTTAACGTGCAAGATGGTAGATGTGCAGGAGCTAGTCAGTTTGGGCAGCCCTTCATGATATTATCCTGTATTTAAATGTATATCTGGGAAGAAGATACATACAATGAAAGTGCATTACCTGGTAGCACTAGAGTGTGACAAAGTATGGAAACTTTACGTTTTCATGACATGAGCACTGAAACATTTTATATCAGAGAATTATTACTGATGTTGTTAAACATCGACCAGTAATGGTAAACAAATCGACAGGAAGTATACGTTTTTATGTGTTTATTTGCATATTACTTGTTTATAGTAATATTCTTGTATTTAAAAAAAATCTAAATACATCTTAACGGAAAATGCAAAACATTTTTTGTTTTTAAAAAGCAACGTATCATTGTTTAGTTGGTCCTTGAGAAATGCACAAGGAATCATGGGATCTGTAGTTTTAAATTCAGGCTTCGATGCGATGCAGTAGCATTTTAGGAACATTAACGAAACTGCCATTTCAGACAATTTTGGTAGTAACTCATATTTAATTACTCCCCTGTAGAATAGAATTTTCATGAAGTGTAGGACTCCACAGCCACAGATTTTGTACTATAAATTTCTATTAAGCCGAAGCGTGGTCTGGTCACAGGTTACCATCGTTCCCAGCGTGCATTGCGACAGGAAGTCCCAGCGTGCACTGCGGCCCGGTGCGCGTGTCGGCGGAGTCTCGCGGGTGGGTATGTCGTCCTCTCAGTGAAACTTTACGCAGGAGTCTGTGGGTTATTGTGCTATAATGTCGCATTTGTGATGTTTGCGTTGTGGGAATCGCTCCGTCTGACGCCGTATTATGTTAGAACACGTTGTGTTACTCGGCTAAACTGCCCGCATGCCTGGATATTCAACACACCACTTTAATCTGCCGCAGGACGACCGGAGTAAAAAAATTAGACAGTTTAGGTTAAATGCCCGGATTAAACCTGTGTGCTACACACATGCGGTTACTGGGTACCAGTATGGCGAGGTAATTAAACCGTTATGTGGGTAATACGTGTATATTTGCTTAGAAAAGGTAGCATTAGAACATATGGAAAAAATGACAGTGACAATAGAAACTAACGAGACTATCTTCTAAGAGCAGCGCTGTAGTTCCAAACCGCTCTTCTGGGGCACCCCAGGCATTTCAGGAATTTAAGATTGACCACCAGCTCAGTTAATTGATTAAATTAAATAAATCGATGGTATTGCTTTGCCAAACATAGTATGCTGATGGTTGAGTCAAAAATATATTGTGTGTGTGTGTGTGTGTGTGTGTGTGTGTATGTATGTATGTGTGTGTAACACTTATGAGCCAAAATTACATCCACCTCACATGAAGCTAAAAATATTGATTATTGGTGTGTGTCAAGTTTTGGGAGATCTTGATGGAAAGCTACTGTCCAGGACTATTTTTAAACATGTTTAATGCAGATGAGAGAGGCTGGGATAAAGATCTGGGTGACTTTGACAAGGGCCTACTGAAAATGGTCCAAGAGGAGGGAAAAAACACATTATGTGGGGGTCAGAATGATTTTGTTCATCTGTTTGTGTGTGTGTTGGTTTGCATAGATCAAATTTTGAGGACCAAAATGTCCCCAAATTCTGGTAAAACCTGAAATTTCTTTACTTTTGGGGACATCTTTTTAGGTCCCCATTTGGATAACCTCAGTTTTATAAATATCTGTGAATGCAATAAAAAAAAGTAAAAATGCCAAATGTTTTGTATTTGGGTTGGTTCCTTATGGTTAAGGTTGGGGCTGGGTTGGGGGTAAGGGTGTCGTGACTGGGATTAGGGTTTTTCCCCATAGAAATAAATGGAAGGTCCCCATTTAGATACGTCAAGTGTGTGTGTGAGAATTAGGGGTGAGGGAGGATTAATTCTGTTACAAAAGCGTGGTTGTTCAAGGTGGCTATTTTAATATCGCTGTGAGAATTAAAAATCGATTTCTAAATGTTATTTTAAACATGGGTTACTGAAATTGTTGCTCACATTCCTCCCTTGGGTTTCACCTCACTCTGTGTCCTACACTTTCATTGGCTGTATCTAGTCGCAGCACTTGCAACACTATAGGATTTAGACTTTCTGACCTGCCAGATATATGATGGGCATCTCCAATGCTCTACGACTCTGTTTGGTCACATCTTTGAACTATTAGCGACCGAATGCCAGTTTGCCAGCACCAAGCAAACACCCGTTTGCCTCTGATTTGGGGCCTTTCTTGGCAATCGCCAAAAACTTGCCAAGCAAAAATTTGGGGCCAAGCAAGAAATTGTGTAGTGTGGTGTTAGCATTGTTTTTTTTTTTTGTTTTGTTTTGTTATCCCTGTCTGCTTGTACTTGCAGAAGCACACACTCATATGATTATGTCTAAAATGAGTTGACATGTTGATTGTTTCCAGATCTGTATAAGTTTTGGTCTTATCAACTACTTTCTTTGGTGTGGCATAATTTATTGGGCAGCCAAAATGTTCCCAAACAACTGATTTAAGTGATGTGGGCACGTGAAAGGCACGTGATGAAAACATGTACAATTACAGCCCTTGTCCATACTTTAAATGTAGAAATTTAGACCTGAAATGCTTTCCCTCAAAATCTGTGTTAGTCTTAAGAAGTAAAACAACTTATTATTATGTGTGGTGTGTAATACATTTTAGGACTGGGAAATGTATCGTGTTAAGGCATTCAGTATTTAGTTGTCCAAATGTGAGAATAGTATGAGCTAGAGCTGAATGATATGGCCTAAAAATAAAATCTCTAAATCTCTGATTTCCGATTTTGATTGATTTTCCCTTCCCCTACTCAAAATCAAACTACAGATGACAAATAAATGGTTCAAAATAAGTTTTAACTTTATTTAGCTTTTTTTACTTTAAGAAAACTGAGGCACTAAAACTTCAATTCCGTATTACAGATGTAGCAACACCTTTCTTGGGCACAAGCGCCAGCTTTTCCCCTGTTGATGCCACGTTGTTTGTGAATCTGCTACAGTGTTTGGGTGCGCGATTTGGAAATCGATTTCCATAAAAACACATCGTCCTGAACTGTAAATTCTAATTAATCGATTAAATTGATTTATCACCCAGGTCTTGTATGAGCAGAGATTTTAATTGAGACCTATGGTAGTCCTTCCTAATTCTAAACAATGTAAGGGTTTAGATCATGATGTTACAAAGAACCAGAATTCAGAGCTAATATCAAAACATGCTGTTACTGCCTTATGGGGGAAAATGTTGTCTGCTGTTTTTCATAAAATAAAAATAAATACTAGAGGCATGCACAGGATACAAATATCAATTTGCAATATTTCATTTTATTGAAGATTTATATCTAGTCATCTTAAGATCATTCATGTTATAAAGGCTGCTGTCAGTGGTTTGCCAGACGTCTCTATCAGAATATTGTTCACTAAGTATCAAGTGTGCAAGGACTTTCTCTTTGTGCATGTGTCAACACAGAGAGTGTGCAACAATGAATGTGTATTCACTACAATGCTGGAACTGGGAAGGTTCCAGCATGGAAGGATTTTTTGCCTGTGGATGGTCATGATCCGTGCTGCATACAGCAGTGATATTCCACCAGGCCAGGAGAGGGCAGACACATTGCCACAAATACACGTGTGGTCATCTTATTGTCGAAATTTAAAAATTCCAGAGTAGTGTTGCTTCTAAAATGCCGTATACCTGGGTATAATGCTTAGACAGTATGAAAGATCAGCTATGCGGGGACCTCCCACCTACCCCATATAGCTGCTCCCCATATCTGCTACAGCAACAGCTACTCTTCCTCTGTGGAGGTCGGCACTGCCACCTACTGGAAGTACATGAGGACTTTAAAAATTGGATTAAATGAATGTTATAATGGATGTTTGACATTGACCCCTGCACTCCCCTTTGCGTTAATTCTACATTAATATGGAGATTCAGTGTATAAATATTTATGAGTTTACACTTTATTATTATGTGCAAGTAATTGGGACTAATCACAGAAATGATAATGGTGAAGTTTTAAGTATGTGGTTGACATTGAGGACAATAAATATCTGGGGAATGTTTTGATGTTCCCCAGGAAGCACTGACGCCTATGGAGCCTGCTTGGAGACAGCAGGGAAGGGGGAGAGGCAGGGCCCAGGGGAGGGGCCAGGCCGTGCCTGATCCCCCTCTCAGCCGGCAAAGGCGCAACCTGCAGTCCGATGCCAGGCTGGATGGATCAGTTGGAAGCAGAAAAGGCTTCCCGAGTACCGCATCTGGGCCGCTCCCTGGCAAAGGTGAGCCTGCCTCTGATGCTGTGCCTAAGGGCACTTTCACACAGCAGGAACTTTCTTCAGGAACTAGAACCATTTTCAGGTACTATAAACTTTTGTTGCGGTCACCACTGTGGGAACTCAGCCTGATTTGTACTTCCACAGAGGCAGTTCCAGAACCCTTTTTTTTAGTCCTGACTCCAGACTACATACTTTTCATTTAACCACATGCTGCTGGGCTGGGGCTTAGTGTTATAGCTAGCTGACTATAGCTGCTGGGCTGGGGCTTAGGGTTATAACTATAGCTGACTATAGCTGCTGGGCTGGGGCTTAGGGTTATAACTAGCTGACTATAGCTGCTGGGCTGGGGCTTAGGGTTATTACTATAGCTGACTATAGCTGCTGGGCTGGGGCTTAGGGTTATAACTA
>JAODKM010000016.1:6580038-6590851 GCA_026780845.1 Petrocephalus sullivani | reverse complement strand
AGGAATGGACGTATCCTTCTGATATTAAACAGGAGAAACCGACAAGAGCGAGAAAGGTTAGCGATATGTGAGGAAAAAGACAGGCGATCATCCATGATAACCCCAAGGTTGCGAGCAGTATCCGATGGACGGATCAGGGATTTGCACTAGTGATGTGACCATGCATTAGTGTTGAAGGTGGTAACAATGAGAGTGATAGTGTGTGTGTGTGTGTGTGTGTGTGTGTGTGTACTGGGCCATAGTTACTTGTATCCCTCTTCACACTGATCGTACCACAACGGGTTCTACAAAGCCACCAAGAGGCTGGTTTGGAGATATTGGCTGTAGAAATGTCAGGCTTCTCTCAAATATACACTCTTTTGTATTGGGACACCCCTCCAAATCATTTAATTCTGGTGTTTCCATCACTTCCATGGTTACAGGGGTATAAAATCAAGCAAGCGACTAGGCATGCAGACTACAAACATTTGTGAAAGAATGGGTCGCTCTCAGGAGCATGGTGCCGTGATAGGATGCCACCAGTGCCATAAGTCCATGAAATTTCCTCGCTACTAAATATTCCATGTTAGTTCAACTGTTAGTGGTATTGTAACAAAGTGGAAGCAATTGGGAACAACAGCAACTTGGCCATGAAGTGGTAGGCCACGTAACATCACAGAGCGGGCTGAGGCGCACAGTGCGCAAAGTTGGCAGCTTTTTGCAGAGTCAATAGCTACCGACCTCTAAGCTTTGTGTGGCCTTCAGATTAGCTCAAGAACACTGCGCAAAGAGCTTCATGGAATGGGTTTCCATGGCCAAGTCCAATGCAAAGCATCAGATGCTCTGGTGTAAAGCACATTGCCACTAGACTCTAGAGCAGTGGAGACATGTCCTCTGGAGTGACAAATCATGCATCTCTGTGTGGCAATCCGATGGATGAGTCTGGGTTTGCCGGTTGCCAGGAGAACGGTACTTGCCTGACTGCATTTTGACAAGTGTAAAGTTTGGTGGAGGTGGATTATGATGTGGGGTTGTTTTTCAGGGGTTAGGCTTGGCCCCTTAGTTCCAGTGAAATGAACTCTTAATGGTTCAGCATATGAAGCCATTTTGAATAATTTCATGTTCCCAACTTTGTGGGGATAGTTTAGGGATGGCCCCTTCCTGTTCTAACATGGCTGGGCACCAGTGCACAAAGCAAGGTCTATAAAGACATGGATGAGCGAGTTTGGTGTGGAGGAACTTGACTGGCTTGCACAGAGCCCTGACCCCAACCCGATAATTCATTTGGGATGAATTAGAGCGGAGACTGTGAGCCAGGCCTTCTCATCCAACATCAGTGCCTGACCTCACAAATGCTCTTCTGGAAGAATGGTCAAAAATTCTCATAAACACATTCCTAAACCTTGTAAAGAGCCTTCCCAGAAGACTTGGAGCTGTTATAGCTGCAAAGGTTTGCCCAACTTCATATTAAAGCCTATGTATGAAGAATGTGATGTCATTAAAGTTCATGGGTGTGTAAAGGAAGGCGTCCCAATACTTTTGGCAATATAGTGTAATGGTGAGTGGCAGTGAAGGGTATTCTGTGGTGATTAGAACGCCTGAAAAATTCAACACAATGTCTCTTACCAGAAATCATGACCCGGTTATTGTAATCCACAGACTTTGTAGCAAGCAGTTTAATGTACAAACTATTTACTTTTCCCAAACTCCACGCACCAATTGTATCACTCTGCAGAGGATATTGCTGGGGTGGTTGTTCTCGCATCATCTCAGCAGAATGATTGGTATTCCTCTGTCCGCAAGGTCCCTGCTGGGCGACAGCCCTGGTAAATGGCAGAATGGCACAGGGACAGGCACATACGAAAGAGGCAGTTTAGTGGATTTTAAGCGTGCATTGGGGCTGGGTTTAACTAGAGAAATGTATGAAGCGAGGAGTTGATACGCCACCATTTATGTAAAGAAAACTGTACCATTTATGATGACTAGTTTCATTTCAGCTGTCGTGTTGAATGTGTCATGTGTTGACATGCAATCTGAATTGCTGTCCTTGGCTTTAAAATTTTCTATGCTATGTTCAGATACCAGTGTGTTTCTCCATCGTCTGCCCCAGTGCAACTGCAATTATCCGGGACAGTCGGTTCTCATATGCTTCAGGAACACGTAGTGAGAATAATCCATACAGAATGACTTTACTCATGTACCTATTAAAACCTGTAGGATGTAGTGGTTCAGTCACAGTCACAAATGTTTGAGAAATGTCAAAGGTTGACCAGAAGGTTCAGCAGAATATTGGCTGATGAGTGACATATTTTCTTTAATAGTTTTAGAAGACTGAGAGAGTGGAGAGAGTGAGGGACAATTGGGGATGTCTAGTTTAAGTGTAGGAAAATTTAAAGTTGTTTGAAAACATTTAAACCAAAGCTGTAGATAGACTGTTACAGTCTTCCTCTCCAGTCAGTTTCTGACAGACTTTGTGTCCTGGGCAGCTATGCTGTGGCCATCGCTGCCAGGAGATCTGCCATGAGGGGAGGTGCCAGGAGACATGCAACCAGAAAGTCAAGGTTAAATGCCCCTGCAAGCGCATCAAAAAGGTACGTCTGTTGGTGTTTTATGTGTCTGTCTCAGCTGCCCCTTTGCCTGCAATCTTTTAAGTAGGTCTTTGTCTGTGGAAAGAGATTGATGCCCCTTTTTTGAGCGATGTCCTAATGTCAGTTTCACGAAAGGCATTGGAGCCATAATGTCCAGCCTGTGTCATGCCCTAGTAAATAACGTGACCTTTTACTTACTGTTCGTAGGCTACCAAAAAACTGAGTGAATGAGCCGCCTTGTTTTGATTATGTGCTGGTTTCAGGTATACTGAGGGATTTTGCTGTTTCCCACAGGAGTTTGTCTGTCCTGAGGTGCGTGACGGGCAGGCAGCAGTAAAATGTGATGAATTATGCAAAGCCCTGCAGAAGAAAGCCTCAGAGGTATTGACGCTTAGTTTTAGGTGCTGTTAAACATCACTAACACTGATATATTACTGAAGGGAAGCGATATTATAAACAAAAGATTTCTAGTGTTTGAATGTATATATAGGTATGAACATTATGACCTTAGAGGATATAATTGTCATTTGTTTATGGCAAATGGTGAATTCAGTAGAGAAAAGGTTGTATGATGATGAACCCCTGACTGCTTCTTTGTACGTCCTTTAGTTGAAGGAAGCCAAGGAGAAAGCAGCAATTGAGGAAGAGCGGAAGCAACAACAGGTCAAGTCTTCTAAGTCTCATTTGATCTTATTGCATAATTTGTACTCCATTGCTTGGAATGAAATATACATGTACTAAATCACATTATACCACAGCACTGTTAAATTCTGCAATTCAGAGGGTGTTGATTTTCTATAACCCCAATTCTCAATTATACTTATTACTTAAACTATATTAGCAAAAACATTGCTACAACTCACTTGGACAACATCCTGAGCCTGTGGTCATACATTTAAATACTAAAATTATTGATGTAATTATCTTGTAGTCCTCTCATACTTGCCATACAGTCCTGTTTAACTTGCCTAAACAAGATGGTACCTTAAAGCTGACAATTTATCTAGCTAACCAGCAAATCTCACTTAGTAATATAGGCCTTTGGTGTCTCAGGAAAATTTTAGTTTTGTGACCAACTGCATTTTATTTCAATGAAAGTTTTTCTCTTATAGATGCAATTTGTCCATTTGTTGAAAATCAGTGATTGATTTCAACTTGTTCCGTTTGTCATTATCAACAGTGGTAGGCACAGCTAACTGAAAAGTTAGCTTGGATAACTGCTAATCCTCTAACTCCAAAGTTTAATTAGATAATCCTAAATTGATAAACCACAAAAAAAATTAGCAGAAGCTAATGATAACTGCTAACTTTTTATTACATGAATTTAGCTTTGGTTTGGTTTTGATCTCTGAAACCTTAACATACCTTGAGAGCTGAAATTCTTATCTGTTAAGTAATTTTATTTTACTTCTGCAGGGCTGAAGTGATTACCTGGGTATATTTAGGACTTACTACAGAATATAATGATCCCCAATTGGGTATCTCCAGAGTAAATTTATTTTCATTGATATTCTGTTGTGTGTGAGAGGTGTTTGTGTTGGAGAAGTCCTATTGCGCGACTGGCTCGTGTTGACATTTTGCCCTCGGTAAAGCCGCTTGGGGACTAAAAACATGGTGCCATTTACCCAGAACTAGGAAGATGGGACTTGGCTCTGTACTGGTCTACAGCTTTATCAATCAGAACCCGCAAAATAACCAGATGCCGAAGCAGTCGGTTAGGTAATGTAAGTAAATGAAGATATTCCATTTAAACTAGGGTACCAGAAATCCAACAGGTTATGCGACTAACAGCACTTTTCCAACGCACAAAGTTCAGTACTTTTGGTACTTTCGCTTTTCCATTGACTTCCGGTCGAGTACCAGTACCAGTTGGGGTACTTCTTTGGTACTTCAGTATTTTGGGGCATAACTTTCAACGCTTTTGCTGTTGATTGGTTATACAATTAGCCCGATTCTGAAACACGATGTGATCGGCGTCTTGACAAAATGATACGAACTCAGAAAACAGCAATAAACTAACAAAAAAAATAATTGTGATCTGGTTGGAAGAACAGATGCAACAAAATCTAGACAGCATAAGAAGAAATTCTAAAAAGGTTTTATTTAATATATACTACTGCAGCATGGTACTGGAGAGTCTCCAGATATAGCAATGTGATTTTGTTGTAATAAATATTGGGGTATTTATAAGTTGGTTAACATAAATTTCCCACAAACATGTCTAGGAGTGATTTAAATAGCCAGGGTCAGAATGATTATGATCGTCTAGGAGAACGCATGCAGCACTCATGCAAAAGCAGCGGAGGTAAACTTTAGACTGGTTTTAAAAACATATATTGGATAGAAATATAATGTATGCAAAGAATAATCATTAAAATTGCAAAGTTAGCTAAGCTTTTTCCCTATGCCAAAGTAAAAACATTTTAGCAAAACAATGACCCCTTCCGCCCTCCGTAATGTCCGTACAAAACCCGAAAGTAAGTCTGATCTTAATGTAACTCACTAGCGATGTAAGAAATGCATGTGCATAACATGCAATGTTTAGATTTGATATACAACATCGTCCAGCTGCATACTACAGCCATTGTTCGAATCCAGTACAAAATGCCCTGCCTCACGTTGTCCTTTATTCAGTGCCAGTACCAGTTTTTACGGCAGTGGAAAAACAACACAAAAGTACCAAACTTTTGCTACTTTATTGAGGTACCAAAAGTACCAAAAGTTTGTTGTTCCTGAATCTGAATTTACTTTATTAATCCCGTGGGGAAATTCTTTTATTACAAAACTCCTGATAAGAGTAAAAGATTTAGTAAAAGTTATTTATAGATGAAAGAACACTATAGTAAAATAAAATAAGAATAAAAATAATAGTAAGATATAACCAATGAAAATAAAATTATAGCAGCTGAAATTTTTTACATTGCTTCTACTTTGTGATATTCCAGTCAACTATAAGTGGTATCTAACAGAGAAGAAATTTCACAAACTGACTTACTGCAAAGGTGGCATCCTATGACAGTACCATGCTTGAATTCACTGAGCTCTTCAGAACGACACATTCTTTCACAAAGTTTTGTAAACCTGACTGACTGGCTTGGTGCTTGATTTTTATACACCTATGGCAATGGGTCTGAATAAAACGCCTGAATTCAAAGATTGAGGTGTCGCAATACTTTAGTTCATTTAGTGTATTTTGGTTTATGTTAATGATGTTTTTTCTCTCTTTTTGGTGCTTGACAAGACTTTGTGGATTCTCTTAACCAACAAATCTTCTGTATTTCTTACCTACAGTTATTGTGATTATTGTTCCTCTAAGTGTCATTGTCCAGCAAGGTTTTGTCAAACGAAGCAAAATGTTCCCCTAGGGTACTTGGGGGGGCCCTTCATCTCTTACAGAAAAGAGAATGGATGGGTTGAGTTAAAAGAAGATGATTGAAGCTCCTCTGTGTTACTGATGCAGGCTGAGCTGGAGGCCTTTGAAAAACGGCTGAAGGGACGGCGTAAGAGAAACAGGAGGAACACAGACGTGGAAACTGAAGAGGCTGTTTGGCAGAAGTATAAGAAGTATATGATGGTACCAGTTTGTGGGGTTGTGCTGGCCTTGGCTGCTTTCTATATACTTCAGATTTGATTAAACCTATCTGTTCAAATACATTCATTATCAGACTCCATCCTCCTCTAAAGCGTTAGGGGAAAAATGTACCAGCTAGTGTAAATGAACATATTATTCCCAGTCATTTCCTGAAGCGCTTCATTTTTATGAATGAAATTGAGGGGTGGAGGGGTGTAGTTTTCCTGATATGCTATAGAGGAAATGCAAATGTCGAATAGTTACACCATTTTCCTTTTAGTAATCTTGTAGGATTTGTTTGTAATAAGCCCAATTCTTATCACTTAATGTACCCCATGACCGAAATAGGCACAGTAAAATGAGGGATGGTAATTGTGTCATTATTTAAGAATGTGTTTGTTTGAGTTGTCAAATCAAAAATAAAGGCTGATCCATTATTTACTACTTACTTTATATCACTAGTATACAGTATACTCTCCTATAAAGTATTTTGAAAATGCAAATTTGCTTTAATGCAGTTGATATATTACACAACAGTTACAGCGTGCTGTTGGCATTTATGCACAATTTTGTCTGCGAGAAGCATCAGGTGTATGCAGAAAACACCTAGCTGGACCGACCTGCGTAGCACATCATGGAGCACTGAATCGGCCAGTTACCATGTGCATCATCGTACAAGTGTTTTGCTGCTATTCTGCATTTGATGACCATTTTTTAATTGTAAAAGTTATGTAACTCCCCAAAACATGTCTTGGTTAGAAAAGCCCTGCAGTGAATGCATTAAGTCCTGCTTAGAAACTTGAAATGTAAAATGTTTTGAATGGAATGACAGGACATCATATTGTGTGAGTAACAGGCATAAATCAATTCTGTGCAGCCTATAGACAATGCCACGAAAAGTTCTATTGCTGAAACGCCTAAATGTGCTTCACACCAGTAATTCACGAGCAGCAAACTTCTGACACCCACTTCCACTGCCAAACGTCAGGTCTTTTTTTTTTTTTTCCCAAGCTAAAGTACCATATTTATTGTAGGGTGAATGTCTGTTAGCCGTTTATTCTTAGGTGGCAATTCTGTGTGTTTTCCCAGTGTTGCTGTTTCACTAAGTGTCTGCTTTAGGCCATTATGGAAGTTGGGCCTAGCTGTGAAGAAGAGCCTTTAGTTTTCTGATTGGAGCACCCAGTCCAATTAGCACTCATCTGCCCCATAAAAGCAACGGAGGCCCTCTTGTCAGGGGCAGACCTTTCTTTGCCCCTTGTGTTGACGCTGTTTTGGTCTAACTCCTGTGCTGGGTATTAATGGCGATTTAAGTCTTCATTTTGTTAGTTAGTTTGTGGGCCCGCCACTGGAGTTTGATCTGCACTCTTTATTTGCAGTGTATATCTCTTCACTATGAAGCCTAATGGGTGTTGAACCTGTGAGAGTTTGAGTGTTTGGCCACCAACCCCATTTCCCCATGATCTCTGTTGTTTATATAGCACCGATTTCCTTAAGGTTTTTCAGGAATAGAACTATAGGTTATATGGGAGCATACGTCTAAGCAATGCATCTGATATTGTATGCTTATTGGATTATCATTAAAATGGTACCTGTCTTTTATCTAACGCAATTGAAGATATATTTCTTTTGTGTTGTCCATTTTCTAAACACAAAGTTTCTCAGTTCACCATTATGCAAATATGATGGCAGTTTCTCACTTTGAAAGTTCCAGTAAGATTTGTTTTTCCTCCATAAAAACCTAAAATGTGGTTTGTCTTGAAGTTATTTCTTTGGTTATAATCCAGTGTACTGTGTCAGCTGTTTATAATGGAGAAAATGGCTAAGAATGTAATTTTCTCTTTTTCTACATCATTAAACAGAAGCACTCTAATTTGTCATATCAAATTCCTTATTTTTTGTGTTTTCAGTCTTTCATTTTCTCTGGGTTGGGCTTAAAACCCCTTGGCAAGGCCATAAAAAGATGATTTTCAAGATTAGCCTGTCTGGGAAAAGAGGAAACTGAAATTAAGATTCTTCAGTAAATGTCAAAGTAATCTGATCGAAATAGTTTATTAACATATATATTGCCTTCAAACGTATAATCGAAAATGGTACATGCAAATAGAACAAAGAAGACGTATGTACTGAAACAACGCCTTTGCTTAATGCTTTTAATATTTGGGTTAATCCAGTGGACTGGCTTTAACCTTTCAGAAACCGTGGCTGAATTACAATGGCTGGTAGTTACAACTGCTTTTTCTTTTGATTTCCCTGTCTCACTGAATGGGAAAATGTGTGGGTTGGGTCTAAAATCGTTAATTTTAAGGGTGGAGTTTTAGAACAATGTTGGCTGATGAGACCCCGGAGTACTTTACGCAAACTACTGCCGGAGAGCAAACGGTAGCATATATCAAAGTATCGGCTTCCTTTGAAATACCGTGAAAAGGAAGGGGGCAGGAAAAGTGAAAGTGCACCACGGGTATGGGAATTTGCGCCCTGTCATGCTGTCCATGCAGCAGCTTTCGCTGAACTCCGAAGAACAATGTTCCCAAGTGGGAGCCGCCAGCGGGGTAAGAGGACGCGCGTTATTGCGCTTTGACTTGGTCCGGGTCCGCTGGTGTCCGTTTGCTGTGTGACACGTCGTCTGGCCAGCAGACATCTCGCGGCATGAGCAATGTATGCACCGAATTGTTTGTAATAAATACATAACACCTGCTTTTCAGCATTGTGTGTTACTCTTATCTGCTCCGAGAGAATACCGGGGTCTCTGTTACCGCCCTGCTGCCGCAGTCAGAACCGAACCCCGAATTCCGAAAGCTGCCCTGCGCCGTAGTATAAGTGCATGGGGAGGGAAACACGTACGGGGTCGCGCAGCAAGGTGCTGGCCATCAGAACCGAACCCTGAGGCTCGCCGGAAAGTGCGGCCGGTCGGACCCGAACCCCGGGGCCCTCCGGATAGCGTCGGCTATCAGAACCGAACCCTCGCGGCGAGCTGGAAGGTGCTGAGCATCCTACCCGAAGCCCGCTGTCATATCACACTGAGGTTATATACATACTGGGTGCCGGAGCATGTGAGCGGAGCGGAATTTGGTCAGAGCGCGGAGCGGTTTTTTTTTGAATATCATTTTTTATTAAGGCTGGAGCGGTCGCTCCAATTTCGCTCCGATACCGCTCATACCACGAGCCAGATGCGTGGCCAAATCTACCCCGAACTCATCTGTACAATTATCAAGCCTGTTAAACAAAGGGCGCTTTTCCGCCTCATGAAGTGCCGAACTTTTGATACTGTTGGTACCTCAATTAAGTACCAAAAGTTAAGTACTACTTTTGTGCTGGTTTTCCACTGGCCTAAAAACGGGTACTGAATTAAAGCACAACGTGAGGCAGGGCATTTCGTACTGAATTCTGAATCTAAAAATGGCTGTACGTAGTATGCAGCTGGACGATGTTGGATATTAAATCTAACATCACATGTTGCGCACATGCGGCTGTTACATCGCTAGTGAGCTACATTAAGATTTTTTGCTTTTTATTTGCTTGCGGATATTACGGACGGCGCAGAGGTTTCGCCAAAACATTTTTACTTTGACACTGGGAAAAAGCTTAGCTAAGTTTTGAATTTTGATTATTCCTTTTGTAGATTATCCAATATATATTTTTTAAATCAGTTCAAAGTTTTTACCTGCACTGCTTTTGCATGAGCGCTGCATGCGTTCTCCGAGACGATCATAATCATTCTCATCCTTGCTGTTTAAATCACCCTAGACAGGTTTGTGAGAAATTTAACTGATTTTTGCTTTATAAATACCCCAATATTTATTATAACAAAATCACATCGCTATATTTGGAAATTCTCAAATACCTTGCTGCCCTAGTATATTTAATAAAATACTTTTTAAATATCTTGTTATGCCATCCTGATCTTGTCGTATCTGTCCTTCCGACTAGACCTACAATTTTTTCCATGACGGCGGTCGCATTATGTTTCAGATTCGGGCTATTTACATAAGCAATTAAGTTACGCCTCAAAGTACCGAAGTAGGCTACTCCAACTGGTTTGTCGCTTTCGGTACTTGAACTTTTGGCACTGGTACTCGACCGGAAGTCAATGGAAAAGCGTCCAAATTGCCAGAGATGGAGTTCGCGAAATATTTCACAAAGGTTTAATGTGACGTACAGTTGTTAGGCATGCAGATTATTCCTCCCTCTTTTAAACTGGAGCATGCGTAGAGTGATTTGACTGGAGTGGGACGAAATTTTAATTTTTAAGTGGAACAAGGAGCAGTATTAAGCGGAGCGGCATATTGCGAATTACAGCGGAGGAGCGGGCGGAGCCAACAGCCTCGTGAGCAAGGAGCGGAAATTCTCACCGCTCCGCTCACATGCTCTGTTGGGTGCCCTTAGGCTTCCCGCCACTGACCCGGCTAAACGCGGGTAGAGGAGAGGACCTGCCGCGTGTATATGTATCCGAGTCTCGGAAAGGAGAGGACTTGCCGCGTGTATATGTATCCGAGTCCCGGAGAGTAGCGGACCTGCCACGTGTATATGTATCCGAGTCCCGGAGAGGAGCGGACCTGCCGCGTGTATATGTATCCGAGTCCCGGAGAGTAGCGGACCTGCCGCGTGTATATGTATCCGAGTCCCGGAGAGGAGAGGACCTGCCACGTGTATATGTATCCGAGTCCCGGAGAGTAGC
>JAODKM010000016.1:6562709-6573023 GCA_026780845.1 Petrocephalus sullivani | reverse complement strand
AGCACAGAGTGGTAAGCTAAGGTGCTTCCTCTGTGCAAGATAGCTGACGGGGTTAGAGCTGTGGCGCTTTCCCCCCAACATTAAGGCAGTGATCAGCGTCGTTATAGGAAAAGCTGGGGCTGCACGAGTCTAAGGGACCCCCAAGCTTCCCTGTCCTCCGTTAGGAGCCGTGCCGCTAGCGCATGGTCACAGGCGCACGGCCATAGGAGCACAGTCATAGGCGCACAGTCATAAGTATCCGGTTATAGGGGCACGGTCACAGGCGCACAGAGTCACAGGCGCACGGCCATAGGAGCACAGAGTCATAGGCGCACGGCCATAAGGGCACAGTCATAGGCGCACAGTCATAAGCATCCGGTCATAGGGGCACGGTTACAGGCGCACGGCCATAGGCGCACAGTCATAAGCATCCGGTCATAGGGGCACGGTCACAGGCGCACGGCCATAGGAGCACAGAGTCATAGGCCCACAGTCATAAGCATCTGGTCATAGGGGCACGGTCACAGGCGCACGGCCATAGGAGCACAGAGTCATAGGCCCACAGTCATAAGCATCCGGTCATAGGGGCACGGTCACAGGCGCACAGAGTCACAGGCGCACGGCCATAGGAGCACAGAGTCATTGGCGCACGGCCATAAGGGCACAGTCATAGGCGTCCGGTCATAGGGGCACGGTCACAGGCACACAGAGTCACAGGCGCACGGCCATAGGAGCACAGAGTCATAGGCGCACGGCCATAAGGGCACAGTCATAGGCGCACAGTCATAAGCGTCCGGTCATAGGGGCACGGTCACAGGCGCACAGAGTCACAGGCGCACGGCCATAAGGGCACAGGCGCACGGTCATAGGCGCACAGTCTTATGCGTCCAGTCATAGGGGCATGGTCACAGGCGCACGGTCATAGGAGCCAGTCCTACCGTAGTTACTTGTGAACTGGAGGAAGGGTCGGAATAATGGCACCACACGTACGTGGGTGTAACGCCTAACGAGACCGGGGCTGGGGGCAGAGGCGAGCGGCTCGGCGCTAGGACCCAGCGGCGGAGCGGTCCCGTCTGAAAAGTGCCGACCGCGGGGCAGCGCGGACGCTGTTCCCCGGAGCCGAGCCGCCTGCTGCCGGCTCCGCCGAAGTTAGGAGGGCACTCATCCGCCGCCAAAGTGCCGGGGAGCCGGTGCTGTAACCGGCCGGCTTACGGAGGCATCGGCATTACGGAGGTCGGTAGCCGCGGCTACGCTGCCAGGTAAGGCGTCCTGTCCGGTCCGGTCCGGTCCGGAGGGAGCGCTTCTGGGCGGACCGAGCTGCGGGGCGGCGCGGCGGCCGCGGGCGGGGACCCTCCGCTCTGCAGCGGGCTGCCGCGCACACGCCGTCCCGTCACTAACGCTTATCATCTGTCCTATAATTAGCGCGAGTGCTTCGCATCTTCCATGACGCTGTTAATAGTGACCGTCCTGCAAAGTGACATATTATAAGTAAGTGCATGTGTCCTTCCCCGTGGGCATGGGCAAGTGCAGAGTAACCTGCGCTCGGGGCTTCGGGGACCGTGATAAGGCTGGGAGCGCCTCCCGTGGCACCCTCTCCCGGCGCATTACATGCGGCTTCTGCCGTCTGCTGAGCAGGAAGGCTGCTTAGTGCATGTAGGTGCATTAAGGCGCACACCCAGCTGCGGGCTGCTGCGCTGCGCTACTGTGACAGTTTCTGCTGCGCTGTCGGCTGCCCGGAACAGGTGTTGGGGACAGATGAGCACAATATGGGCGACGCCTGCTCTCAGAAGCTGGGATCGGCCAGGTACCTCCGGCTGCTTCTCGCCATCCTGATGCCCTGTACGTGCGCCCTTCTCTGTCTGCTGCTGGTCTGCCTGGCGCTCAACGGTGAGTCAGGCCGCCTCTTTATCTCTTGTTGTTCTTGTTATTCTTCTTCTTCTCCTTATTATTATTATTCTTCATATTATTATTGTGATTAGTATGTTTCCCTACTTGCAGTGAATTTCCTATGTTTGTTTTATTATAAGAATTCTACTGCTCTGAGTAGGACAGAAGAATGTGGATGGTTCTAATACTGGAGAGAAAAGACCAACCTATTTTGCAGTTCTTTTATGCTTTAGATAAAAGCGTTTTGTTTTTCCACAATATTGATCAAAATATAATGGCTTTACCACTAGCCATGCTTATGTTAATATACTGATTATCTTAATGTTGTGTTGCCATAAAAACTCTAATCCTCCCACTCTGACCACATGAGGGGTTCACATAATAACCATTATTAAAACACATTTACACATCAACATTTTTGTTAATGATCATCTTTGAAAAATTTGAGTACTATACAAATGAACCATTATGGTCTTGGCAAGGAAGGAAGTGGAGAGGCAGAACAGATTCTGCCATTTAAAAGTGTTTTGCGTCAGGATTTGCGTATATCGGGTTTATCGAACCCAAATAGCACCAGTGCTTTGCTGCTTTGTCATCCCAGTCATGTTTTCTCCTCCCACGTGTTAGTGGGTGGTGCAAGATTCAGGGGCTTTCATGTTCCAGTAGTTTTGCACATAGACTGATGCTAAAAATCAGAGACGAATTTATAGATAAATCACTGACCATAAACATACTGGCAGTTAAATGTGTTATTCTCTCTGCTACTTTTTGCAAATATGCATGGCAGTAACTGTCAGTGCAGTTGCCAGAACATTTTAAATGTATCACTCGTTTCCGGAGTGAGATGCTGACCGTCTCCCCGCTGTCGCGCTTGGGCGCTGATGGGGGTGGATGGGCTATCATAAGCAGCCTAGTTGCGCTGAATGCTGGTCTCTGGCTTCTGTGAGGGATGGTCAGGTGTGTGAATCTGCCCTTTTCATTCCCCACCTGTGCAGGAATATGCATGGTGACCACATCTGCTGACTCTGGGCAAAAAATAGGCTACATGCTACTCATGCATTAAGCAAGGTGGTCATAGTGCTCCTTCCCACCACAGGCAGGGGATCAGAACCCCCCCGAATGTGTGTGTGTGTGTGTGTGAAGCTTTTGTGAGACACCATGCACTTGAGTTAATCAGTGTTTCTGGATCCAGTGTAGTGTGGGGCTTTGTGGCATGACATACTGTCCAGGGTGTCCACTGACTGGTAATCTGAACTGCCTGGGATAGGTTGCAGGCTCCTGTATTGGATAAACAGTTATGGAAGGTAGATAGATGGATTATTTCTAGCTGTAAGGTAATATGTAGTGTGTCCATTTCAGTCTTTAATAAACAGCATTTTGTCTCGTAAGGATGAGCTGCTATGCCCATATTGGCCGCCGCTCGTACGTCCTTCTGCAGATGTACCTCCCTACATTTCCCTTGCTGTCATCCGCAGATGGTACAGAATTGGCTGCTTGGAATGTAAGATTCTAATTAAGTCACTGGAGTCCTGTGAGTCACATACAGAACAAACAAAACTTTAGAAACTGACGTAAAATGCACATTTCCAAGATGACGCTGAATGAGGCTCAGCCAACTAAAGAATGCGTAGAACACCCTTTTTGTTCAGTAATGTGAGTGATGTTTCCAGTTATGGCGAAGTGTTAATTCACCACAATGCGCTGACTACCTCTGACGGCAGTGTGAACATCATCCAGACACTGACAGCCCCCGGCAGGCCATACGCTAATTTTACGCTTGCAGAGTTTTGACCTCTTTCGACTCCCTGGGTAGTAAAGCTGAATGAGTTTACAGCACGGCAGCTGCAGACATTTTTCAGAAGGTGAGATGAGGTCAGCTGCCCTGCAGGGGAGCACAGATGCCCCAGTCAGCCTGCTTGTATCTAAAGAGCTGCCCAGCTGCCTGATGTGCCAGTAACAATGAGCTGTATGGTCACAGCGTTCGCACTTAATTGTCAGAAGTCAGCTTAGTCCACATCTGGGGCTCAATGTGACCAAAGAGGTGAAGCATAGGGCATCTTCAGTTACCTTGTTTTAAGCTACAAATCAAGCAATTAATAAAGCACATTTAAAAACAGTGTTAACCACGTGCTGTACACCTAAAAAGTAAGTAAAAAAATTAATAAAAGAGAGGAAAAAACTACTGAAATGTGACCAGCTTTGTATTTTTTCAGTATTAATTAATCAACTGCTTCACATGCACATTGAGTCTGTGTATGTATGTGCGTGTGTTCGCTTTTAAATGTGTACTTTTCATGCAAAGTTGTGAAAAGTCATATAGTTTACAAGTTTGCTAAAGCCATCATCGAGGCTGAAAAGCTGATACCCACACAGGAGGGGGTCAGGTCCCACACAGGATGGGTCTAGGTCAGCAGATGCAGACTGAAGCTGCCAGTCTTTCAGGCTTGTATGATGTATTATTTATAAATCTAGCTATTGCCTTTGGTGAATTTAGACATAGTTGCTGATATCTTTATATTTAGAATGAAAGGGTGGCACATCGGCTCAGTGTTTAGGGTTATAGTCTTGCACCACCAAGGCTGAGGATGTGAATCCTGCTTTGTTTGGTTATCTGTGCTCTCCCTGTGCTGCCTGGGTTTTCTCTGGGGGCTGCAGTTTGCGCCTTTGTTTAGGATAATTGGCATTATTCAGCCTCCCATAGTATTTGGGTGTGTGTGCCTGGTAGTGGATTAGCATGCCTCCCAGCGTACTCCTCTCATGTGACCTTGTCACCATATGCAACACTGACCAGAATAGGTGGTTAAGGGATAGATGGACCATATTTAGAATTTGCATCGACGGATTTACTATTAATAATTCCAAGTCTTTGAAAGTGATTTACAGGGAAATATTTCATTTGACAAAAGTGTTGGAGATGCCATGATCAGTCCCTGTGAAAGTGTTCCTGTTGTTTGGAAGTGCACATGACCTGCCTCTCCCAACACAGGTATAATAGGAAATGGTGTTCTGGAATCTGGGGAGACACACCCTCTTCCCGCCAGCAAAGAGGCCCCCAGCACAGATCTGCCCTTCATGAGCTTTGGCTCGGGGCCACAGACTTCTCCCACGGGGCCCGATCTCAGCGGCCAGTCCGTGCTGATGAGCGGCACCCGTGACCCCATCAGTCAGGGCATGGGTCACCTAAAGCCTCGCTCCCGAAACTCCAGCAGCCCCACATTCCGGCCCCCCACTGCCAGCGACACCCCCGACCTCCCCACCACAGCGATCCCCAGCTGGGTGACGTCACTGTCCACTCTCAGCCCACCGCGATCAGACACAACTTCCCAAGCGCTGGACCTCAACATGGATCAGGGTGAGAGACCCGAAAAACGTACATTCTTTCCCTGCACTGGTTCCCATCACACAGTGATGTATTTCAGAGTATGTACAGTATTTTTTTTTCCGGTGTTTTAAGTAGCCGCAGCATTAGGCACTGGTGTATTTTGGGCAGCAGAGGGGGCATTACATCCCCAGAACATGTTCTCCTTGAGGATGCAAGAAGTGACTGGAATTCTGATATGGTGCTACACTCGTCCTTAGAGCTCGACCTCACTGAAGAGTACATCACAGCACTCTCATCAGACCATCCAAACACTATAAAGATAAATCATTAAGCAAATATGCCCAAATATTCCCTGGCTGTGGAGGTCACAGAAGCTGAGGAATTACAATGAAGCAGCCCGAGAGACAATGACTGTTTCACATTGACACCAGACTCTGGATATGGGTTTAAAGTGTGGGAGACTTTCAGTAAAAATAATATTCTAGTGGGTCATTATCCATCCATTTAATGACAGAGAGGATTACTGCTTTTCACTTTTGACCTACTAAGAAGGACCATTATCAAGGTCAATTTAGCCCACTAAATTACACTAAAATTGCCTTAATAGTCTCGCATTTCTTCATGCATGTTTCCTTGGGTAGGGAAATGTAAATAAATGAACAGAATGTGTATCCAGGCATCATTAACTCAAGCATAATAAAACCGGTTGGAACCAAACACACTGAAGATGTATTACATCTTTGTAGCACATTAATTTCCATATTTCAGGCTGACTTAAATTAACATTTGACAAACGTATGTGATATTGTGCATAATTCTCAGCCAGTGCAGCTCGTTTGTAAAACCGGGATGGTTTTAAAAATGAAAAAATGGTTTGTTTCAGTATATAGTATTACAATAATTACTATTATGTTTCATTTGACAAGTTTATTTCTAGCTATGCAAGATACTCAACATTAAAGAGTTGTATGGGCTCTAATTGTGGCGTTTGTGTCAAATGCCGCTGCTGTGCTGTCTTGGGTGATGTGTCCTGTGAAGATGCTCTATGGACTGGGTCTGTATGACTGGGTACCAGTGTCTCCATCCTTACCTCATCCTCTCCATTGCCCAGAGTGCTCCTGCTTTGTGATGAGCTTTGCTGAGCACTGGTATCCCTCTCACCTGTAGATGTCTGTTCGGACATCAGCCAGAGCCAGTGCCACATGCTACCGTACAACCGGACCAGCATGTTCTCCCGTAGAGTCATCGTCAAGAGCATCGAGGTGGACATGTTCCTCAAGTTCTTCAGCTATCTGAACCGCCTCAGCTGCTACCGACACATCATGCTTTTTGGCTGTAGCCTGGCGCTCCCAGAATGTGTCACCGAGGGAGAGGAAAGGTAGGTGTGCGGGTCCTGTGACCTCTATCACTTCCAGCTCTCCAAACAGCTACCAAAAGGTGCAGCCATTTCTTGGTTATTTTAGGTATACCTGAAAAAAGATTCTCTTTTGTAAAGAATAAGACTGTAGAGGAAAGCAGAATCATTTTCACGTAAACCATCTGCATCTTCCTTGCTAAGAACGCGGTTGACAGCATGGTCCCGATCATACTGATGCAAACATGGGCTGTCTGGGCTTGGCCTCTCCACCGCTCCCAGGCGGCTGATCTTCCCCTGCATGTCATTCTGCGAGGCAGCGCGGGATGGCTGCGAACCCGTCCTTCAGATGTTCAATGCCTCCTGGCCTGACTTCCTCCGCTGCTCACAGTTCAGCAACCAGTCTGTGGCTGGAAGCAGTGGCGCTGCTGTGTGCTATAGCCCGCGACACGTCAAGGGGAAGCCCTGTAAGTAACACGGAATCACACTCACTAACACCGTGAGTAGGTATGGACAAGTCAATGCAATGAACCGAGTAGACGGCTCACATTAGGGTTTAGACCACTAAACCACTTTAAAAAGCAGTATAAAGCAGTATTTCTCAGCCCGGTCCTCCTGGGTGACCCCCAGATGGTCCACATTTTTGCTCCCTCACAGCCTGCCTGGAATTTCACATTTTCTATGGGGGTCCCAGAGGAATGGTTAGAGGAACCACTGCTATAAAGGGATGCAAATAAGGAGTAATGTTAAAAATGCAATGCTCCCTCTATATCTCTCATTCTGTCTCTGGTCTCTCTCTATCTCTGTTCTCTACATCTCTGGTTTCTCTGCTCTTTCTGTCTCTCTGCTCTGCTATCTCTCGTCTATCTCTGTTCTATATCTATGTGTCAGTCCCTGCTCTCTCTGTCTCTCTGCTCTGCTATCTCTCGTCTATCTCTGTTCTATATCTATGTGTCAGTCCCTGCTCTCTCTGTCGCTCTGCTCTGCTATCTCTCGTCTATCTCTGTTCTATATCTATGTGTCAGTCCCTGCTCTCTCTGTCTCTCTGCTCTGCTATCTCTCGTCTATCTCTGTTCTATATCTATGTGTCAGTCCCTGCTCTCTCTGTCGCTCTGCTCTGCTATCTCTCGTCTATCTCTGTTCTATATCTATGTGTCAGTCCCTGCTCTCTCTGTCGCTCTGCTCTGCTATCTCTCGTCTATCTCTGTTCTATATCTATGTGTCAGTCCCTGCTCTCTCTGTCTCTCTGCTTTCTCTAATACTCTGCCTGACTGTTCTCTCTGGGTCTGTCTTCGCTCTGTGTCTCCGCTGTCTCGGTCTCTGTCTGTCTCTCTGCGCTCTGTATCTCTGTCTGTCTCTGCGCTGTCTCTCTGCTCACTCGATATCTCATGTCATTACTTCCTATGTTGCATTCTCTTTTAAATGGCGGAATAATGCTCTCTGCCACATATCCAGCATTTTCATGTTTGCTTGCCTGTACAGGTTCAGGGTGCCAGGCTGGCATTTTATGGTTCTGTTCATTTCTTTCTGCTCAAATAGCTCTGTGTGGTGGACGTGACAATTTCCTGTGTGCTACTGGAATCTGTGTCCCTGGGAAACTGGTGTGCAATGGCTACAATGACTGCGATGACTGGAGCGATGAGGTCGACTGTCGTAAGTCACTTGAGCCAAAACAGGAACCTTCATCACAAAGTGAGACGGCTGCAAGGTTCCTCATTCACACTATGGAACCTGGCTGAAGACAATCATTCCCTATGACATGTACCTCTGTTCAGTAAAATCCAGCTATTAACGTTTGTCCTAACGGTCAAAAAAATATATACCGAGCAGGCGGATTCGGAGCCTTTGTGCAGATAAGGGAAGATTTGGCTTGACAGCTCAGCAATAGCTGGTATTTGCTGAAAATTACAGATTCATTGTTCTAAATGTCAGCTTTGGTACTGTAATTATTTCTTGTGACACTGTGCAATGCTGGTGCGGCAAGCTCCACTCAAAAGCTGCTTGACAGAACTATAAAGCCTTTGGTGAGTTGCCACTGAGTGGTGAGAATCTGGAGCACTGGGAATGGAACTCTGACAGCCAGCTTTCAGAGTATCTACCTGCAGGTTCTCCCAGATTTCAAAGCATCTACCTGCAGACACTCCCTACTTTCACAGTATATAGCTGCAGGTAATCCCTGCATCTTTCTGCAGGTACTGCCTTCTTTTACTGGCAGGTATTGAATTTCACTCCTGGGAGTTTTAATTACACAAAAATATTCTAAGGGAAGAATGAAAAATGATTGGTTCAGGGAGATAGCCAATCAGATATTATGTCAGACCAAGCAATCAGATGTCTTGGTCCCACCATCTCTAGCTGCTTGGACTTGCCTCCTCTACAGTCTCATTGGTTATCTCTCGTGAACCAGTCATTTTTCATTATACCCTCAGAGCATTTTTGTGTAAGTAAAACTCCCACAAGCTTAGGTTTCACAGCAGAATCATCTGCATTCAGAAAGTCTTTTGTTGTCAAGTTGCTAAACATGGCATCATCAGATGCTTCCTCTAAGCCTGCACACCACAAATGGACCCACATGCTGGTCATCACTTCATATTTGATATATTCCTGCATGGTTTTCTTTGACAGTCATCATGGTTGCTAGGAGAACCTTGGTGTTGGTAGAATGTGCTTCTAATTAATGCCAATGGGCTTTGCGGCGTATTGAATGAGTCAGTGTGTGCAGTGGATGTATGTATAGCAGGTGTCCATCCCCCGTCTCCAGGCTGCAGCGGGGAACAGTTCCACTGTGGGACAGGCCGCTGTCTCAGTCCCAGCTTCCTGTGTGATGGTTATGATGACTGCGGGGACCTGAGCGACGAGCAGCGTTGTGGTGAGAGTCCTCACAATCCAGCACCTTTATTATCAACTTTACACAGAGAGACACACAGACGTGTAAAAGTGAGGTCAGAGCACATGCTCAGGCATTTACCTGGCACCGCTTGGATGTTTTGGGTGATTAAGGGCCATGCTCAGGGGCCCTGTGGTGATGTGATTACTGTGCTGGTCACGGGATTCGAACCAACAACCACCAGGACAGTAGAAGCAGACCATGCTGGGGATGCTGTGACAGGACCATTTTTAATGAACCTCCACACGTCCGTTCAGCACTTTTTGTAATGAGTTAAAATATTCCCTGTAAACCTGTCTTTATTTTTTATTAGTGCTCATAATCTCACTTGCCTTAGGCATGTAGTGAGTGATGAAGGCATCATGCAAGTTCAGCTGTCCCCTGTCTGCCTGAGACTAGATCTGCTGTTCATGACTGACCAAACAGCCCCTGCAGACCCCAAGGGGGATCAGCTGCTTCCACACGCATCTGGTCCTGAGCACACAGCCAGGCACGAGGCTGTAACTGCCGGCATCTCAGTCCTTTCTGTCAGGTCGAGCCTGAAATGGGGCCCTGTTTACACATGCAAGTTTATTTTTCACAAAAAGGACTTACCCTGTATGGGGTTTTGCTTGATAGATTATTGTTGTATAAAAACTGGTTGCTTCTTTTAAGGTGTGACAAACTTATAAATGTATCCTAGAGTTTTTAAACTGAAGAGGTCTGTCCTTTCATTGCTGGCCCGTGCTTCTTGTGTCCAGCCGCCTGTCAGTTGCGCTGTCAGGCACACCCTCAGACCCGTGCTTCCTATGTCCAGCCGCCTGTCAGCTGCGCTGTCAGGCACACCCTCAGACCCGTGCTTCCTATGTCCAGCCGCCTGTCAGCTGCGCTGTCAGGCACACCCTC
>JAODKM010000016.1:6546068-6562609 GCA_026780845.1 Petrocephalus sullivani | reverse complement strand
GCTGTCAGGCACACCCTCAGACCCGTGCTTCCTGTGTCCGGCCGCCTGTCAGCTGTGCTGTCAGGCACACCCTCAGACCCGGGCTTCCTGTGTCCGGCCGCCTGTCAGTTGCGCTGTCAGGCACACCCTCAGAACCGTGCTTCCTATGTCCGGCCGCCTGTCAGTTGCGCTGTCAGGCACACCCTCAGAATCGTGCTTCCTATGTCCGGTCGCCTGTCAGCTGTGCTGTCAGGCACACCCTCAGACCCGTGCTTCCTGTGTCCGGCCGCCTGTCAGCTGTGCTGTCAGGCACACCCTCAGAACCGTGCTTCCTGTGTCCGGCCTCCTGTCAGTTGCGCTGTCAGGCACACCCTCATAATCGTGCTTCCTATGTCCGGCCGCCTGTCAGTTGCGCTGTCAGGCACACCCTCACACCCGTGCGTCCTGTGTCCGGCCGCCTGTCAGCTGTGCTGTCAGGCATACCCTCAGGCCGGTGCTTCCTGTGTCCAGCTGCCTTGCATGTGCCTGCGCTGACCCACCTGCTGGGTTACTTTGCAGTGTGCGATCCAGATCGAGAGCATCGTTGTGGAGATGGCCGCTGCATCACCAGGGACTGGCTGTGTGACGGCGACCACGACTGCCTGGACAAGAGCGATGAAGTCAACTGCTGTTAGTTGGTTTATGGACACTAGCCAGTGCGGAGTGACAGTACTGACAGGGCTGTAGTGCCACTAGCCAGTGCGGAGTGACAGTACTGACAGGGCGGTAGTGCCACTAGCCAGTGCGGAGTGACAGTATTGACAGGGCGGTAGTGCCACTAGCCAGTGCGGAGTGACAGTACTGACAGGGCTGTAGTGCTGAACCAAAATCTCTCCATAAAATATCCAGTCCAAAACCCATCTGCACTACTATTGTAAAGCTTTCTTCGTTCATTAGTTTTTTAATTGTTATACATGCTCGTTAAAATTGCATTTATGAAACACGTATATAAGACAAGATAAAACTTTATATTTTATGAATTAATAATCATTTGAGGGAAAAGATTGAAATTTTATGTAGTTTTGGTCAATTTATGTACTAACCATCCCTTTTGGATAACTGCATTAATTAAAAAGACATACTATACTGTGCAAGAGAATCTTTGAGGATTACCATTACCAGGATTACCATGTTTTCCTTTCAAATGGGCTCAGTTTTCTCACAAGCTCTCGACGTTTTTACAGCTTGCAAGAGCCAAGGCCTCCTTGAGTGCCGCAACGGGCAGTGCATCCCCAGTGCCTTCAGGTGCGACGGGGACGAGGACTGTAAGGACGGCAGCGACGAGGAGAACTGCAGCGAGCTGCAGGGTGAGCCGGCCGGCCGCCCTTCACGGCTCCCCATTTTTGCGTTGCTCTTACCTTTATTTATTTGGCAGAAGCTTTTGCCCAGAGCAGCACGCAGATGACCCCATGAGTCTCTGTCTTTGGAACGCTGATTGCAGTCACTGTGCTGCCCTGAGCTGTGAGTCGCTCCCTGCAGGTCAGAGTGCATGCAGTGCGGGAAGCAGCAGCTGTGTGGCTGGCACCTGCACACAGGGATGCCCCGCTAGCGGAGCCTGCGACAGCCGCAGCAGCTCGACAAATTGCAGTAAGTATGCAGGTGGGGGCGTGGAGGCGTGCTCCCCGCAGGACTGCCTCAGAGCCGCGCTGACACTCTCACTGCCGCGCCGACTGCCTCTCAGCCGCGCTGACACTCTCACAGCCGCGCCGACTGCCTCTCTGACTCTCTCACAGCCACGCCGACTGCCTCTCTGCCGCGCTGACTCTCTCACAGCCGCGCCGACTGCGCCTCTGCCGCGCTGACTCTCTCACTGCCGCGCCGACTGCCTCTCTGCCGCGCTGACTCTCTCACAGCCACGCCGACTGCCTCTCAGCCACGCTGACTTTCTCACAGCCATGCCGACTGCCTCTCTGCCGTGCTGACTTTCTCACAGCCGCTCCGACTGCCTCTCTGCTGCGCTGACTCTCTCACAGCCGCGCCGACTGCCTCTCTGCTGCGCTGACTCTCTCACAGCCGCGCCGACTGCCTCTGTGCCGCGCTGACTCTCTCACAGCCGCGCCAACTGCCTCTCAGCTGCGCTGACTCTCTCACAGCCGCGCCGACTGCCTCTCTGACTCTCTCATAGCCGCACCGACTGCCTCTCTGCCGCGCTGACTTTCTCACAGCCGCGCCGACTGCCTCTCTGCCGCGCTGACTCTCTCACAGCGGCGCCGACTGCCTCTCTGCCGCGCTGACTCTCTCACAGCGGCGCCGACTGCCTCTCTGACTCTCTCACAGCCGCGCCGACTGCCTCTCAGCCGCGCTGACTCTCTCACAGCCGCGCCGACTGCCTCTCTGACTCTCTCACAGCCATGCCGACTGCCTCTCTGCCTCTCTGACTCTCTCACAGCCACGCCGACTGCCTCTCTGCCTCTCTCACAGCCGCGCCGACTGCCTCTCTGCCGTGCTGACTCTCTCACAGCCATGCCGACTGCCTCTCAGCCACGCTGACTCCTTCGCAGCCACGCTGACTGCCTCGCTGACTGCCTCGCAGCCGTGCTGAGTCCTTCACAGCCGCGCTGACTGCCTCACAGCTGCGCTGATTCCCTCTCCCTGTCCTTTCAGGCCGCTGTGAGGCCATCACACTGGAGATGTGTATGAATCTGCCTTACAACACCACAATTTTCCCCAACTACCTGGGTCACCAGACCCAGAAGGAGACCTCCGTCAGCTGGGAGTCCTCCCTCTTTCCTGCTCTGGTGCAGACCAACTGCTACAAGTACCTGATGTTCTTTGCATGCACCGTGCTGGTGCCCAAATGTGACCCTGAGAGCCACCAGAAGGTGCCCCCTTGCAGGTGAGCTCGCCTTCAACAAATCATTACCTCTTGGTCAGAACTCCCCTTTTTACGGTTTCCTACTGGCTTCGGCACTAAAGTTTGGATAAAGAAGAAAGATCCCAGAAGATAAATTTGTACTTAATTGCACTGAGCATATTCTGTATGTCTGGAACATGCAAGGAGCCCATGGCACTGGGTCCGTGTGTCTCTGCAGGTCCCTGTGCCGGAATTCCAAGGAGCGCTGCGAGTCTGTGCTGGGAATCGTGGGATTGCAGTGGCCAGAGCATACAGACTGCACCCAGTTCCCAGAGGAAGGACAGGAAAATTCTACCTGTCTGCTGCCAGACCCGGACGTGGACGGTCAGCTGACACCGAGCTGTTATGTCATTAGATCTGTTTCACAGGCTTCCTCGGTGTTGCCAAGGCGACGGCGCATGAGACCATAGGGCATTTAGCCGTAGCTTTATGATGCTGGGTCTCATCATTTGTATTTCCCTTGATGAATTTTCCTGTTCTTTCCCTGAAGAATGCTCTCCCAGCCACTTCAAGTGCCGGTCGGGGAGGTGTGTTCTGTCCCCCAAGAGGTGCGATGGCCACATGGACTGTGATGACGACAGTGACGAGGATTTTTGTGGTGAGTCACACACCATCGCAGAGCCATCTGACTGGGGGAGGCTTCATGCCTGTCACTCATTATCCAGAGTTTTCCCCAAGTGATCGGTGAGGAACCCAGTCTGGTATCCCAAGTGTGTCTGTAGCTGAGCAGAGCTGGAATGTGCTTTCATTGTTTTAATGGGATTTTTTGTGGCTATAAATAGATTTAGAGTTTACTGACAAATACAGTACTAGATTGCTGGAAAGGCTTTTTAAGGGTAAAACATATGAACTCTGAAAAGAATGTTATTGAGACAGTGGCAGCAGTGACCCAGACTAATAACATTACTGAAGGACATCCTGTATTCTTCGGATGATAAATGGCCGGCTGCCCCCCCTCCCCATCCGCTTACAAGCGTTAATATGCAAGAGAGGTGCTTCTTCGCTTCTGCAGGGAAGACGATGCCAGTGGTCAGTGTCAGCATGGACGCCTGCGGGGACCAGTGTCTCCAGTGCCTCTGGGGGACAAAACAAACGCCATTTACTCTCTTTCACCCCTGTTGTCTGTCTTAAGATAGATTTTTTATGTTTCTAGGTCCAGTTTTATCTTTCCAACTTATAAATTAAAACCGTAGTCTAAGTGTTCGGCACACTGCATTAACTGCACTTCATTTGTCCTCTCTTTGTGTATTTGCTGTATTTATAGCTGCCATTATCACTGCTCTTCAGGTACATTCAGTAATTTTGTGTTTCCGATGTACATATAACTTAACTTCATCAGATGCAGTTAAAATCGGCCATTGGAGTGCAGTATGTGATCATTACAGCTCAGAGCAGTCAGGGTGACAGGAACATGTCCTGGTTTTCCATTACCATTACCATTACCTTTCATGTTACCAGGATGTAAGGAGAGAGGATTGTGGGAGTGTCCCAGTAACAAAGCCTGCATCAAACACTCAATGATTTGTGACGGCTTCCCAGACTGCGCTGACCTGGCAGATGAGCGGAACTGTTGTAAGTGTGTCACTGCAGTCCGACGTGGCCGGCGACGTTCCCTGAGAGGCAGGCCGCACGCTGCCCATGGGGGGGGGTTGGTCCCCTGGCTGCAGCTGAGTTCGCTAAACCTTCGCACCACCTGTCATGCAGCTGTGTGCAGCGATAACGAGCTTCCATGCAACAATCACAAATGCGTGCATCGCATGCTGTGGTGCGACGGCAGGAGGCAGTGTGCGGACGGCTCAGACGAGTGGGACTGCGGTGAGCGAGCAGCCCCGTCTTGGCGATATTTCCACCTAGAATGATGTCATTGCATGTTCATGTTCATATTAGTAATATTCATGCTCCCTCATACTCTACAGTGTCTCTGACCAATACGTCCTTGTCGCTTCTGACGGTCCACAAGACAGCGGCTGAGTACCAGGTCTGCGCAGATGACTGGCACCCAGAACTGAGCCACCTGGCATGCCGGCAGATGGGTTTAGGGTAAGGTCAGTAGCTGGCACTCTGGCACATCAGCCATCTCAAGGCCCAGCTTTTTACCTGGAAATGCTTTCTCTCATTATTGTTAGGTATTGTACAAATAAATATGTACTGTGTCACCAGCTTGGAGCTTTTCTGGAGGTGCTGCCCTGGACCATAGAGCTGGTTTACGACATGACTACCATGCAGCCAAAGTCACGCTGTCATCGGGCAAAATTATTGTTATTCACAAGAGTTAGCACAGCTGTGACAGCCTGACGAACATTTTCACGCAAAATAAATGAAGAAATGGCTTTTCTGTTTCTCAAGATATGTGGGCTCTGCTGATGAGATGAGACAGTGACAGAGGTGGAAATATGAGCACCTTCTTAATATTATGTGCCGAAGAAATAGTGGTGGCGCTGCAGATTGTTTATATTTAGACTTCAGTACTTGTTGATGTTACCAGAACTTCATGAATGCCTGCTGGACCCCCGAGGCAACATAAAGATAATGCCTAAATATCTGCTGGATGAAGGGTCTGCCCCTGAGCTGACTATGTATGACTAAATCAAAGTCATCAATCAGATGCTTTTCCTGCAACAGGATTTTCGATCTTACGATGACGATAGCGATACGACAAAATTCTAAAGATATTTTAAGCTTCACATGGCAGGCAAACGTAACAGCTGCCTAGGGAGACCCCTCGCCAGCGATCAACAGAGTTCAGTTGTCTCGGTGTTATAGCGCATATTTTTTCTGTGTTTTTGGTAAACCAGTCTCAACTTGCGATATTTTCAAATTACGATGGGGTCATTGGAACGCATCTCCATCGTAAGTCGGGGGCTACCTGTATACATGTCTGTCAAAATTTGTATATTGTAGGCAGTCAGTATAAAATGAATACACTTGCTAAGTAACTAGGATAGGACCAAATGTAAGCATCGAAGGAAAAGACATCTCTTAAAACATACAGCAAGTGGCACTGTGACCACTGGCAGTTAGAGTAGAAACTGTTAACCGCACTTTATAGATCACATGGTATTCAGAGTAGGGTTGGAAATCAGTTTAAAAAACAGTCACCCCAGGTTTCTGTGATTAATCACGATTAATTTAAAGTAGCGTTATAACACGAAACATCTTATGATTTAAGGTAGAATCTTAATGCATGCTGCTCTGGTCCTCTGTAGTGTCCCGGCCGCCGTGGAGATGGTGCCGGAGCTGGCTGGTCTGCTGGGCCGCCGACGCTGGCTCCATGTTCACCCCGACTGGGCTCGCAGGAATGGCTCTGCTCTGCAAGCCCTGCTGGAGAAGCGAGGGTAGGTGTGTCTCTGTCTGTCTACAGTGCATATGGACAGTTTTCACGCCCCTTCTCATGTCTAAGACTTATCTTAGGATGGATTAAATTCGTATTGTTTTATAATCGGTCTATACGCAATACTCCACAATGACAAAGCAAGAAACGGGTGTTTCGAGTGTATTGTTAATTTATTTAAAATAAAAAATATCCCATTTACATAAGTATTTAGACCCTTGGGAATGACACTTGCAACTGTACTCGGGTGCATCCTGCTTCTTCAACTTGATTGGACTCAACCAGGTGCCAAATTTAATTCATTAGACATAATCAAGAAAGGAACTCGCCTGCCTTTATGACGTCCTGCATTTGATGGAATATGTGAGCATGAGAACCAAGCTGTGAGGTCCAGAAAATTGTCAGCAGACCTGTATACAGGATTGTGGCAAGACAGATCTGGGGAAAGATACAAGAACATTTCTGCAGCATTAAACGTTTCCAAGAGCACAATATCCCTCAACCATTCTCAAATTGAAGAGATTTGGAACCACCAACAGTCTTCCTAGATTTGGCCACCAACAGTCTTCCTAGATTTGGCCACCAACAGTCTTCCTAGATTTGGCCACCAACGCTAACTGAGTGACCTGGGATGAAGGGCCTTGGTCAGGCAGGTAACCAAGAGCGCAGTGGTCACTGTGAATGAGATCCAGAGATCCTCAGATGGGAAAACTGTACAGAAAGACAACCATCAGTGCAGCACTCTATCAATCAGGCCTTTATGGTAGAGTGGCCAAATGGAAGCCGTTTGTCGCTGAAAGGTGCATGACAGCCCGCTGGGAGCACCTCGACATCACGACTCTCAGACTATGAGAAGCAAAATCCTCTAGACTGATGAAACAAATATTGAATGCTTTGGCCACAATTCCCAAGGACATGTGTGGGGGAAACCAGGCACTGAGCATAACCTAATTAATACCATCCCTACGGTCAAACACGATGGTGACAGCATCATACTGTGGGGATGTTTTGCTATGACAGGGTCTGGGAGACTAGTCAGGGGAAAGGAAAAGATGGATGCAGAAAAATATAGAGCAATCCTCAGGGAAAACCATTTTCTAGAGTGTACTGGCTCTCAGGGTGGGCTGAAGGTTTCTGCTCCAACAAGACAATGACCCAAAGCATACTGGCAGGAAAGCAAAGGAATGGCTTCAGGTATACTGCCTGTGTAGCGGCCCAGCCAGAGTCCGGAGCCGAACCCAACGGTACGTCGCAGGAGAGACCTGGAAATGGCTGCGCAGTGACGCTCCCCATCCAACCGGGCTGAACTTGAACGATTCTGCCAAGAACAACAGGGTCATGCTTTAAGAAAGTACTAAGTCAAAGGTCTGAATACTTATGTATATGGGATATTTCAGATTATGTTCAACAAATTAACAAAAAACTGTAAAAGTCTAAGGATGTTTTTTCTCCTTAAGGCATTCCTGTCATTCCCGCAGAAGAGTGTCTCTCCGCTGTACCAAAGAAGGTACTCCTCAGACAGCCTGACTACATTGTAATATGTGTCGAAGTGTGTAAACACTGTGTAGCATTCCTGCCTTGTTAAATTTCTTGAAGATCTGGTGCGCTTGATTTAAAGTGTGGTCAGGTGGATTTGTTAAAATAAGCCCTGCAAGGCCTGACTGCTCCCCCGCCCCCCCAGACTGCGGCCGGCGCCCCGCAGCTCGCATGTCCAAGCGCATTCTGGGCGGGAGGACCAGCCGGCCAGGCCGCTGGCCCTGGCAGTGCTCCCTGCAGAGCGATCCCAGCGGCCACATCTGCGGCTGCGTGCTCATCGGCCACAAGTGGGCGCTGACAGTGGCGCACTGTTTCGAAGGGTGGGTCCCAGCGCTCTCCATGTGTTTGTTCAGACCTTCTCCACATCGTGTTCGCATCATCTAACCATGTCACCTAGCATTTCTAGGTAAAATCATCATCATATTTTCTAAAGGACAAATTTAGACTCTGTCATCCTTTCCTGCTTTTTCCTGGACTCTCTACTATAATTACTTTTCATAGCAAAACGATTCCTCTGGAATGGAGAATTAAAAAGCAGGAGCAGGTAGGAAGGGCCTTGTCTGTCAATGTAAGTGACACCAGGACTGTAACTAGAAATCCTGGTCCCTCTGACACCCCCAAACCCTTTACATTGTGTATTTATATAATATTACATATTCAGGGGCCCCTGTACAGTGCTGGGCCCCTGAATCTGTCAGGGCATCCATGTTTCTCTGACACCCCTGGGTAGGGCCCCTGTACAGTGCTGGACCCCCTGAATCTGTCACGGTATCCATGTCCCTCTGTCACCCCTGGGTAGGGCCCCTGTAAAGTGCTGGGCCCCTGAATCTGTCAGGGTATCCATGTCCCTCTGACACCCCTGGGTAGGGCCCCTGTAAAGTGCTGGGCCCCTGAATCTGTCAGGGCATCCATGTTTCTCTGACACCCCTGGGTAGGGCCCCTGTACAGTGCTGGCCCTCTGAATCTGTCAGGGTATCCATGTTCCTCTGTCACCCCTGGGTAGGGCCCCTGTACCGTGCTGGACCCCCTGAATCTGTCAGGGCATCATGTCCTTCTGACACTCCTGGGTAGGGCCCCAGTACAGTGCTGGCCCCCCTGAATCTGTCAGGGCATCATGTCCTTCTGACACTCCTGGGTAGGGCCCCTGTACAGTGCTGGGCCCCCTGTAAAATGCACTGATAATAATAATAGAGCTTTCTGCACCATTTCTGTATTAAATGATGGGTCATATTAAAGAATTTCACTGTTCCAGTTCTGAGGTTCCAGATTTGCAGACATAACGAGCATACTGAGCAGAGTAAGAGCTCCTAGTGTCCTAACAATCTGTGTGTATATCCCCCAGGCGAGAGAGTGCTGATGCTTGGAAGGTGGTGTTAGGAATCAACAACCTAGACCACCCATCGCCCTTCATGCAGACCAGGAAGGTGAAGAACGTCATTGTGCATCCGCGCTACAACCGAGCAGTGGTTGACTACGACATCAGCGTGGTGGAGCTGGACCAGGACGTGGAAGAGAGCAGCTATGTGCGGCCAGTGTGCCTTCCCCACCGAGGCCAGCTGCCCCAGCCAGATACCTACTGCTACATCACTGGCTGGGGTCACATGGGCAACAGGAGTGAGTCCCGCCTGGCAGTGCAGCACCTGGCCCCTCGTCCCTGCCGCTAACGTGTCCTCGGGCCACGCGTACCTGTCGCTAACGTGTCCTCGGGCCACGCGTACCTGTCGCTAATGTGTCCTCGGGCCACGCATACCTGTCGCTAACGTGTCCTCGGCCCACGCGTACCTGTCGCTAACGTGTCCTCGGCCCACGCGTACCTGCCAGTAACGGCCCCACTGGTCACTCTTACCTCCTGCTAACGAGTTCCTTGGGTTACATGTTCCTGCAGCTAATGGGTCCTCAGGCCACACATACCTGCTGCTAACGGGTTCCTCGGACCACCGCTGACGGGCCCTCAGGCCACACGTTCCTGCTGTTTACACGCCCTTGGCCCATACATACCTCTTGTTAATGGGCCCTCAGGCCACACGTACCTGCTGTTTACACGCCCTTGGCCCATACATACCTGTTGTTAATGGGCCCTCAGGCCGCACGTACCTGCTGTTTACACACCCTTGGCCCATACATACCTGTTGTTAATGGGCCCTCAGGCCGCACCTACCTGCCGCTTACAGGTGCCATCTTCTCGTTCTTTGGACAGTGCCTTTCAAGCTGCAGGAAGGCGAGGTTCGGATCATCTCCCTGAACCAGTGCCAGTCTTACTTTGATATGAAGACCATCACGTCCCGCATGCTGTGTGCCGGGTACGAGTCAGGAACCGTCGACTCCTGCATGGTGAGGATCCTGCTAACATTTAACACTCTTAAATGTTCTTTTCTCATATCAAAATGGATAAAATATTGAGTCTGTTTGTAACCAATAGACTGTGTTTGCAACAGAAGTAGACATTTCAAGTTAAGAAATTAAAAATCCAGACCAAGATTTTGTTTCAACCAACCATTTGAGCATAAGAGTGCACACCTGGTTGGTTAAATAAAATCTTGGTCTGGATTTTTAAATTCTCTATGTGAAAGGTCCACCTCTAATTTGCAAACCAGGGATTGCTGTAACTCTGCTGGTGATACCTAAAATCCACTGAATAATGATGAAATCACTTGTATCCAATTGTATGTGGTATCCCAGGGAGACAGCGGAGGTCCTCTGGTCTGTCAGGAAGCAGACGGTCGCTGGAGTCTCTATGGCCTCACTTCCTGGGGTTCCGTCTGCTTTTCAAAAGTCCTGGGACCTGGAGTGTACAGTAACGTGACCCACTTTGTTGAGTGGATTGAGAGACAGATTTATCTGCATACCTTCCTCATCGATTAAGTCTCATTGAAAGCGGTTTCGGTGGGCAGGTGAAGGCTGAGGACGGGAGATAGAACCCCGTCCTTGAGACTGAGCGCTAATTGATCGTGGTCACTTGCGCAGGAATTTGAAGGTGTCCCTATTCTCACTGTGCTCTCTGATCATTCCAAGATGTGCTCAGAAATCCTAGAACCACATGGAGGAAAGTATGACTTTAAATCTGAGCCATTTAATAGTTTAGTCAGCTTTTGGAAGTAATAGCTATATTCTGTATTGCTGAAGATGAAAAGTCCTGCACATCTTGGAAGAGCTGTTGGTGGACTGTTCCTTGTGATGGATTCAGACCCGTACAGCTAGACAGTTAAACTTTGGCCCAAAAGGAAAATGTCTTTAAAAAAGATAAGAAGGAAGCACAAACAGATTAATACAGTGAGGCGTGCATTAAATAATATAGACTGCTGTTCACAGTGAAAGCAAATAAACCAACTTTTCACTAAATCAGGTGGACTTTTAGGTTGATTTAACTGTTGTTTGGCTATTTAAAATTACAGAGACCTATTATCAATAGTGGTTTTGATTATATCTTTTCAATAGAAGTACTTCGCTCCTGCTATGCAGTTATATGTGAATAATAATGGTATATAGAATTTGTAGTCACTGCCAATATTTTTCATTTGTATTACTGCAGCGCATAAATATATAAATATTATACACACACACACACTGTATGTTCTTCTATAACTTGTTCCTGAGAAACCTTGTGATACATTCATTCTGTAGAAACCACAGGTATCATGGGGTTGATCCATACATCTCCTGTAAGTGCTTCTCCTGTTCAGGGTCGTGGGGGTCCAAAGTCTGTCCCGGAGACTACGGGCACAAAGCAGGGAATAACCCAGGATGGGGCAGAGGGAAAACACACAAAAACCTGAAAATAATGATAGCACACTTTTATAAATAATAAGTAGTGGATAAATTGGTAAATCCTACAATAAATATGGCACTTTAACTTGAAGTCGATTCCTTCATACCTATTGCGTGTCCTCATTCCATTCAAAACGGTTTAATAGTTCAAGCTTTTCCTCAATACCATTAGCTTGCCACTGAATGACTGCCTGGCTTCTTTGAACCAGAATCCTTAGACGTTTTTTTTTAATCAAATGTGGATGAATTGCAGAGCAAACACTTGTAGGATAACAGACGTGGTGAAGTGATGTAACGGGCTGTTTCTGGTGTCACACTCCACGTGTTCCAGTGTCGCTCACTTCAGCTGGGTGTGGTTTTCAGTGTTTACTTGGTGTCTGTATCATGAAGCAAAGTTTGTTGGTTAGCTAGATCTGTTGGATTTAAGGTAGTCTGGGCTAAATGTAAGTGAATGAAGGTATTGAATGAAGTCCATTTAAACTGGGGTACCTTAAATCCAACAAGTTATCTAGATAACCAACAAAACTTGCTTCATGATATAGGCCCCAGATGTCTTTAAACAAACACTAACATAGCGCCATACTGTATTTGTTTCCTAATATATCGAATGCTTTGGAGTAAATTTTCATTTTCCAAATATGATTTATAGGAGACCATACTGTGTGCATATAAATGTCTTGGTAAATAGTTAAAAGAATTGTAAATTGTGTTGATATTCGTTTTTAAAAAATATATTTTTAAATGGTAGATGGTTGTAAATGTCTGCCTATATATTAAACTAATAATAATGTTTTAAATACCATTCCTTGAAAAATCATATGCCACTGTGCCATTAATTTCTCTTCTCCAAACAACTGTGTTCTATTTCTAATGACATATTTATTACTGTCTACTGCAGACATGATTGTGACATAAACAACATATTCAACCCACTAATTTTGACATTTTCATCACACAATCTTGGGATTTGGGTCTGTACAAAAGACATTACTCTCCCAGAAATGTTCTTTTCATAACGTAGATTACATACATAGAAGCAACCCAGTATTGTTGATGTGTTTAGAGTAATGAAGCTTTGTCAAAGTCTCTCTTTTCTAAATATGTAAAGTCACTATAATAACATGTAAAGGACTTAGAATTAGCTGGCTTCAGTTTGTTTTGTTTCGTTTTGCTCATAAATACTATGATAATGAAAAATATTTAAAACATTTTAGTGAAAAATTTGCTATACTGTACAAATGGTAATTGTGAAAGATAATTAAATAAATGCTGTTACTAACAGGTAGTAAACTTTAACTAGTGAAGTATTCTAGATTGTCCTCTAGATTCCAGATGCTTTATGTATCAGAAACACATGTGACATGCCAAAGTCTAAAACCTTTTTTTTATTATTATTTTTATGTGTATATGTGCTTGTGTGTGCAGAGGCAGAGATGTTGATACTATTAGAATGTATGTATTTGTATGTCTCTGTTTTCGTCTGTGTTTGTGTAGATGTGTGCCTGAGTATGTGTTTGAACCTGTCAGTAGTGATCTATATCTATGCATAGATTTATGCTTAAAATGTTTCAATGTAACATTCCATTTAAAGACTTGTTGTTTGTAATTTTTTTTTTGAATATTTTTATACTGCTTTTGTATGTGTTCTCATGAAAATGTTCTTGGTCCCAAAACTAACTTTTGAATTTCAGAATTCTTTTCAAGTTTAAATGACTTGAGAATAGAATATTTGCAGAGGACATAACAAACGTATTATTTCTATCTTAACAATAAACTTTGTGAACACAAATGCTTTATTTTAAAAAAGAATAGAAATAAACTGTCGGATATCATGAGGTTGAAGAAGAGTTGATATGATTCTATGTTACAGCTGATTCTGTAAAAAGAAAAATAGCTGCAAATAACATTAAGGAAACCCAGTAAGAAGCCTTCAGTCCTGCTGCTGGATCTATGTGGTGTTTGTTCTTTCCAAACCCCTCAGGTTTCCTTTGGGTATTCTCATTTCCTTACACAGAACAAAAACTGTGTTTATCTGTGTCCTGTGATAGACTGGTTTGGTGTTCAAGATTATTAAATCTCATGATACTGTCTTTTAGAACCACAGCAGCAGTAACCATTTCCTCTGAGTGTATCAGTCTCACATCGCGTGAAGCAGCTCTGGGCCACCCTTTCCTTACAGCACCGCTTATGTTCATGATGCTTTTGGCCATTTGTTTGCACGGCTCTCCTATAGCACCTCAGTAGGCCTATGGTCTTGGCCAATCAGAATCTTGATTATTTTTCTTTATTCCTATTCCTATTTCATCACCCAATTTTGGCCAAGTTTTAGTTGCCAGACAATGGCCACACCTTTGCCTAGAGAACACTTTGGTGTAAAGAGGAGTTTGTGGTCAGGTGTCCAGGTCATTAGGGTTAGGATTTGCTAATCATACATACTTCACAGTTGGTATGAGCTGTTCAATGCTGTATTCGGTTTTCACCAAGCATGCTGTTTCGCATTATAAATAAATGTCGTCGCTCACATACCCCAAGGACATTGTTTCAGAAATCCATTTTAGGAGAGAGAGGCTTTCTAAGCGTTCTAAGGAAACTGTATTTGTTCAATATTGTTCTGATCATAGATTGATAAACTTGAACATTTAACATGATCATAACTGAGGCCTGTAGATGCATAGATTTTGCACTATGGTCTGACCTTGCAGTAAATCTTCTGGGTCCAGTTGTAAATAATCCTGCTTACTGTAGAACCTTGGAGCATCTGGCTGCTAAATGAGTCACTACCTATGGAAGCAATGAGGCTGAACACATTGTAGAGATTAGCTAAGACAAAGCAAAGACTTCAAATGTGGGAAACCACAAAAAGCTTTTATTACACCGACTCTCCAACACACCACAATGGACAGTGCTTACCATGCTATCCCCATAACCTTGACACAGACGCATAGACACTACTACCACAATCATCCTACATATGGCACATTACAAACCCTACAGTGCAGGCACAACAGACACTATTTACAATGATTATCACATAATTATTACAGTTGGCACCATGCCAATGTGCTCCAAGGCCTGCTGGGTATGAGCCACACTTCCCCCTTCCCCTTGTAACCATCCTGGGCAGTGCCTGAGCCTCCATGGGCACGACACCCCACGTCCCCCACAGTCCATCATGCTCCCCTGCACCGGGTTACTCACCCTTTGTTCCAGCAGATGTTGCTCCAAGCCGGCCAGGGGCCGGTAGAGCAGGCAATACAGGTGCTGTGCCACAGTCCGATGCCACCCTGGCATCTGCACACTGTTCTCTACACAGGAGATGTGCTCCAGGATCTCCCCAGGGCCCTCCAGGTGTTGCCTAGCTTCGGTGACTGCCCCTTTTTCCTAATGGGGCAGTGCAGTCCCTGGCATAGAAAGCCTGGCCACAGCTAATCTGCTAATCTGTGCTACTGCCTGGCCAGCTCACATATAATCCACAAACATTTTCGGAGCTGGCACAGGTAGTCCATCCTGGTGGCAAGTCGTGGAGAAGCAGCTCAGAGAGCTAGCAGCTAAGCGGTGTAAGCGGTGCTCCTTTAGGTCCAGCAGCTCAGGACACCTTAGACCTCCCATGGTAGCCCTTTGATCTGCATCTCTACTTACAACAGCATTTTAGTGCTTAACTGAGACATGACAGACTCCAAGGAAGGTTATTATTTATTACACCGATTCTCCAGCAGCCCACCATGGACAGTGCTCAACCTGCTAACCCCATAGACTACTGTACATGCACACTCACAGACACTGCTAACACAGTCATCCAACACACAGTGCATTACACACTACAGTACAAGCGCAATGCATATTATTTACAATTAGTCTTTTACACCTGATATGTAAAAGAATACATATATAAACAAGGGTGATTTCTTTTAATGTTTAATGTTATCACTAAGATGAGCACATGAGGGCAGCAAACACCCAGTATAGTTGGGTAAATGGCAATCATATCCTCTATAAATCCAAAATGACAGCCATGTAATCGTTATGGTTATGCTGTCTGCTGCATTTAACACGGGGCACTAAGGATAAAATAAGATTTTCTTTTCTGTTTGTGGCCATGTTATGAGATGGAAACAAATACAGAGAGATTAACCAGTAAAACATAATCATCACAGGCCAGAATAAAAGCAAAGATGTAAGGGGAGTAAGATCTGTAACCCTCCAGCAATCGTCCATGACCATTTATACAGGACAAAAGCACAGTCAGCCTGAAGGATATTCTGGAGAGTACAGAGGACAAAGACTGGGACACCCTAGAAGAATGTCCATCAGAAAACGCAAAGTCTCTCTCTCGCTCTCACACACACACACACACACACAATGTTACAGTCCCTGGGACACTCTGGAAGGGGTGCCAGTCTATCAGAAGCACAAAGTCACGCACACACTATTACAGAGGACAAGACACCCTGGAAGGGGTACCAGCCTATCAGAAAGCACACAATCAGGCACACACTATATTACAGTGGACAAGACACCCTGGAAGGGGTACCAGCCTATCAGAAAGCACAGAGTCATACACACACTATTACAGAGGACAAGACACCCTGGAAGGGGTACCAGCCTATCAGAAAGCACAGAGTCAGACACACACTATTACAGAGGACAAGACACCCTGGAAGGGGAAGCACAGAGTCAGACACACACTATTACAGAGGACAAGACACCCTGGAAGGGGTACCAGCCTATCAGAAGCACAAAGTCACGCACACACTATATTACAGTGGACAAAGTGGGGAACACCCTGGAAGGGGTATCAGTCTATCAGAAACGCACTTGCTTTCTGGGGGCTTTGGGCAGGGATTATGTAAAGCCCTTTGAGACAATGAATTGACAAAAAAAAACAAATTGAAATGATCATTATACATTCAATATTATCCCAAAACGTAGAAGTATAGCAGTTATTTTTACTTGTATATACACTACTCACAATAAGTTATGGATATTGTGAGAGACTTAGTGGATGTCATACATAAGGTGTTTGTTGCACTTCAGACA
>JAODKM010000016.1:6424106-6435417 GCA_026780845.1 Petrocephalus sullivani | reverse complement strand
GGGGGGGGGCTGGCAGCCAGGTGACCTTGGACCCCCAGAAGTTTTTTTTTCTCCCTGCTTGAAATTTTTTGGTTCCCCTTGTTCTTTCTTCAATTCCTTTGTGTTTCCCCTGTTTTTGTATTATTCTGTCTTAATGGTGTTGTAATGTCTCACAACATACCCATGTAAAGTGCCTTGGGGCGACTGTCATAAAAAGCATTATGTATAAAAATAAACTGAACTGAACAAATGAAAAAGCCAGAATCTCAAAAAATACCATTGTAGAAATTTCTGGTCATACTGCCCTGCACTACATTATAGCCACTTCTAAAGAGCCAGGTACCATGCAGATGTATTAAACAAATGATTTCCCATCTGCATAAAGAGTACTAATGCAAAGTATTTAAAATATGCAAATATTATTTCAAGCTGTAGTGCATCTAAGCAGGTCACAGTACATCTTGTCCTAAACAAATATTGGTTACCCAGCAATTAAGATACAGTGTTGCCCTCAGTAATTACTTTAGTGTCTAACAAGCTGATGGCTGCAAAGAAATGGTTCCCTGCTCAATATCCCCAGTGGCTCTGCCAGACGGACAGCTGGGGGGCACCAGATACCCCCAGCAGGCAGCACTTAGCCCCATTAGACACGGCCCACCTGTTCTGCCCGGTGGCCCTAACCACTAATCGCTCTTGCTCCGCTTAGCGCTAATGTGGGCACATGGACCTCCCCAGTATTTCATGGCCATGTGTCCGATGAGCCACCGCTCGACAGCCCAAAAGCTAGGCATGCAACTGCTGTCTGTGCCTCACTGTGGCTCTGCTGCTTAATTAAGCTTCTCTACCGAGTTGTAGGTAGGGTACTTGTCCCTATTAAATGACTGTCAGCCCTAATGTGCTAGAACCCACCAGAAGAAATGTCCCAAAATGCTGTTTGCACCTCCCACAAGACACACTGCCCCTCCCGACAGCCAGGCCGGGCCGGACCATGCATTACTGCACAGATCAATTGATAGATTGTGCTGTCCAAAGTGCCGTAACTAAATCAGCTAATTCTGATTATTCAGCACAGATCCAGGAAATGGAGGCCCTGTCACCAATCACTGATCGGCCAGCTCCAGACACATATGGACATTTCACTGTCACCTGAACTTAATTTATTGCCAACTACCACATTGATTAACCTTGTATAGTCCCACAGCGTCTCCCTAAATGGGGGCAGAGTAAAATATTCAAGAGGCAAAATGCAGGGATGTGCGTGTGGTGAAAGGACCTCCCCCGGCTTGCATTACATCTCCCACTTCATGCTTTCACAGAGATTCTCTTCACCTAAACCACTTCAAAGGTATCTTAGTGCCACATGCTTGTTTTTGCTAATAATTTACTTTTGACTTAATTTTCTTTTCGTTCACACTCTGGATAAAATACTTCAGCCCCTTTTTGTCAGGAACTCACTGGAGATGAACCTCCAGGGAAATTCTCAGCTGTAGGTGACCGTGATCTTCTAGCGGGTTAGCAGGTGAAGTGCCATTCTGTTCTTTATAAGCACTCTTCAGACAGCTCAGGAAGGCTGAGCCAGGACCATCAGCCCCTGTAGGAAGGTTAAGCCGGGACCATCCGAGACCATCAGCCCCTGTAGGAAGGTTGAGCCGGGATCATCCGAGATCATTGGCCCCTGTAGGAAGGCCGAGCCGGAATCATCCAAGATCATTAGCCCCTGTAGGAAGGCCAAGCCGGGACCATCCAAGATCATTGGCCCCTGTAGGAAGGCCAAGTCGGGATCATCCGAGTCCATCGGCTCCTGTATGCCAGCGCAGCCAGTACAATCTGATAACATTGGCCCCTGTAGGAAGGCCAAGCCGGGACCATCCAAGACCATTAGCCCCTGCAGGAAGGCCAAGCCGGGACCATCTGAGATCACTGGCCCATGTAGGAAGGCCAAACCGGGACCATCTGAGATCATTGGCCCCTGTAGGAAGGCCAAGCCGGGACCATCTGAGATTATTGGCCCCTGTAGGAAGGCCAAGCTGGGACCATCTGAGATCATTGGCCCCTGTAGGAAGGCCAAGCCGGGACCATCCAAGATCATTGGCCCCTGTAGGAAGGCCAAGCTGGGACCATCCGAGATCATTGGCCCCTGTAGGAAGGCTGAGCCGGGACCATCCGAGATCATTGGCCCCTGTAGGAAGGCCGAGCCGGGACCATCCGAGATCATTGGCCCCTGTAGGAAGGCCGAGCCGGGACCATCTGAGATCACTGGCCCCTGTAGGAAGGCCAAGCCGGGACCATCACAAGCTGATGCTTTTTCATTTGTCTATTGTGAATTGGAGGTAGCTGCGGTTACCAGGAGACGGCGTATGCAGAGTGTCACACTGAGACACTCTGCACACTCTGTGTCCAGCGAACGAACAGCCTGTGTATGTAGCATGCAATTTAAAGCAAATTAATGATTTTGTGCATTCAAATAATACTTAGATGCACATTCACTCCGAGAATCAATGGTGCATGGTGAAATTTGGAGTCGGAAGTAGGGCTTGCCCCGTCTGCTCCACGCATCGACCCGGTATTGCAGTGCCTCTGGGAATGGTGCACCTTCACTGGCCTAGTGGTATGAGGCTCCGGTTATAAGCCAAGAGGTTGCCAGATCAAATCCTGTCTACCACCAGTGGGTCCCTGAGCAAGACCCTTAACCCCAAGTTGCTCCAGGGAGATAGTTACTCTGGATAAGGGTGTCAGCTAAACACCATAAATATAAATTAGCACTGTCAGAAAAGTCTGGACCATCATTCACAATCAGAGCCAAATGTATGGAGGACATCTTACGTATTCAGCTAGTGTTTATTCCATAACTCATACAATTAATCTGCTACCCACTCACACAAAGCCTAACAAATGCACATTAGATAAGACACTGAGCATTGAGTGATGATTAATATCCCTGTAAAGAAAGTTCTTAACAAATGGCTATCAGCTTGCAATTTGCCAAGCAGAAGAGCGGCATTAAAGACTGGCTTATTAAAGAGTATCTCCCAGTATCAGCATCTGCAATTTTTAAGCCGAGTCCACCATGGTGACAGCAGTGGCATGGTGACATCTCAGTACACTGCGCTCAACTGGGCCGTATACTCACAGCACCATCGCTTATATGGAAGTTAGCAAGGAAGCCAAAACCACCCAATATCAAGCTGCCAGCCATAAATAGTGAAAAGAACCACCGTCCAGTTTAAGAAAAAGGCAAAATTTTTGCTGCTTTTCTAGTAACTGGGGTGCAAGAACAACATAGGAGCGCCCCCTGGTGTCCTGGTGCTTTAAAGCACTCTAAAAGCTTTGATGATTAAAGGTACAATTTATATTAAAAAGCAGGATTTATATATTTACAATTTTATACTTAATTTTAGTTGACACTAAAAGCAAGTATCCCAGACAGATATTTATAATCTATAATAATAACAATCTATAATACAGATGTATTTATAATCACTAATAGAAGAGACTGAAGACAATTGTCATAAAGGGTCAGTAGGTGGCGTAATGGTTAGGGAAGTAAACGCGTAATGGAAAGGTTGTTAGTTCCCGGCCCGCAAGTACCTCTGAGGTACCCTGAGCAAAGTGCTGCCCCCAGGCGCTGAATTAGCTGCCTGCTGCTGTCAGAATGTCACACATGAGTTAAATGCAGAGGGTGCATTTTGTTTATTCACTACTCATAAGTTTAAGAGTCTTAAAGCACTTATGCAAGTAGCTCTCGCTAAGGGCGTCTGCTAAATACTGTGAATGTAAATGTTTGAAGCGACACAGTAATCTTATCCTAAGACAACTTCAGTGCCATACACAGCTCAGTGAAAATCCCACGTATTGCAATTAACAAAAAATACACAAATTCCTATATCGACGTGATATTCAGCACCTGAAAACAGGAGAGTGTTTGTTTCTGAAGCAGGCAGCAGGCTTGAAAATTTAAACAAGCGCCTGGCTATACACACACACACACACAGACATGCTTGTATTCATATTTTTTGGGGACCATCCATTCATTTCCATGTGAAAAAAACACTAATCAATGACAACCTTAAACAAAATACTAGACTTTTTGCATTTTTTATTTCTCGATCGCAGTCACAGATTTTTATAAAATAGATGTTGTTATCCTTGTGGGGAGTGAAAAAAATATAATAGGCTTTTAATACACTATATAGGAAATTTGCTCCTCACAAGGTAATATACATGACCACACACAAATACTTCATAATTAGCATCTGGAGTAAAACACCAGGGACACTGGATGTATCGTAAACAAGCTTGTTGCGGCTGAAACCTTCAGTTTGGATTACCGAGATCAGTATATCACCGTGATGGCGGCTTATATGCGGAGAGGGAGTTACAGAGATTAACAGGCACTTTCTGAACAGGATGCCTGCCTCCTACTGACACGCCTTCTCCCGGATTACAGCGCTAATCTACCCTCCTGGGGCACCGGCTGCTTTCTTATCCATCTTAACCACTCGATGGGCAAACCATTCCTAATAATGAGGGTATTTCAACGGAAGGAACGTTTAAAACCACTGGGAAAGGACTGGAAGAATGGAAAGCCAGCTCCGAATGAACGCCCCAGTCAGAGAAACCAGAGAGACAGCTTTCCTATTTATTCAGGGCAGTTCCTATGTCATATACAAATTGTAGCAAAGTCCTTTCAGAAATACACGTGCCAACATGTGCCAAAGGGGTGCGTTTCGGAAAAGTTTGTGTATGACATCGGAAGTGCAATGATTAAAGAGGAAAACAGTGGTTCTGTTCAGATGGAAAACAGCATGACAAAGACTGTGCATCGGACTCTCAGTGCTTTTGATTTGCTGAGAAATGGCAGCTCCAGTGGCTGTCAGACAGAGCTGTACTGTAGCTGCTGTTAAAGGCTGCCCCTTCGTCATCTCGCCCACAGCATACGACAGCCACGCTCACTCATGCTCTTCTCTTATCTCTGCTCGGGTTACTCGACAGAGGAAGCAGACTCACGTTGTTCATGTACTCGCCGAGCAGGTCTTGCAGCGCCTGCCGCACCGCGTTGCACTCGGCCACGATGCGCTCGCGCCGCTCGTCCCGTGTGCACGACGAGTCGGCCATCAGGGCGGCACCACTGATGATGCTCTCCAGGCGCTCCTCCAGCGACGGGCGGAACCGGGCCTCGCTGAAGGTCAGCGGGTCCAGGATGATCTTGTTCTGGAAAGAGCATGAGAGAGCATAAAGGAGCGATTCACAGCTACAGGCAGCCATCTGAGCACATAGCTGATTTACAGCTACAGGCCGCCATCTGAGCACATAGCTGATTGACAGCGACAAGCCGCCATCTGAGCATATCAGCGATTCATAGCTACAGGCCTCCATCCAGGCATATCAGTGATTCATACCAACAAGCCACAATCTAAGCATTTCAGTGATTCACACCAACAAGCGACAACCCAAGCATATCAGTGATTCAAAGCTACAAGCAAAAAGCCAAGCATATCAGCGATAAATAGCTACAGGCCACAATCCAAGCATATCAGCGATAAATAGCTAGAGGCCACAATCCAAGCATATCAGTGATTCATAGCTACAGGCCTCCATCCAGGCATATCATTCATTCACAGCTACAGGCCACAATCCAAGCATATCAGAGATTCATAGCTACAGGCCACAATCCAAGCATATCAGCAATTCATAGCTACAGGTCTCCATCCCGGCATATCATTGATTCACAGCTACAGGCCTCCATCCAGGCATATTAGTGATTCCTACCTACAGGCCTCCATCCAGGCATATTAGTGATTCCTAGCTACAGGCCACAATCTAAGCATATCAGTGATTCATTTCTACAGGCCTCCTTCCAGGCATATCATTGATTCACGGTTACAGGCCACAATCCAAGCATATCAGCAATTCATAGCTACAGGTCTCTACCCAGGCATATCAGTGATTCAGTGATTCCTACCTACAGGCCACAATCGCAGCATATCAGCGATTCACAGCTATAGACCGCCATCAAATCATGTCAGTTATTCATAGCTACAGACCTCCGCTGAAGCATATCAGTGATTCACAGCTACAGGCCACAAAGCAAGCATATCAGCACTTCACAGTTACAGGCCGCCATCAGGGTGATTTACTGATATAGGTAATCCAAACAGAAATAAACAAGCAAGGTAATTTATACAGGAACTGACTATAAAAAAATGCTACAGAAAAATAAGTACTGGGGAGCGATTTTAACTGGCAATTATGGCAATTAATCCAACTGCATTTTAAGGCAACAGCTTTCCATGGAATAAAAGAGCAGGGAAAATGTGACCTTTAAACTTTAGCTGTAGGCTCTTCATAGCTCCTGTGTGTTGACTTACAGACAGTAATCTGGGACAGTATAACAGATGCATATATACAGTATATAAATATATATATATATATATATATATATATACACAGGCACACACACATTTATATAGTATGTAAATGCACGCACATTACATTGCCAAAAGTATTGGGATGCCTGCCTTAACACACACATGACCTTCAATAACATCCCACTTTTAATATATATGTTTTAATATGGAGTTGTCCCACCCTTTTCCTCCACACCAAATTCGCTCATCCATGTCTTTATAGACCTTGCTTTGTGTACTGGTGTGTAGTTATGCTAGAACAGGAAGGGGGCATCCCCAAACTGTCCCTACAAAGTTGGGAGCATGAAATTGTCCAAAATGGCTTTGTACGCTGAAGCATTAAGAGTTCCTTTCACTGGAACTAGTGGACCAAGTCCAACCCTTGAAAAACAACCTCATTCCATAATCCACTCTCCACCAAACTTTACACTTAGCACTATGCAGTCAGGCAAGTACCGTTCTCCTGGCAACCGCCAAACCCAGACTCATCCATCGGATTGCCAGATAGAGAAGCGTGATTCATCACTCCAGAGGACAAATCTCCACTGCTCCAGTGACAGTGTGCTTTACACCACTGCATCTGACACTTTGCATTGCACTTGGTGATGTAAGGCTTGGATGCAGCTGCTCGGCCATGGAAACCCATTCCATGAATCTCTCTACACACTGTTGTTGAGCTAGAGGTCTGTAGCTATTGACTGAAGAAAGTTGGCAACTTCTGCATGTTGTGCACCTCAGCATGCGCTGTCCCTGCTCTGTCACGATACCATGCTTGAATTTACTGAGCTCCTGAGAGTGACCCACTCTTTCACAAATGTTTGTAGAAGCAATCTGAATGCCTAGGTGCTTGATTTTATACACCTTTGGCCATTGAAGTGATTGGAACACATGAATTCAATGATTTGGAGTCCTAGTGCTATATAGTGTGTGTTTATAAATCCAGACTGAAAAATTAGGTCTTGAGTCTGATATGATATGAACATTCTCTGCTGCCCTCAGGTCTTCAAGAAGAATGCTTCACAGACATGGACCACAGCAGCCAAACAATGCATCACCGTGGCTTTTTGTTTGAACTTTAGACCTAAGACTTATAGACAAGTCATAGGAACTGAAAAATATGCAGGTCCAAGACTATTAAGACCATTGTAAACCAATAAAAGAATCTTGAAATCAATTCTGACAGACAGCCAGTACCTTAGGCCACATATCCCACAAACCCATGGATTTCAGAGGAATTGTTACAAACTGTTCACTTGTGTATGAATCTCCATGAATGATGATGCTTTTCTGGGGTGGTTTAACCTTTTAAAACAATTCAAACAAACATTGCTGGATCATGATATAACAAAATTGTATCAATCTTTTAAAAATTAACATAAATATTACAGCCAGATGTCTCTGTCAGTCCCTGACAGTAAACTCATGCATTTCTGTATCTCCAAGAAGTGACACCTGCAGTCAGGGAAAACTGAGACAGAAGAATCCAGGTATTTTGCCCATGGTGGTTTGTTTAAGTGCTGGTGGTCTGCTGAAGTTATCGTATGTTATAAAGCAGCACTGTCTCCTGAACCCTGACACACGCCAAGTGAATTACGATCAAAGAGTGGCCTTCATGCGCTTCAGGAGTTATTGCCCTGAAATGCCCAGATTGTGTGCTTTGGCAAGAAGCTCACACAGAAGATTAGTGATAAATACAAGCAGACTCCGGCCATAATTCTGTTCAGAGGGCAACGGCCCGGAAACCGACAGCAGCTCGGATCACATTTCTGTGCCGAATGTAAGAAAGACATGCTGAGGAATCAGCCCCATGGTTACTCTGGCCATGACGGTTACTCTGCCCATAAAAGTGTTTCCCTTTGTAACAGCGTGACACTATCATCACAGGAAAATAGCAGCACTAAAAATTGTGAGATACAGTAAAAGTGTTCAAACACAGTCTGGCTGATTTCTTCTTAAGCACATTAAAACATACATGGGAAGCATAGATACCGAAGATCAGGGAAACACAGAAGTGATGTGAAACCCAGGAACACGTCAACATTTCGCGACACTGGCCTCCATTCAGCAGAAGACCACTGGCCTCCATACAGCGGAAGACCACTGGTATCCATAGAGAGGAAGACCACTGGCATCCATAGAGTGGAAGACCACTGGTATCCATAGAGCGGAAGACCACTGGCATCCATTCAGCAGAAGACCACTGGCATCCATTCAGCAGAAGACCACTAGCATCCATACAGCAGAAGACCACTGGCATCCATACAGCAGAAGACCGGTGTCTTTCTGGGAACAGTTTTTGTTGTTTGCGTTTTTCTCCTCGCTCATTTTTTGTTAACTTTCTCGCAGACACCTCACAGTCTATGATTGAGTCCAATAGGAAGGACGAGAGACATTATGACTGGCTTGAAGACCACATGCAGAGTTCAAGCGAAAGCAGTGATGGTAAACTTCACGCTGATTTTTTTTCATCAGTGAGGCAATACATTATGACTACCCCCATGTGAAGCAAACAATTTATTATTATTTATTTATTTATCCATTCTTTAACCAGGACGGTTCAATTGAGATACAATATCTTCCAGGAAGTCCTGGTTAAGAAGGGCATAAAAATAAAATAAAAGTTTCACATGAAAGTACAAACACAACAAAAGCATGAAAAGAAAGAAATAAAGAGAGAACATATAATCAGCAGGAGCTACAATAGATAACGGCAAATAACAGCACACACCCACACATAATAACACACAAAGACCAGGGGCTAAACAGATAACGAGAAATAACAGCACAAACCCACACATAACGGCACACAAAGCGTCGACTGAGACGAGCGCCGACTGAGACGGGCGGTGACTGAGGTGAGTGCTGACTGAGGTGAGTGCTGACTGAGACGGGCGGTGACTGAGACGAGCGCCGACTGAGACGGGCGGTGACTGAGGTGAGCGCTAACTGAGGTGAGCGGTGACTGAGGTGAGCGGTGACTGAGACGAGCGCCGACTGAGACGGGCGGTGACTGAGGTGAGCGCTGACTGAGGTGAGCGGTGACTGAGACGAGCACCGACTGAGACGAGCACCGACTGAGACGGGCGGTGACTGAGATGAGTGCCGTCTGAGGTGAGCAGCGACTGAGGTGAGAGGCGACTAAGGTGAGTGCTGACTGAGGTGAGCGGCGACTGAGGTGAGCACTGACTGAAACAAGCGCTGACTGAAAAAAATGTTGTAAAGGAGCTAAGGGCCAAAATTCCTCCACAATGATGTAAGAGACTTTGACATTTTGGCCACATTTTTGTGAAATAAATAATTGCACAGTTGAATCTGTTGTCTGCTGTTTTACACTTGAGGTTAGATGTAACTAATTTAATTTAATTTAATTTTCTCTTGATACATAAAACCATAGAACTGTCTCTTGTACCCTAAAACAAGCCTATCCCGGAAGTTATAGGCGCAAGGCAGAGAATAACCCAGAATGGGGTACCAACCCATCACAGAGCCCAAAGGCACTTGATTTATCACCCAGCCACCATCCATGCTGGGGTGTGCAGCACACTGGGGCTTACAGCGGTGATAAGGTGGCATCCTCCAGATCCTCAGAGCTATTACAGCTTCTGTACTTCATCTTCAGGACACAGAAGACATGTTTAGTTTATCCCAAAGTTTGTTAGTTTGTTAGTTAGTTAGTTAGTAAATGAATCAAAGTCACAAATGACTAGTCTACCTTCCTGAACCAATGAAAAATGCATCATGAGACATAGGACAATCTGGACATGATGCAAGTCCACCACAGAGCATGAGGCAGGAGACAATCTGGACATGATGCAACTCACCATACGGCACAAAGATGGAGACAATCTGCACACCACAAGATACACACTGACACCATGGGAGAAATTTCAAGACACCAGTCCAAATGAACCATATGTGTCTGCGGGAGGTAACCAGAGTCTGAGCAGGAAACCCACAAGGGCACACAGAGAGTAAACTACACAAACAGAGGCAATCCCCTTCAGCACCACCTCCTTGCACGGTGTGTAAATTACTGCCTTGTCACTAAACATATTATAAGCTTTATTACACGTACACGAATGCTGAAAATGCTTATTAAAAAACTTAAGAACTTATGGTGAACACTTGACTGTACATTCAAACATCCACACCTATTCCTCCATATATCTGTCCATTTTCCAGCTACCTATCCAGTACAGGATCACAGGGGACAATGTTCTCAGGGTATAATGGACAATTTAAAGATATAAATTGACTCAACTGCCAGGACTTTGACAGCAGAAAGTAAGTAGAGCACCTGAAGGTACCCATTCCACCCACACAGAGGAGAAGTAGGATCCACACCGCCGACCCACTGAGGCACCTGCTACCCGTCATCTTGTCAAAATCTATAAATATCATATTGGATCAATAGTGTTGGACACAAAACTGAGGGCAGAAATGGCTTGTACATGTCTTAGACTCTAGAAAGTGCTGTGAGATTATCCACAAACCCACCAGTTCAGAAAGCTAACATATAGGCATATAAGGTATTTGGTACATACCCTTTGTATGTAAAATACATATTACCCTACAATATAAAAGCAACAACAATATGTTTGCTCTGGCAAATAGTACTGAAGTAAGCACCTCTGGTGGATAATGAATCACTCAAAAACAGGGGCCTAATTTAGCATGAGAAGATCCTGAAGCATCGACATAGTGTTGGCAAGAAACAAATGGTGTGCCTCCAATGCTGATACTCCAAAATTAGTTTTGGCACCATATTTTATGAATTCATTGTTTCAAATTCAGCATAAATATTTAAATTTAGTTTGAAGCCTAATGGATTTATATGATTTTGTTTATTTCATAAGAACATAAGAACTATACAAACGAGAGGAGGCCATTCGGCCCATCAAGCTCGCTTGGGGAGAACTTAACTA
>JAODKM010000016.1:6389524-6400710 GCA_026780845.1 Petrocephalus sullivani | reverse complement strand
AGATGCTGCTGATGGTGATGCTGACGCTGATGCGAATGATGCTAGTGAAGATGATGCTAATGATGCTTATGAAGATGACAATGCTGATGATGGTGAAGATGCTGATGATGATTATGATGATGATGATGTTGTTGAGGCTGACGACAATAATGCTGATGATGACGATGGTTATGATGCTGCTGATGCTGACAGGGAGTGGCTGTGACTTTAATCTTTAACACGGCTACAGTGACTGGCAGCCCAAATGACAGCGATTCATGACTACACATTCAAGGCGAAGTGGTCAAATCAGCTCAACCTTCCGAAAATTTAAGACACTTGAAATTTACCAGGCAAAGATGAAGCACGGGCCAGCTTCGGATAAGGTACAAACTCCTCGGTCTCAAATGTTAACAGCAAACTGTTTCACTGTTTCTGTGTCAAGTAAAGCAGACAGTCAGGGAGAAAGGGTTAAATTCAGAACAGGGGCAGTTGTTCCTGCTTAAATGCAAAGGGACTTTATATCGGCTATTATACTTGTTCAGTGTAAACAACTCAATTTGCATTCAGTACAACAAAAAGTTTCAGCAATTTCATTTGTGCAACACAGCACAAAATCTGCTATGGCCACTGATAAAGTCGGATTAAATTTTTTCCTTAAATTTCTATTTATGCATATTGTTCGTATAGTTTAAAATGATCTTCAGGGAAGACCTCCTGGAATGACACACTAAAAGCAGCAGTGTGTGCTGGGAGAGCTGCTACATCGCAGCCAGCCTTTACCCCCGAAGGACCCCAACCACCTACCCTAACTCGGACCCTGAAAAGAAGACAACAGCATTTCCACAATTAAAAATATGTTGATCATGATGGCACCGGATAACAAATATACAACTGCCCTGTTAGCTAAAGGCCAGCTGGGCACAGTACACAGGAAGGCTGCATTTCAGCAGGGCCAGGCTGTCTGCTCTCTTCACAAACCAGCACTTCTGTGACCCTTGAAGCCCAGCCAGGCCCCTTCATGTTCTGGTGGTGGCACAATAATGAAAACACTGGTAAACTAATTTGCCAAGTTTGCCACCCTGAAAGATGCAGCATAAAAACATGATGGTCCACATGGAAGATTCAGGAAGGTTTTCACATATAAAACCCCCTTTTCTGGGATTTGAAAACCCTGTAGAATTTTCCTCTGAAAAGCCAGCCGTCTTTCTATAGAGGTATATAAATAAATCCTGCTAGTTCAGGACAGGTTCAATCATCTGTTCTTATCTAAACTGGTCTGTATATGTATGCAAATACTGCTTCATAATAACCCATTAATTTGAAAAAGCAACATGCTTGAAACATAAAGACTGTATGAATAGTTACTGCCCACATCTCTCAGCTGCTGCCCGTAACCGAAAGGCGGCTTTGCTGAATGTTTCTGTTAAAATCTAGAAAAGCACAGAAAAACATAAATTTCCTTTATTCCATTTGATCTCTGGACATAAGATGGGTCAGGATTATGACATTAACATGCCATTAAATGAAATTCAACATAATATATTGCTGTACATACAGCATATCTGAACAATATCTGAACTTCCTGTAATAAAACAGACAGCAGAAGCTTGGGTTTGTGGCCACCCTTTTAAAAGTGTCTAATTTTAACAGATCCACGTCCTCTTTTCATGCCCTAATTGCATTTGTATCTGTGTACTCTGACCACATGAAGCAAGTAATGAAATCTGACAAATATTATAATATTATTTAATTAAAACAAACAACATGAAGACAACTAGCCCAATTTTGAGCAGCAGGGAGTCATTTTTTGAAGGCGCTTTCTGTTGGATGTTATACTGCATACAGACCCCTAAGGCTGCCGATGTGATGGGGAGGATGTTATACTGCATACAGACCCCTAAGGCTGCTGATGTGATGAGGAGGATGTTATACTGCATACAGACCCCTAAGGCTGCCGATGTGATGAGGAGGATGTTATACTGCATACAAACCCCTAAGGCTGCTGATGTGATGAGGAGGATGTTATACTGCATACAGACCCCTAAGGCTGCTGATGTGATGGAGAGTAACTGCAGGATCGCCACTGTGATTTCCCACAGCCTAACGCGCTCAGGGCCACACAAGGGCTTTGGAGCCCAAATTCCACGTATCCAACCAGCCAGAAACATACAGCAAACAGCAGACAAAAGCTAACGACATTTCCATAGGAAGTCAACCAAGAAGTCAGCCGTCCAACTGTTCATCAGGCTGCGGAATCGGTATGCAAAATAATTTAAGGACGTGTTTGAAAGCTCATTATACAGAGTATGTGCAATGTGAACAGGGGAAACCCCCACCTTACACTGAGAAGATCACTGTGCCCACATCACAGAACAACAATAAAATCAGCAAGACTACAACTTTATGAACAACATTTAAGAGAGACTCATTGCGGATGTAGAGAGTGGCCGGGCTCACACACGCAGCAGGGCCAGGCCGGCCTCACGCACACAGCAGGGCCAGGCCGGCCTCACGCACACAGCAGGGCCAGGCCGGCCTCGCACCCGCAGCAGGGACAGGCCGCCCTCACACACGCAGCAGGGCCATGAAGTCCTGCCATAACCCATAACAAGCTATGCTTGTTACTGACTTTGAATATTAATATCATTACAGCCTAAGCTGTTTACACGGGGATTTTAGCCAGATACTTAAATATTTACATGCATAATGAAACTTAACATTTAAAATACTAAACCTACATGCCAGATTCACGCTTTGGGGACAGGCCAGCTACTACATTCGGGACAGGATGCCATAAGCACTCTGAATATGAGGAGCGAGTGGACTGGCACCCCTCCTGTCATGGTGACAAGGCAGTGCGTACGAACTTCTGTAGGAATAAAAGGCGTTTATCGGACGCTAGTGCTCACAGTAACCCGGGGGGCCGCCGCCAGAGAGTGTCTGCATAGCGAAGTGTGAGAGACGCCGGACAGGCAGCGGGAAGGAGGGACACGGGTCTGGGAGTGTCGAGCGGCACGGGGCAGCATCGTACTGGACGGCAAGGGACGGGACAGCTACATTCAGCATGGCACGGACGGCACGGCTCGGGACAATGCGGCTGCATTCAGCATGGCACGGGACAAGATGGCGTGGCTACATTTGGCATGGGACGGGGCGGCTACATTCGGCATGGGACGGGACGGCCACATTCGGCATGGGACGGGACAGCTACATTTGGCATGGGATGGGACCGCGCGGCTACATTCGGCACGGGACGGGACGGCTCGGCTACATTTGGCACGGGACGGGACGGTGTGGTTACATTCGGCACAGCAGGGCACGGGACAGGATAGCGTGGCTACAGTCAGCTTGGGATGGGACAGCTACATTCGTCATGGGACGGGACTGCGCGGCTACATTCGGCATGGGACGGGACAGCGCAGCTACATTCGGCATGGCAAGGCATCATACGGGACGGGACGGCGTAGATACATTCGGCATGGCACGGCACGGGACAGAACGGGTACATTCGGCATGGGACAGGACGGGACGGCGCGGCTACATTCGGCATAGCACGGCATGGCATGGCACGAGACGGCGCGACTACATTCGGCATGGCACGAGACGGGATGGCATGGCTACATTCGGCATGGCACAGGACGGGATGGCGCGGCTACATACGGCATGGCTCGGTATGGCACAGGACGGAACGCTACATTCGGCATGGCACGGTACGGGACGGCTACATTCGGCAAGGGACTGGACGGCATGGCTACATTCAGCATGGTACGGCACGGGACGGGACGGCTACATTCGGCATGGCATGGGACGAGACAGCGCGGCTACATTCGGCATGGCACGGGACGGGACGGCACGGCTACATTCGGCATGGCACGGGACGAGACGGCACGGCTACATTCGGCATGGCACGGGACGGGACAGCACGGCTACATCCGGCATGGCACGGGACGGGACGGCTACATTCGGCATGGCACGGGACGGGACGGCACGGCTACATTCGGCATGGCACGGGACGACACGGCACGGCTACATTCGGCATGGCACAGGACGGGACAGCGCGGCTACATTCGGCGTGGCACAGGACGGGACAGCACGGCTACATTCGGTATGGCACGGGACGGGATGGGACGGCTACATTCGGCATGGCACGGGACGGCTACATTCGGCGTGGCACGGGACGGCACGGCTACATTCGGCATGGCACGGGACGGGACGGCGCGGCTACATTCGGCATGGCACGGGATGGGACAGCACGGCTACATTCGGCATGGCACAGCATGGGACGGGACGGCTACATTCGGCGTGGCACGGGACGGGACGGCGCGGCTACATTCGGCGTGGCACAGCATGGGACGGGACGGGACGGCACGGCACGGCTACAATCGGCATGGCACGGGACGGGACGGCACGGCTACATTCGGCATGGCACGGGACGGCGCGGCTACATTCGGCATGGCACGGGATGGGACAGCACGGCTACATTCGGCATGGCACGGGACGGGACGGCGCGGCTACATTCGGCATGGCACGGGACGGGACGGCACGGGCCAGGATCGTACTGGGCGGCACGGCGTCGCATTGGGATTAGGGAGGCGCGCGCAGGTGCTGCGCAAGCAGGAGCACAAAGAATTAGCGCGAGCGGAGCGGAGGCTTTTGTGAGGCTGCATGCATTAACCTTCTCCGGCGGCTAAAGGGTGCGGTGTGCATGCTGCGCCCGTCCGGGCCGCCACAGAAACACAGCAGCACAAACACAGGGGCACACACACGCCGTCGGAGGGCATGCTGAGCCTCACGCTCGCACTGTGCTATATCTGCAAACTAAATACAGCGATACATGCAGAAATAAAGCCGCCTAAGCAGGGAGCCGCACGCGCTGTCAGAGGATGCTCCGCCGCCTCGCTTACTGAGCGCTCGCCTAGCTGCTTTAAATGGCCGTCTTCTCCTTCTGCCTTCTCCTCTCCTGCCTTTTCTCCGTTTTCTGCAGTAATGTCAGCGCTGCCCCTTCGCTACTCCGCCGAACCCTGCCAAACGTCCCCTGTAGCATCCAAAGCGCAGCGAGCCGGCTGTGAAATGGGGGCTCCGGAGCAGCGCTGCGCTGGGTGGGACCAAAGACGGTGATGGCTGTCAGATGCCGGCTCCGGGCCGGCCCGCGCATGCGCATTGGCGAGCTCGGACCCCCGCCCTCCCCCCGCCGGGCGGATAATGAGCCCGGGAGTGAGGCGCCCTGGTGCCCGGGAGGTTAGGGGCTTCCCATGGAGACGGAGACGGAGAGCAGTGCGTTTGATGTGCGGAGCTGCACTGTAACTGGCCAAAGGGCGACAATTAAATAATAATGTCCGCTTTTACGGACTAATGAGCGCCGGCTGTCCGTCAAAGAATTCCTGCTGTTCGCAAAATACACTGATTCATAATCGTTTTATTCAACCCATTTACCTGACTATACATTTTACTTCTTCGAAAATTGTAAAATACAATATATTACAATATATATCTAGTAAGTTTAACGTAAAATGCTGGCCACGCCACACTTAAAACGCCAATAGTACTGTTACTAGAATGATGTGGCGGTGGATACCGGGACAAATTTTACTTTCTCACTTAAAAATATTATCTTAATTATAAGTGTTAAGACATAAAAGTATCCTTGAAGGCTCAAGACCTGAGCTTGAGTTAATAGACCACAGAAGTGTAACAATATATTATAGACCTTCAAACACATATGTGCCGGCCAGTTCAGCCCCTTGTCCCACATAACCAATGGTATGATATAAAAGTGGCAATCATGTGGTAAGGGTCTGAAATTATTATTTGCTGCTATCTTAATGAAACAGTTTCAATCTTGAGTGATCTACGGACTAGGGCTGGGTACCGTTTAAAGGTACCGACCGAATGATGCGGGTATCGCTTCGTGCCAAATGTCGGTACTTCCACGAGCTGAGCGGCACATACGGGGCTGGGGGGAAGGTTATATTAACTATAAATTACTTATCTCAGCATTTTAATGCAATTTACTTTTACAGCAGCAATAGGATTAGGGTTGGGTACTGAAATTCGGTTCTAGTGTATAACTGGTGCCAACGTGAACCGGAGCGAATGACACCGTGAATTTCGGTGCCAGTGAAATATGTGCTGTTCGCCGTTAGCGGCACATGCGACACGTACGGCACGATGCAGGCGCGGAAACCCGCGTTTTAAAAGTCTGTTTTCATCCAATATTACTGGGAAATCGTTTACTTTTAGCTTGATAGCACAAAAGAAATGATTCATTAGATAATATATATTTATCTCGTCAGCGATGTGTTTTATCCTTTATAACCGACACGTTTTATGAGATTATTTATGTATATTTAGCTCGGTAATTACATGTCTTGTTGATTATAACCGTATATTTAACCTGAAAGCGACTTGTTTTATTGGGTATAACGTATACAAAATACTTATACAAATAACGTATTTAGCTCCATAGTAAAATGTTTGCTGAGCCAGCATGAACTGAATAATTAACGTGAGAAATCTACAATGTTACTTTATCGATATGCATTTAATCGCAGACTTAATTAGATAACAGGTAGTTTACATTTTTAGGCGCAGACTGAAGCACTAACCATCAAGTTGAAGTTAGCGTGTTCATGTGAGTGCGTAATGTCCAGGTGATAATCAATAAAGCCCTGATAGTTCAAAAAACATATCAGTAAAAACCTGAATATGCATCAATAATGTAATAAAATCAAATCTAATATACAGTATTATAATATACAATAATAGCACTCTGGGAACTCCTTAAAGACTGTTGGAAAACCATTTCAGGTGACTACCTCCTGAGGCTCATCGAGAGACTGCCAAGAGTGTGCAAAGCAGTAATCAGAGCAAAGGGTGGCTATTTTGAAGAAACTAGAATATAAAACATGTTTTCAGTTATTTCACCTTTTTTGTTAAGTACATAACTCCACGTGTTCATTCATAGTTTTGATGCCTTCAGTGAGAATCTACCAATGTAAATGGTCATGAAAATAAAGAGAACACATTGAATGAGAAGGTGTGTCCAAACTTTTGGCCTGTACTGTACATATGATTAATCTAATAAAATGTCAGTTATAATTGATAAAGCCATGTATCTAAATATGCATTAGTAATTTAATGAAACGGCTGCTGTGTGTTTTTCTTAAAGTACCGTTTTAAGTACCGTTTAGGAACCGGAACCGTTTTAAAAGTATCGATTTGGCACCAGTATCGACATGTCTGTTACTTATCATCTTGTTTCGTCCTAACCTTTAGATGTCCATGACAAAGTAATGTTAGACACCATCTTTACTCAGTGACAGTTTCTCGGAGCAGCTACATTACACTGGCCATGCCCATATGATCACCTTCAGGACATTTATTGAGCTCTAACACGTGTTTGTCAGATGTTATTGTACCCTGTTCCCTGTTTGTAGTATGTTCAGTTTTCCTTGTTTTAGTTTCCATTGGTTTTCACTGTTGCCAGAGTCATTTGTGATCCAATTACACCCTCAAACGTAATTGGACAAATTAATGTAAGTGAAAGGGGCTTGTACAACAGTGCAGAGCGACACGTACCGTCCACGAGACTATAATGACAAGACTGGGGAAACAGACTTGAACACAGACTGAAATACACTACTAACGAGACTGGACTAGAAACAGCTGGGAAACACTGAGATTCCACAAGAGGGAGACGAGGGGGCGTGGCACACAGGAGGATGGGATGGGAGGGACATGACAATGGACATCAGCAGACGCTGGGTTTTCCCCTTTGTAATGCTTTGCCAGGCCTTTACTGCAGTGGCTTTCAGTTGCTGTTTGTTTCTGGGTCTTTCTCTCTGAAAGTGAAATGCATGCTTGATTGGGTTTCTTAGCTTTCTTTGCTTTAATAAACTCCTGGATTGCTCTATTGCTTTATGTGGTCTACCACTTTGTGGCAGAGTTTGTTTTTCCCAAACTCTACCACTTTGCAATAATACAACTGACAGTCGACGTGGAATGTTTAGCAGGGAAAAAATTTCACGAACTGACTTATTGCAAAAGGTGGCATCCCATGACTAGGGGTGGGCGGCACATCAGTGCCATAGTCATTACTGATGTGATTGTAGGCCACGATATGCATTGCACTATACCGTTAACACCATGCGTCAACAGCCTAATTACGCAATAAAAAGCAGTTTTTTTCCAAGCTTCAGTTGTAGTCTAAATACTCGTCAAATTAAAAATTAAAGTAAAACAAAAAAGCAAATTAAAGTAAAACATTTCACTAAATCATAAGCTAGGTATAGGCTAATAAAGTTAAGAGGAATAGAAGACGACTGCAATGTTGGAACCAGCCAAGACAGAGCAAACTTCAGTATTACAGTATGCAAACACAGAGCAAACTTCATGCACACAACTTACTTGCTGAGCTGGGGGGGTTAATCCACATGCCAGGGAATTCTCAGAGGTCTTCTTCCTCTTTGGGTTACTCCAGATCACAGGGGTCACTTAACAGGTTGTGGATGAACCACCGAGGAAGGCAGACCAGAAACTCGAGTTGAGGCAGGAGACTAGATACTCGGGACAGCGTGCAGGCAGATACCCACCATGAAGGAGGCTCCCAGGGAGAGCTTCGAAGTCTCGCGTTGGTAATACATAAACAAAAGGGACTTCATTAGGCTACTAAGGGCAACTAAGGAGGAAGAGGGGTATATCATCAAAGACAGGACTGGGAAGTATTTAAATAGAAAATCAATGAAGGAGCAAACAAGAGGTAGCTGGGAGTGATTGGCATGAGGGCAGGAACAGGAGGTAAGACAAACGTGCCCCACGTGTGGCTCACTAGGGACACGCCAGGGAGGAAGCAGGCGGGGCAGATAGGCAAGACAATTTCATCATTTTTGTCAAACGCCCGAGTTCTGTAAATTTCCTTCTAGCAGGTGTACTGTGAACATTTTTACTGCAAATAGTGTATCAAAGTACATTGTGTCAAAATACTGGTTTTTAAAAGCCTGATTGTATGATATTCTTTTCTTGATTTAAATACAGTTAGGTCCATAAATATTTGGACGCTGACATAAGTTTAGTTATTTTACTTGTTTACTGAAACATATTCAAATTACAGTTATATAATGATATGGACATAAGGTACAGACTCTTAGCTTTAATTTGAGGGCACCCACATCCACATTGAAGGAAGGGTTTAGGAATTACATCTCTTTAATGTACCACCCTCTCTTTGAAAGGGACCAAAAATAATTGGATAATTGACTCAAAAGCTATTTCATGGGCTGGTCTGGGCAAATTCTTTGTTATTTCATCATCAATTAAGTAAATAAAAGGACTGGAGTTGATTCTAGGTGTGGTGTTTGCATTCGGAAGATGTAGCCGTGACCCCAACAACATGTGGTCAAAGGAGCTCTCCCTGCAGGTGAAACGGGCCATCCTTAGGCTGCGAGAACAGAAAACACCCATCAGTGAAACTGTAATAATATTCATAGTGATAAAATCTACAGATTTGGTACATTCTGAAAGAAAAGAATGCTCTGGTGAACTAAGCAACGCAAAAAGGCCTGGACGTCCACGGAAGACAACAGTGGTGGATGATCACAGGCAAAACCTCTTTGCAACACCCAGCCAAGTGAAGAACACTCTCCAGGAGGTATGCATATCAATGTCCAAATCTACCATAAATAGAAGTTTAAAGAGGGTTTAGCGCAAGGTGCAAAAAAAAGCCAGCACAGTTCTGGAACAGCATTCTTTGGACAGATGAAACTAAGATCAACCTCTACCTGAATGATGGCATGGAGAAGGAATGGAACAGCTCATGATCCGAAGCACACTACGTCATCTGCAAAACACAGTGGAGGCAGAGTGATGTCTTGGGCATGTACGGCCAGTTTAATGATGTGACACAGGACAGAAGCAGCCGGATGAATTCTGAGGTGTACAGATACATACTGTCTGCTCAGATCCAGCCAAGTTGATTGGAACGGCGCTTCACAATACAGATGGACAATGACCCAAAACATACAGCGAAAGCAACCCAGGAGTTTATTAAAGCAAAGAAACGGAGTATTCTCAATGGTCTAGTCAGTCACCTGATCCCAACCCAATCAAGCACGCATTTCACTTGATGAAGTTTCAGAGAGAAAGACCCACAAACAAACAGCTGCTGCTGCAGTAAAGGCCTGGCATTAGAAAAGGAAAAACCCAGCGTCTAGTCATGTCCATAGGGTCAAGACTTCAGACAGTCATCGCCTGCAATGGATTTTCAACATATTAAAAATTAACATTTTATTTTCACACATTAATTTGTCCAATTACATCTGAGTCTGCACTTCAGTTGTTTCATTTCAAATCCATTGTGATGTACAGAACCAAAATTATAAAAACTGTGTCACTATCCAAATATTTACGGACCTAACTGCATGTAATAATATATATACGCCTCACGTACATAATAGAGGTGCATAACTGGAGGAAGTCACATTTTACTCCATAGATATTTAAGAAAAACAGTTTTGCTTGCACTCCAAGATTATACAGCTGGTAGTAAGGGGTGTAGAGGTCCACTTCTGAGCCCATCCAGCCATTTTCTGACACGGATGGTCCTTTTCGGGGTCACCGCGGGTCCGGAATCTGCAGGTTCCATGTCTCTCATTAGTCCATCAACCAGATCAACATCAAAATCACAGAAACATAACATCTGCTCACTGCCATGCTTCTCCCAGTGTAGCAGCAGCTCATGACACGTCATCTTTGTACAGAGAGTATCATTTTACAGCTTCAGAAGAAGCTACTGTACAGTCACCCGAGAGACCTCTCATCTATCTTTTCCATAATGGGACTGTTCTGAGCCATTCTGCAAAAAATAGCGATATGTACAGGCAGAAATCCGGGAACCAAAATTAAAGCCAGCAGGTGGATTCAACCTTGAATTCCAACACCCGTGGAGAATTTTGTTACATCAGAAGCCCGTGTCTGAATCTTTCTGGATCTTCAACAAAAGTGCCTGTCTGAAAGCTGTAGGATCATCAACAGAAGCCCATGTCTGAAAGCCTCAGAATCATCAGGAGAAGCCCATGTTTGAAAGTTCATTACCAGTGTGAATATGTGCCCCTCCGTCATGTGCGCCCTGAAGTGTGTCGCTAGTCCTAGCCCCCCGTATATGTGCCCCTCCGTCATGTGCGCCCTGAGGTGTGTCGCTAGTCCTAGCC
>JAODKM010000016.1:6375107-6385954 GCA_026780845.1 Petrocephalus sullivani | reverse complement strand
TGATCCCGAAGATATTGCAGTTTAGATGTTAGTAAAAGTGGCGAATATCGAACATAAAACCAACTTCACCGCGGTTGCATTTAAGAGTACCGCGGTAAATTAGTTTGATATTCAACATTCGTTTGACCTTTGCAAGGCGATGCGCACCGACCATCGCAGAATCCGTCTCTGCAGGACCTGCCGATTTAGGGACCGTCACAAAATACTGAAAGCTGCGCAAAAGGTTTACAGAAGAGAAAACTCGTTTTACTATCGTCTTGTCGGATTAAGTCTCTTAATTAATTAATTAAAACAATATTTCCAAAAATGCATTGAAGTATCTGAGAAATATATTAGTCTGTATATATTAGACTTGATTTGACCCCAGAAAGTTACATGGTTGAAGAGATTAATAGGTTTAGTAAAAAAGTAGTAAAAGAATAGCCAGGAATAAACAGAGGTAATATTTCCAAAAACATGCCTTGTGGTTTGTGAGGAATATTAGTCTGTATATATGAGAGTTGATTTGAAACCACAAAGTCACATGGGTGAAGAGATTAATAGATTTAATTGATTAATTTGGTAGCTTTTTGCGTAGCTTACAGTAGTTTTGCGACGGTTTCTAAATCGGTATGTCCAGCAGAGAGATTCTGCGATGGTCAGTGCGCTCCGTCTTAATTTGTTTCTCTTTGAAATATATAACATTGCACCGCGGTGCAACACATAGTATGTAAAAAAATGGAATACAGTGCATGACTTAAGACAAACATGGGGCATTACTAGATACGAAACGTAACGAACAATATCAATGTTTTAGGGGATCTGGCATAAGTTCGCCAAAGCATCAGTTATGTCAGTTATGTCACTGAGATGGAGATCCGTGTGATCTGCCACAGCCCTTGGAAGTAATCTCCCTGTCTTGTGTATTTAGTTTAACAGTCCAATATCTCACCCCTTAAGGAGGCAGCTGAAAGACGGAGCTTGCTGGATATGTTGCGTCACTGGCAATCTCGTTTGCTCTTTTCTTTTATTTTTGTTTGCTCTATCTATCACCTGTTATGTGGTGATGCTGGGGCAATCTTGGTGACATACCACAGGATCCAAGAGGCAAACATGTTATTTTTTTGTATAATACGTCGAAACTAGAATTTTAATTTCCAATATGGACGGCTGTTTTCTGCCACCTGCGTTCTGTACTGTCGGTTATGGTTGGCTGTGGCGCCCTCTTGAGGACACAGTTAGAATTGCCTCACAGCCACCTGCGGCATTTCTGGGTGGCTTTGACTTCTAGGACTTGGCCACTTCACAATAGCAAGGCGTCTTCGAAACAATACATTAAAGTCTATGGTCGTCGTGTTTTAAAATTAAATTTCTCACAGGACTTTTTAAAATCTGAATTCAAATCTTCGTCTTTTGCATGAAATTTGTGCAGATGGAAAATAATTGACTCGTCCTAACTTACTGAATGGGAGTTACAGTGATCCTGTAAATGTGACTATGTTAGACCCTCCTGCAAACTTCAGCAGCTTCTCCTGTGAGATGCTCTGGCTAAAGTCACCGTCCATCACTGCTGTACTCTTTATCTTCCTTGCAGTCCCAGGGATCTTGTCAGTGCTCTGCTACAGACGCTTGCAAACATATTCCTCATGAACATGGCTGTAGCCGACCTGCCCCTTGGCATCATAGTACTGCCCTTATTGGCACCGATCGAGGCGCTCGCCTGTTGGTTTTTTGGCAGGATCTTCTGCAATAAATGTAACATTCCAGAAGCATGCCTTGTGGTTTGTAAGGAATATCAGTCTGTATGTATCAGACTTGGTTTGAAACCACAAAGCCACGTGGTTGAACTGTTGATGGTGCTGTTGAATGTAAATGTTTATGCAAATTTTTTAACATAATGAGGGTAAAAAGGAATCAGTTCTTACCAGGACATCTATTTTGTATTTGAAGGAAATTTATGAAATATTAAAGACATTTAGGGAGTTGTGGCGATTTGTGCCAGCAATTGGAAGGTTGCTGGTTTGAATCCTGTGAAGCCAGGAGTGATTCTGCTCCATTGGGCCCTTGAGCAAGGCCTTTATCCTGTAATTGTATGACCGCAACGTTGCCCGCTGTGTCAGTGTTTCCTTGTGTGTTTCCCAGCCGTCCTGCCCTCACAGGCTGTGTCAGTGATTCCTTGTGTGTTTCCCAGCCGGGCTGCCCGCACAGGCTGTGTCAGTGATTCCTTGTGTGTTTCCCAGCTGTCCTGCCCGCACAGGCTGTGTCAGTGTTTCCTTGTGTGTTTCCCAGCCCTCCTGCCCGCACAGGCTGTGTCAGTGTTTCCTTGTGTGTTTCCCAGCCGTCCTGCCCGCACAGGCTGTCAGTGTTTCCTTGTGTGTTTCCCAGCCCTCCTGCCCTCACAGGCTGTGTCAGTGTTTCCTTGTGTGTTTCCCAGCCGGGCTGCCCGCACAGGCTCTCTCAGTGTTTCCTTGTGTGTTTCCCAGCCTTCCTGCCCGCACAGGCTATGGCAGTGTTTCCTTGTGTGTTTTCCAGCCCTCCTGCCCGCACAGGCTGTGTCAGTGTTTCCTTGTGTGTTTCCCAGCCCTCCTGCCCGCACAGGTTGTCTCAGTGTTTCCTTGTGTGTTTCCCAGCCCTCCTGCCCGCACAGGCTGTGTCAGTGTTTCCTTGTGTGTTTCCCAGCCGGGCTGCCCGCACAGGCTGTGTCAGTGTTTCCTTGTGTGTTTCCCAGCCGGGCTGCCCGCACAGGCTGTGTCAGTGTTTCCTTGTATGTTTCCCAGCCGGGCTGCCCGCACAGGCTGTGTCAGTGTTTCCTTGTATGTTTCCCAGCTGGGCTGCCCGCACAGGCTGTGTCAGTGGGATAGACATGTGTGTGTACAGCATAGGTTGAAAATGCTTCCACTGTGAGGTTCTACCTCGCTTATACTGTCCACACTGCAGAGAAAATGGAGCACATCAGAAATTTCCTAACTGCAGAACCATAAATATGTCTAAAGTGCTTCACATGAGACTAATGACACTTGAAACAAGATTGGAAAGAGCCAGAGAGCATTTTAATATTGCACAAAACAGTTTGCTTTTTTGTCTTGGAGCCTCTACTAAGTAAAATATAATCAAATACATAATTCTCCTGTGCAAGCAAGCTTTACACGACCAGGAACCAATCAGCTACCAGCTATAGAAACGACAGGATACAGGCAAGGCAGCATGATGACGAGCTCCGGAACACAGGGTCATGCCAACAATATAGACACCTCTGTTTGAAAATAAATACTCCTAATAATCAAACCCTCCAGGTAAATAATCTCTCTTTTCGGGACATGTAATATCTTTTGTGCATTAAAGCAAACTGGACACATTTTAAAGAATGTATAATTCACTTAGCTATGCTGTTGTTGGGCAGATATACAGAACCTCCCAAAATACCCATTCCACAGGTACAGCTTTTAAAGTCTTAAAGACAGATTGTCACAAACACAACTTTTTTCTTTTTTTTTTTTTTTAAACACACAAAAGTCCCCATTTTTGAGACATCCGTTTCAAAATGTTACTTTGAAATTCCCCAGCGTGTCCTCAGCTCTGACTGGAGGCCCATGCTTACACATACCAGCCTACAAAGTGGGCAAAACCTCCTCTTCAAACATGTCCATGCTGACAATTCCTGAACCCCATTTTACATTGGAACTGTAACCTTCATAACAGAAAACTGTGAAAGAATGTGATGAAACGCGCGAGATGGACCGCTGAGAGACAGGTATAATCCTTTGTGTGTTATAGATTGCTGGATAACTACAGGTCAGAAGAGCTCCTATAGGTGTACTTGAAACTATCTGCACCAAGCACCTAGGGTAATCCGTCAACTAGTGTAAAGGTCAGTCGCCTAGCAGTTGAGTTAGAGTTTAAAAACTAATTCTATTGATTTATCTTAGCCTAGTGCCAAATAAGTATGAAACTATTTCCACCTGACTGTAATCAGTAAAAGAACAGGACACCAGGAGGACAGCCGCGGTCAGCAAAATGACAGTGGTACATAAATCCTTAAGGCTAGCTGATATGCTGCTTTGTTATACTGAGAAATTCAGACCCACATGATAATGCTGTAGTCAAGAAGGCTAGAAGAAGACAACACACTGTACAGCACTGCTCCTGGCAGCTGAAGCCCGTGTCGGCTGGTGCTTCATTTTATGCATTTGGGGCTGAATTCCTGCACGTAGGTAATTGTGCATAACGGACTGAGCACCAGTGTTTCACTACTTGACAGGTAGAGTGCGAAGAAGCACAGACGGCAAATGGGACGGCCTGCCCCGTCAGGGTCTCCCCCACTCGGCACCACCGACTTGGGGCCAGTGGGCTTGTTGGCAGTGAATCCTGTACATGTCCAGAACAAGACGGTGAGAATAGAGAAGCTCAGTGAAGCCGCACTGTTATGGCAACACCAATAAGATATGGTCAGCCCTTGACTCCAGTTACAAGGGCCGATAGGCCAGGAGCGAGTGGAAAAGCGGACCGGGCCAGAGCACCTCCACCACGGGGACACACAGCCACTTTCCCGCTTAGTCAGCTGCAGGGAAATGGCACATCAAGAGTCTGCACTCTGACAAGAGGGCATGACATGCATCTTATACTTAACACACTCGGCATCTGAATTACACGAAATTATACCGCACAGCTCTGTGTTAAAGTCATTCTTTCTGAAAAGGCTAATTGATTAAAAGCAAAAAGTACTGCGGATTCTGCTGGGTACGACGGAAACCTCGAGCTACGTCAGCAGCCAGCCAAACTTAAGCACTGTAATAAGTGGCAGGTGCAGGAAAGTACATGACCAAGTATAAGGCAGCAAAAACAACCCTTCCAAAAAGCCTTTGGTGAGCAGAGCCATGAAAGGCAGGGAACTCACAAATATCAAGCATGAGACAAGAGAAAGGAAAGTCTGATGGTCAGGTAAGCAGCGGGACAGACCAGAGTGGGTAACCCCAACCAACCCTAACCCTAACCCTAACCCTAACCCCAGCCTTAACCAAGGGGAGGCAGAATCGCCACCTTTGGCCCTGCCTGCATTAAGTCACACTGTACATTTTTTCCAGATAGTACATAATACTCACTGCATATTCTTTCAGTTCACAGACTTCAGAGCACAGAAGATTCTGATGATTTATGGCACTGAGGTCTATCTCCATCACCTTCTACAGAACAGGTTGAGAAACTCACGGTATCTGTACTAAAGCTCTTACTACTCGGCAGACTTGCTCCATTCCTGCTGCCTCACGGTCGGAGTGTTAATGCATGTAGTAATTATTAAGGAAGGGACCAAGGGCCCAGCTGTTCAGCTTCCAATGCCACCCCAGAGCAGACAAGGACACTGATGGGGGTGTACAGCAATAAGGGTGCATTGCAGGTCTCAGTGCAGAGTAGTGTCTGCCCATGCTGCAGGACCACGAGCATGACTCAGACACACCCCCAAGCTTCTCAGAGAGGAAGGCCAGCCCTGTCGTGCTCCTGGACCATGAGATACGGGCAGCTCCACAGCACTGCGCTCTTAATCTCTGCTGAGGCTGACCTGTTACATCACTGAAAGCCTGCTGAGGGCCAGCTCCAAGGGCCAAAGGAAGCTCCGGTCGTGCCCAGAGCACATGTCCACGGAGTCCAGCAGAGTCCTGTGGTCAGCCTCCGGAGCTCACTCGCCAGTGTCGGTTTGCTTTGTCGGTCAGTCGGGGTGGAGATCAGTCAGCCTGTGATAGAAAGCCAGCTTCGCACGGCCCGGAGGAGGCACTAACACGTGCCATCTGCCTTCACGTGCAGGATCTGGGAGAAGCCTGGTCTTTTCCTCAAGGCCTGTTTTAAAAGACAACAGCAGTATTTAGCCAGATGTGGTTGTCCAGAGCATGGTGTTAAATGTCACATCTGTTTATATCTGAAGACATTTCGCTCAAAAAGGATCATGCAGGTCCAGGCTGTTACCAGGGTGATAACTGATACGTAACCCTGACAACCAAATCTGTAGGACCCTTAGCTACAGAATTTTTGCTCAGACTCTGAGATGACATACAAGGGATGGAAAATGAAACTGAAACACAGTACTGAGAACTGTAATTCATTAGTATCAATTCATCTTAGGAGTGATAGATCCACGTTCTACACAGTGGCCAGAGGTATTTTGAGCCATTCCTCTTGCAGAACAGTGGCCTGGTCACTTTGTGATGCTGGTGGAGGAAAACATTTCCTGACTCGTTCCTCCAAAACACCCCCAAGTGGCTCAGTAGTGTTCAGATCTGGTGACTATCCAGGCTATGAAAAGTGTTCAGCTTCGCTTACATGTTCATCAAACCACTCTGTCACCAGTCTTGCTGTGTGTATTGGTGCATTACCATCTTAATACATGGCACCATCTGCAGGGTACAATGTTTGAACCAAACATGGTTCGCTAGTCCTTAGCAGTAACTTAGGGAATCCCATAATATTGCAGCCCAAACCATCAGTGACCCACCCCCATGCCGCACACTGGGTATGCGACAGTCTGGGTGGTAAGCATCTTTGTGCCTTCTCCACACCGTAACTCTCATGGATGTGGGAAAGACCGTGTCTGGCAGGGTTATACTGTATGATATACAGCATAACAACTCTGACAGGGACCACAGCCCAAGTTCTGCGCTGCTGGCACCATTGATAGCGACGTTTGGCATTGGCATTTGGCTATAGCAGCCGAACCATGAATAATGACCCTATGGACCTACTGATGAACAGTTTTGGTGGAAACAGGAGAGTCGAGGAGCGAATTTAATTCTGCAGTGATTTTGGCAGCTGTGTTTTTTTTGTGTTTTGGATATAATCCGGGTTAGTACCTGATCATCCCATTCAGACAGCTTCCTCTTACATCCACAGTTACTCCTGTTGGATGCAGTCCATCCTTCGCGGTAATATGCTGACATTATCCTAGATACCCTGGCTCTCGATGCACCACAAAGACTTGCTGTCCTGGTCACAGATGTGCCAGCGAGATGTGCACCAACCGTTTGTTCACTTTTGAACTCTGATATGTCTCCCATTATGCTGTGTGGATTGCAATATGTTATGTACAGCTGTGATATTGTTCTGTTAATTCATCCTGCACACTCTGCACATTCCATTAGTAAGAGCAATCAGGGAAGACTGGCCACGAGGCTGCACACATACAAGCGGAAACCTCACACACTATACTGGCCAGTGTTTCAGTTTCATTGTACAACCCCTGTTTTAGACGCATATGAGGGACATGTGCTTCAAGTGGCTGTGAGCCTTACCTGAAGCTTGTTCACCATCTCATCAAACAGCTTCCTGGCTTCAGGGCTGTTAGGATCTTCAAAATAGTCTGCGATCCCAATCTGCACAACGATCGACTTCAGGTTACGGCACACACCTGCGGCCAAAAATGACATTTCCCACATTTGTCTGTCAAATGCAGGAAGTGGACTATGGGAAGGGTACTATACATAAAGACAGGTGAGAAAAGATGTATATAAAGCCCTGACAAGTGCCTGAACTCATAACCTAATCCTTACAGGCATTTGTGCTCGCTGTATAACCCTGACAGGCACTTGTTCTTACTATATAACCCTGATAGGCACCTGTATGCGCTGTATAACCCTGTCAGGGTTAATACAGTGGGCATAAATGCCTGACAGGCACTTGTTCTTACTGTATAACCCTGATAGGCACCTGTACGCGCTGTATAACCCTGATAGGCATTTATGCTCACTGTATAAGCCTGACAGGCACTTGTTCTTACTGTATTACCCTGATAGGCACCTGTACTCCCTGTATAATCCTGACAGGCATTTATGCTCACTGTATAACCCTGACAGGCACTTGTTCTTACTATATAACCCTGACAGGCACCTGTACTCCCTGTATAACCCTGATAGGCATTTATGCTCACTGTATAAGCCTGACAGGCATTTATGCTCACTGTATAAGCCTGACAGGCACGTGTTCTTACTGTATAACCCTGATAGGCACCTGTACTCAGTGTATAATCCTTACAGGCATTTATGCTCACTGTATAACCCTGACAGGCACTTGTTCTTACTATATAACCCTGATAGGCACCTGTACTCCCTGTATAACCCTGATAGGCATTTATGCTCACTGTATAACCCTGATAGTCATTTATGCTCACTGTATAAGCCTGACAGGCACTTGTTCTTACTGTATAACCCTGATAGGCACCTGTACTCAGTGTATAATCCTTACAGGCATTTGTGCTCGCTGTATAAGCCTGACAGGCACTTGTTCTTACTATATAACCCTGATAGGCACCTGTAAGCGCTGTATAACCCTGACAGGCATTTATGCTCACTGTATAACCCTGACAGGCACTTGTTCTTACTGTATAACCCCGATAGGCACCTGTACTCCCTGTATAACCCTGATAGGCATTTATGCTCACTGTATAAGCCTGACAGGCACTTGTTCTTACTATATAACCCTGATAGGCACCTGTACGCGCTGTATAACCCTGACAGGTATTTGTACTCACTGTTGAAGTGCAGCAAGGCCTTGGGCGTGACCGGGGTGGAGGTCAGCACCAGCATCTCCAGGCCCTTCAGCCCCTCCCTGCACACCTCGGCTGCCACCTCCTGGTTGATCTCACTCACGTGGTCTAGCTCCAGGACTTGTAGGTGCACACAGTTGCGTGCTGCCCAGAGTAGGATATCCAGGTGTACAGAGAGAATGGGCATGAGTTAAAATAAATATATTTAAATGGAATGTAGAAGTACACAGCAGGAGCTCACAAATCCCTGAGCATTTACAGACATCAGTGCCTTGCCTCGCTCATAGTATATGAGAAACTTGCTCACCTAGAGATGCAAGGCCTTGAATGCCACAGCCAGCCCCACCCACGCCCAGAGCTCGCAGGTGAGGCCAGCATCGGCCAATGGTCTGCAGGCATCGATTGCTAAAGCGGGCTGGCTGCTGGCTAAAAGACAGTATAGAGAGCCACACACAGTGAAGGGAAAGAGACTGGGCAAGCCCTCCATCCTCGCACCACGCACGAGTTACAAGGTAAAACCCATCAGACTCTTTGTGATTAAATTCCAGTGAAGTCTGAAATAACTCCCGCTCCTCACCATGGGTAAAGTGGCGCCACCTGTAGGGAGATGATGTCTCGGCAGCCAGCACCCAGGGCCCAGATGACCTCCTGACCAACAGGATCTGTGGCACTCCTATGGCAAAGACAGAAAACCTCTTGACACACAGTGCAAACCCTAAAGATCTCGGAGCAGCTGCCCTCTACCACACAGGTAGGGTGTGTCAGCTCAGAGCCCCCAAAATAGATGAAAGCTGCTTTTACCTGGGAGGCTTCATATCAGCAAGGGTATGCCAGCTGGCTAATGTTTCAGAAAGCAGCTCCTCAGACTGTCAGGCACATGCAGGTTTCTGGGGTATGGGACTATGATTCTGGTGAGGGGGGCTGTGTGGGACAGCAGGCAGAGTATCGGGGAAAGTGACCATGCCCCTGAGCACACACAGACCCACCTGTAAGTGACTGCCTGCAGGCCCCGGCAGTAGCAGCTGGCCAGCCATATGGAGCGGTCGGTCACAATGTTGGGGCACTGAGATATCTTAAGGATAAGCAGGTTCCCCCCTGTGGCCTTCAGCAGAGCTTCGAGACCCTCCTCCAGGACCCCCCTGAAAAAGAACCCCACAGGAGAAAATCAGCACAGCTAAATCCATCCATCGTTCCATCCAACCATCTTTGATAACTACTTATCCAGAACTGGGACATTGTGAGAGCAGAGAGCAGGAGGCAGGGGATACCCTGAACAGGCCATGCACACAATTGCATACAAAGGACACTTCACATAATGGTGTATATTTAAGAGACAATTCCATCACAAAGTAAATCTCCAGAGTGCTTAGAAAGGTGGTGGTGGCCTAGTGGTATGAGGCTCCGGTTATGGACCAAGAGGTCGCCAGTCCAAATCCCGTCTACCACCAGTGTGCCCCTGAGCAAGACCCTTAACCCCAAGTTGCTCTAGGGAAATTGTAATTGTGTAAAGTCACTCTGGACAAGGGTGTCAGCTAAATGCTGTAAATGTAGATCAATCAGCACTGACCTCCTGTGTAGACACAGGGTGAATTAATATACCTGAATTTGCACTTTAATTTACTCACTTGCAAATATATGTCAGCCAGTTTCATACAAGAACTCATGCCAAACAATGGAGAGAGTCTCCAGAAGGGGAATCTGTATGTTTACACTAACCCCTCCCTAACCCAAAGTCCAAAAACCCAAGCCCAAGACCATACCTGGTGCTTCTAAGGTAGTCCTCCTTGGTCTCCTTTTTGCCTCTCTGCCTGGGCTTCAGGTTCTGCAGGATTATGGAGTGGCTCTGTGTGCACCACTGAGACAGCGTGATCATGAACTGGAAGAGACACACAGCCAGTGAATCAGGCACAGCAGGGCCTCCGGACAGCAGCGACCTTCAGCAACTTTCCAAGGTTGAAACCTTGATCCAGCCACAATTCCCTTTACGCTGTCAAAATATACTGAAATCAAGCCTACAAAACCCATCAGCACTTGCTGGTTTTGACCATTCCACTACATGTAAACCCTGTAACACGCAGGCAAGTGTTTCTGCCAAGTTCTTTAGGTAGGTATTGGGACCTGCACCCCATCCTGCTTTGCCTGTGTAGGAGCCATTTACCTATTTAAATAAATACTGAATGCAAACCTTGACTTATTTTCATTTTAATGAGCTGTGCACACTCACCTAAAGTATTATTAGGAACACCATACTAATACGGTGTTTGACACCCTTTCGCCTTCAGAACTGCCTTAATTCTACGTGGCATTGACTCAACAAGGTGCTGAAAGCATTCTTTAGAAATGT
>JAODKM010000016.1:6364753-6375007 GCA_026780845.1 Petrocephalus sullivani | reverse complement strand
GCAGATTATGAAATACTCAGACCGGCCCGTCTGGCACCAACAACCATGCCACGCTCAAAATTGCTTAAATCACCTTTACTTCCCATTCTGACATTCAGTTTGGAGTTCAGGAGACTGTCTTGACCAGGACCACACCCCTAAATGCATTGAAGCAACTGCCATGTGATTAGTTGATTAGATAATTGCATTACTGAGAGATTGAACAGGTGTTCCTAATAATCCTTTAGGTGAGTGTATGTATACAGTGTGAAAAGAGGCTGGCCTCCGGGCTGAGCTGCGGCTCGTACCTTGGAGGAGAGGCGGCCATTCTCCAGCAGCACGCGAGTCCAGACGGCAGGGTGGCGAGCCACAAACTTCCAGTCATGGCACACCTCAGCTGCCCGCAGCAACGTCCTGGTGTCCAGGTAAGTGAAGATGCAGAAAAGGGCCGCTCGCATCTTCAGGGTCTCTGGGCTTATCATCTCCACAGACCTGCTGGGGCTGTCCTTCTCCTGCCCGCGGGTATGGGGGGTACCCTCTGAGCCATCTGCAGTGGCAGGAAAATGACACCCTTCAGAGATGCCATATCACAGTGCGAATACCACTAGTGGTCCTCATCTTACCACAATACTTAGGTAAATGGCGTGTTGGCTTTAATTTCCTATGAGAGGTACATGCCAGGACAATGTTGAGACTCCTCCTGGTCTTGAGGTGGTTATGGGGTTAAGATCAAGTCAGGTCTTGGTATCATATCGGGGGGTGTGAGATAATGAATCATTTTAATAACTGTCACACTACAAAAACAAATATTGAAAACAGCACCGCAACAATTTCACTGATGAAATAATATGGTTACATACCTTTAAACAGCTGAGAGACGCATGTAAATAAGAGACATCCAGTGGAAATTTACATAACACTTATTCATTTATCAGTGAATAGAGTCTGCCAGTTGACCACAGTGAGGCGCCAGAGACCATATGTGAAGTTATGTTACATAAGAAATTATGAAATGCTAATGTTATTCAAGACAGAAGCTAAAGAAAGGATAGCAGCCAAAGCCGAGAGCGAGTGCTCAAGCGCCATGCCCCATGTGGTCCCAGGACAGCAGACAGTGCCCCTTTCCCCCAGAAGATGGCGTGCACACACACCTGTGCTACCGTGGCTAAAAAGACTAGGGCTGGGACGATTATTCGACGAAATTAATCGACGATCAAATTTTATTGTTGACACGTTGTGTAAAACCATGTAAATGTTTTGTAACTGCAATGCGCTACGTGATAGGCTAAACGTATTGTAAGGGAAAGTACTTTATCCCCTTGGGGCTTGCCGTAGGTGGCAACATATGTTCGCTGCCCAGCCGCCCTGCCGCGAATGAGGCAACATGGCTGCATCTACTCTGGAGAAACAGGCTCACACGCGGTCTTCCAAAGTTTGGGAATATTTCAGTCATGGCATTGCCCTTTCTCCACCCAAGCATGTCGGGTTACTACTAGAGATGCGCCGATCCGATATTCGCGTCTATGTCCGATATTTACTTAATTCGCTTTCAACAGTCGGTAAAAAGATAGATTTAACATGAAATGGGAACTATTTGTCCAATCAATCGCACGACAGCTCTTTCCCATTTTAGGTTTTTTGTGGCTGCAGCTTAATTTTTTTGCTAAGTGGGTGTGAGCGCAGTGACTTCCGCTTTCTGTGACGTCATGTGCGTACACTTGGAATTACGAGGAGGATAAGAAAATCAGACAAAAGGCTGACAACCTTATAGTTTTAGCAACAACTAATAGCACTGTGATTTGCAACCTTTGTAAAAACAAATTTGGAAGAGGTGGAAGTAGCGTTTAGCGGAAAATCCCACTAAACAAAGCACGCAATTGTGCGGGACAAAGCAAGTAATATGAAAAAAATGCAATGGATGATTTGGGCTGATTTGCGCATTCGCTACAGCTTGTGATACACAAGGGGCTGCGATCCCAGCGAAGTGTAAGTGATGCTGTTGCTACTGGGAGATTGGCATTGCATATACTTGCATGAAAGATATTCAAATTGAACTGCAAATGCCTGAAAAACACTTAAAACAAGATTTACAAGCGAGGTGGAACAGTACGTCATGTATGTTTCTAATTAAAGATTTTTTGGCATGTTTTTTATTTGTATTTCTTACTGTTAAAAATATAATACATAAAGTATAATATGTCATATATATATATATATATATATATATATTAAAATAGTAAAGTAAAAAGAGCTCTTGTATCGGAATCTTTCTCAGTATTGGCAGTTGTGTGTTGGAATCTAATTGAATTGAAAAAATATGGATTTTTCATATGCCCATTCCTAGTTACTACCATGCAGAATGTTTGTCTACTAGTAATGTTACCTCATCCAATCGATTGATTTATTTCTTATTTTTTGGTTCTTGCACTGATATCTCTTAAGATTGCCTTTTTTGTTAAGAAATAATGCTCTAACGTTTAAGAAATGTTTCAATAAATTGAAATGTTAATGAGAATTTTTGATTTGCGTGTGTGTGTCGGGGGGGAGGGGGTGAATTGTTGTATTAAGTCATCAATATCATCAGGTTAATCGAAAAATTAGTCGTTAGATTTGTCGACTAATTGGGGGGTGGGGGGAAATCGCTAGATTAATCATTTAAAGAATTTGGGACAGCACCAAAAAAGACTCTACCTGTTCCCAAGCGATAGCGAGGCTTGCTGGCCCGAGACTGCAGTGGGTCAGAGGCTCGGTTCTCCAGCTCCCAGACCTCCACCTCGGACTCCGTGGTCCTGGAGCCGACGTCGGAGACGTCCCCCTCCTCACCCTCGGTGCTGTTGCGGTAGGGCCGGCGCTGCCAGTTCTGGATGGCCTGCTTGCGGAGCCCCCACCCCTGTGGGCCCCCACCATGCTCACAGCTGCCCTCGTCCAGCCTGCACGGCACGTGGCAGTACTGGCCCTCCATGGACAGCATGTCCATGCTCTCACTGTCATAGGTTCCTGAGCCCTGGCCTTTCATTTGGCTGGAGTCCCTGTCGCAGGGGGATGACGACACGGCTCCCTTACGCAGAGACACATGTAGGCTTTCTAACAGCACAATGCTAAACTGCATCACTGCATCCCTATCTATAATAGTAACAGTTTAATATGAGAATAACTTTCATTGCATTGAAAATAATATGAATACAGCCTCATGCCAACCCCAGCAAGCAGTACAATTGGCATTTAAGGATCAGCTAACAGAGTTCAGCTGCACCTAATGAACAGTGCGGTCATCCACTGCATACAGGCAGTTTTACAATGTGTAGGCAGGGCTAGGGTTATCACGCGTACCCTGTGTGGGGAGAGCATCGTGCAGACACCGGGTACGCAGCCCTGGAATCTGCGGAAGCACTGGAATTCCTCTGAAGGACAAGGAAAAGGAGACAGCCACGCGAAAACAGGGTGAACATGCAAACTCCAGAAACACAGAGCGGCGCTGTGTGGTGACAGCGATGCCCACTGTGCCACTGTACTGCCCTGGCCGGCTGGCACGATGTACAATGTTACTATCAACATGGTGCTGCATGCACATGCAACTGTCACACTGCAAGTACCAGGATAGTCTGCTGGGTTCAAACCATCAATAAGTTGCACCAAAACATTTTTATTCAGTCATAGGAAACCAAACTTTGCAAGCTTTGCAGCTTTAATGAGAATTCATTGTCAACATAGGAGTGAAACGATTTTATACAGATATTAATTCAGCAAATGTATAAGTATCAATTTTGAAACAGATATCAGGTCTGCAATTAATGAAAAGGCTATGGCTGTGACGGAATGTGTATTCGTCGTCCACCTTTCAGTTACAGTTTTTTCAGTTCGGAAGGAACAATGAAATGAATGAATCGATTTCTTGACACAGGTGAAACCTAAATTCACAAGCAGATGCTCAACATGGAAAGCATTATGCTAATTGTGCTTCTGAGTTGGTCACAGCTACTGCTAAAGTGCTCAAAAACACTCCCACATCATTTAAGTCAGTAGTTTAGGAGCATTTTGGCTTCCCAATAAATTAAGCCGCACCAAAGAGAGAGAGTTGAGAAGGCCAAGACTGGTTTATCAGAGCCAACAGATAAACTTGGGTGTATTAAACTCAATCAACTCAACCTAATCAGCGACCAAGTTCGGTTCCCACGACTTGGTCGTTGAGTGAATAGGTCGATAAGCAAACACAACCAACAATTTCAGTAACCCATGTTTAAATTGACATTTAGAAAATAGATTTTTTTAACTATCACGTCGATATTCAAGTTGGTGACTTTTATAATCACGATCTGTAACAGAATCAATTTCTCCCCCCGATCCCTACAGGAAAACATTTACTGGTAATTAAAAGTATTTCCGTAAGTTTTTCAGCAAACGCATACAGTCAGATGGAGAGCTCCAGAGAAATGAATTACTCCATTAAGTGAATGAATTACTCCATTAAGTTTCCATGAATAAACAAAATAAGGAAAACTGAAGAGAATGGCGGCCTGGCTCCACTCTCTTGCTGCAGCCAATGAAGGGTCCCCGAAGAATCAAACATCCCTGGTATGAATGGCATACAGAAATGTACATCACCATGGTAAATGCAAGCCAGACTCAGGAAACCAGGTGGACATGTTCTCTGAGACACAGCCTGACCTAAATGACGTTGGTGTCAGACGTTTAAACTCAGTACATGTGGTAAATAAACACAGCACTCCCTCATCCACAGCAATGAAAACAGTTTTTGCGCCAAAACACCAGGCCTGCGTGGGCCAGGGTGAGGCATCCCTCTGCCCTGACCCTAACCCTAACCCCAACCCCAACCCCAACCCTGACCCTCTGCCCTGACCCTAAGCCTAACCCTGACCCTCTGCCCTGACCCTAAGCTCCGGCCTTCCCTACCTGGCGCCGACTGCCCTTCAGTCCCGAGAGGCTGCAGTGACTGAGGCTGCCGTTGGGCGTGGTGCCGCAGCTGCTGACGACCTGCAGCTGCTTCTCAGCTCGGTCGGCTCGATCCAGCAGCTCCTCGATGAACCTCTGCAGACGCAGCTTGGCATTTGCCTCCCGTGCTGCAGTGTCCTGGAGGAACTGGTCAATCTGAGCAACTTCCCTGTACAAAAGGGCAGGCAGGAGGTATGGGTCAGATACCAAACACACTCATCTCGCACACCATGAGTCAGGTACCAAACACAATCATGGAGGTAACATCGTGAATCAGGCCCCAAAGAATCACAGTGGTACACACTGCGGAATCAGGCCCCAAAGACAATCACAGTGGTACACACTGCGGAATCAGGCCCCAAAGAATCACAGTGGTACACACTGCGGAATCAGGCCCCAAAGACAATCACAGTGGTACACACTGCGGAATCAGGCACCAAACATTCACAGCAATGCCCACCACAGGATCAGGTACCAAGCACACTGAGAGTAGCACATACCATGAGTCAGGTCCCAAACACAATCACAGTGGTAACATCACAACTCTGGCACCAAACACACTCACAGAAACGCACACCGCGGAATCAGGCACCAAACACACTCACGGAAACGCAAACCGCGGAATCAGGCACCAAACACACTCACAGAAACGCACACCGCGGAATCAGGCACCAAACACACTCACGGAAACGCACACCGCGGAATCAGGCACCAAACACACTCACAGAAATGCACACCGCGGAATCAGGCACCAAACACACTCACGGAAACGCACACCGCGGAATCAGTCACCAAACACACTCACAGAAACGAACACCGCGGAATCAGGCACCAAACACACTCACAGAAACGCACACCGCGGAATTAGGCACCAAACACACTCACGGAAACGCACACCGCGGAATCAGGCACCAAACACACTCACAGAAGCACATACTGCGGAATCAGGCACCAAATACTAACGGAGGCGCACGCCGTGAGTCAGCTACCAAACACAAATCATGGTGGCACACGCCGTGAGTCAGCTACCAAACACAATCATGGTGGCACACGCCGTGAGTCAGCTACCAAACACAATCATGGTGGCACACTTCAATTTTCATTACATTGATTGGTCTACAGGTTTGTCAGCTGCTTTGCCAATTTGATAAACACATGTAATCTGTTTGAAAGAGTTAATTATTATGCACAAGAACACTAAAATAACACAAAAATCAAAAGTTACAACAGATTGTGTTTGTTCATTACTGTAATTTAGATGATCAAACCACATTTTATGACCAATAGAGAAAACCAGGTAATTCCAAAGGGTTTATATATTTTTTCTTGCACTGCATATAAACAGAATTGTACTCATTACTACTGTTGTCTTAACTGTGCCTGTACCTACATTAAGCATGACACTGACAACCGGAGACAAGATGCTTCTATGTGTGTGAACACACTTGGACAAGTAAATCGGACTGATTGTTGTTGTGCTGATCTATAGCTGACAAATTGGCTCTGTGTGAACTGTACTGACGAGCACCTCCCCTCGTTTAAGCAGGACACAGCCTCTCAATTATACGGAAACAAATCTCAACCTCCAGACTCCAGCCCCTGGACGCTACTCCTCCGGCCCCTGGATGCTACTCCTGCATGGATCAGTCGTCACTGATGAACCAGGTCATACCAATTTATGAAGGAAACCGCATAGTATGTAGTGAGTGTTTCAGGTCACCCTTCATTATTCTGCAAAAACATGACAGTGCTCTTCATTATCCAGGCCCTGTGAGCCGAGTCAAACGCAGGAATAAGCAGGGATGTCGTAGAGCACAGAATATGAGTGCTTTTGTAGAAACCTAACAGACTCCACATTTCCCCCATTCTTGGACGTCTTGTGAACCTGAGAGTGCAAAAATAGAGACATTTAAACATACAAAATATTTTTCAATAAAATATTCAGTGTATTCCTCCACAGTAAATAAATTATTGAGATGACAGGATCCCATTTGTACATTTATGGCCCGTTGGTCCTGGGAGCTTTGGTTTGGAGGCAGACTGGATGGGGCGTCACGAAATGAGCTGCCTTCCAGAGTGACCTCGTTTGGGAATCCAAGTGTGTCGAGGAGCGCTGGGCCTGCATGGGGCCGTTCCTGTACAGCCTGCCTCCATTTTCCAGAAATACTCAGAAACCCAAGTAATGGCAGATATATCAAGTCTCTGTTCTATCCTGTCCTCTGAGAATATCAAACAGCAGTAGTGTTTGTTCAGTCTGGGACTCGGCTGCAGCTTTGGTTTTTCTACAGAAAATACCTATGAACCTCTCCCTGAGCAAATAGGGAAACGGGGATGGCTGTAGGAGCCCATTCTGAGCCCACCATGAGCACCACAGGACAGAGAGCACTGTTCATGAAGACCCTGAAATGTACAATAAGCACAACCTGACCAGCTGCACTTTTTAGGAACTTCACACCTGCACTTAATGCACACCTGCACTTCCGGGTTAGGCGGATTCACACGTTATAAAAGCAGCGGCTGAGGTCAGTGCTGACTGCTGGTGTATGCTCATTCACCCACCACCAATTGGAAACGGCATCCCTGGTCTAACACCTTGGGAAAGGCTGACTTACTTACATCAGTGCATCAGGAAAGAAACACCAGAAGATGACAGAATTGTTAATCATAAGCTGTAAGGAGCATAACCAGCAATTACAACAGTGAGATTACATTTCATTCATGCAACAGAAATACGGCGCTGTGAGTAGAACATGCACAAAAGAGTCTTTACTCTAAGGCATTTGTAGCGCAGTCCCAGCTGTAGGCCAGAGCCTGTGCTACTGAGACCCATGTGGAAGGCACCTTCTCAGCTATGGCTGTACCCCGCTAGCAGCCCAGCCAGGGTTCCATAGAAATGCATACTGGGACGTTCCAAGAGGACATGACAGGAAGAGAAAAAGCCTCATTATCTATTACTGTAAATAAAAAATGGTGGGGGTGTTTCAAAATGAGTCGACTGGGGATAGTGATGCTGAGCGACAGAGATAGATCCTGCGACTGATCCAGCAGGGATTTGTACAGAAGATCCTCTCCTGCGTGAAAGCGCTGGCATCCAGGAGTACAGCATCACTCGGTAATCGGTAATTCAGACCCTACAGACAGAGAAGGAAGATGACATAACAGCCTCTTTGGTCTGTGCCTTTTACTCTGGCCGTGTATCAAGTGGGTTTTTTTCTAGGCTTGTGGGGATGTTGGCAGCCTTCACTAACGATGTCAGCTTTCGCTTTGAAACGATAACCATCAAACACGTGTTACACCCGCACTGAACAAAACAAAGATCACTGACCTGCTCATTAAGAAAAATACTAAATTGCATAAAAAAAAATGTATTTAAAAACGAATTGGAAGGCTCCTCCAAACGCAGCCCACAATCGCGTCCTTCTTTTCCAGGTTTTTTAAGGGTGGGTCGGGTGTACCCTTCGCAGTGCAAGTGGACTCCCGTTTTGCGGATCTGGGGTGCACTTCCCAAAAGCTTACGTAGTTGATTCATTCAATTGCATGGGTCCAACTATTTAAGTCGCTAACAGTTTGCGCGTAGTCATTTTGCTATCTGGGTTCTCGCGGAGTCATCAAACGCTCTACCTTCTGTGAACATGAGAAACACGAGCCTGAGCACTATACGGCGATCACGTAAAGGCACAAACTAAGAGGTATAACTCTACAGACCATCTTTAAATGGCACAAACTATTGCGACCATTTCGGAGTAGCGATGTGCGAATCACGAACGAACTTTTCAAACGGATCTTTAAAATGAACTGAGCGAACCGAGTCGCTGGCCAAAAATAACTGTATATGCATGCGCCGAATGCCTGCTAAGCGCTAACATTCCTGTCAGTCCATGTTAGCAATTCGGGATAGCTGTCACGCTTAGGTTCACCAGGCACCTCCCACTGACTGTACAGTTCCACTGACCTGAGATCAGTCACTACAATGACCACCACAATGTGAGCGCCCCCACTGACCTGAAGTGTTATTGCAGTTCAGAACGATTCGTTGAGGTCATTGGATTCACTCGTTCATTCAGCGGTTCTTTGTTCACCAATTCCTTTGGTTCACCAGTTCCTTCTTTTCGTTCACATGGTTCATTGATTCATTGTTTCGGTGGTTCGCTGAGTCTATGACCCTACACTGACTATGTAGTGCAGGGACATCTATTGGCCAGAATAAGTATTGCCATGAGTGAGTTCCAAATATGTACAAAATATTCACGAATTAAACTTTTGATTATTATGCATGTGTTTGGCTATGTTCTGTATATTTATTTGCAGCCTATAGTAGCCTATAGTTATTTTTTAAAATAATACATAAAACAATATTGTCACTTCTAACCCCACCCAGTAAGTAATACGTGAAGTATTATTATTGAATGAATCAATGATTCAAAGAACCGGATCTTTTCAGTGAACTGAATGAAAATGAATCGAATCAGTAAAAAGATTCAGTTTGCACGCCACTTAACTTAACGGCGGAGTCATGTGACCATGTAAATAAGCGATATCTCTGCACTGAAGCAGCACAAAGGGCGGTTTTAACGGGTCAAATGATTGCGTTCGGTTTGGTCGCAATTAGACGCAAATGGGAGGGGGGGCAACCTTACAAACATTAATATCTGAGAAACTAAAGCAGCACAAACAAAAATTTTAACGGCACACTCCAGCACTAACGCAGCACACACAATCGTGACCGGTCGGATTGAAATCAGACACAAATGGGGGGCCAACTTCACGCTGATGACGTCACCACGTAAACAAACATTTATATCTCAGAAACTAAAACAGCACAAACAAAAAGTTTAACGGCACACTGAGTCAGTATGGGGTAGGACCTGGGGTAACACTTCCCTTTCATCCAGAAACTTAGCAAGGCGGAGATACAGACCAGGGGCCTGTACTACGGAGGGGGTTTAACCAAATCAGATTTAACCCAGAGTTAAGGTGGGGTTGACAAAATCAGGTTGTCTCAAATCGGTGCTAATCAGTACTACGACACCAGTTTAGAAGTTGATTGGTTGAATCGGTGTTAACTTAATTAGAGTTTGTGCGCGTTCACGTAAATGGAGCACATTCAGCAGCACAAGTCACCGTTTGACTCATGGCGCGATCTACATATTTCACAGAGGAAGACTGCACGCTCATTATGCATGTTCATATAACACTTAATAGAAGTTGAGCCAGTGTTTAACAAACAAATGATTTACAACAGGACAAGACGGAAGCAAGTGTGTAGTGAGAAACCAATTAGGAACCTGTCAAAATTTTCCTTAAAGTGAAATACTATCACAATAG
>JAODKM010000016.1:6343289-6353310 GCA_026780845.1 Petrocephalus sullivani | reverse complement strand
AGACAAAGCGGGACACAGCTGAGAGACATACTGTGTAGGAAGGACAGGCAGACAAAGCGGGACACAGCTGAGAGACATACTGTGTAGGAAGGACAGGCAGACAAAGCGGGACACAGCTGAGAGACATACTGTGTAGGAAGGACAGGCAGACAAAGTGGGACACAGCTGAGAGACATACTGTGTAGGTGGGACAGGCAGACAAAGCGGGACACAGCTGAGAGACATACCGTGTAGGTGGGACAGGTAGGAAAAGTGGGACACAGATGAGAGACATGCCTTATAGATGGGACAGGCAGACAATGTGGGACAGGGCTAAGAGACATGCTATGTAGGCAGGGCAGGTCCACAAGCTGGAGTCACAGTGTCAGAAACAGTTATTTGGGCTTTTAAAAGTGGAGAATGAGACAGGGAGGACAACATGGGACACAGATGAAAAGAGATGCAATGTAAGAATGCTTGCATCATGCATCATCTTGAAGGATCTGGGTGAACTTCAGTGGAACGGTCACAGCAGAGGCACACCCAGCTGTGGGGGAGGCAGTCATGTGGAGGAGATAGGGTCAGATGTCAGACCAAGAATAAGAAGCCAAACAAGAAGAAGATACAGGCTCCGGTGAAGAAGCCTAACTGCAAATGTAATGAGATTGAGCACATGGTGACAGACACAGCAGCCCCCAGTGACAGGAGTATGCAGAGTAGAGCTGCAGCACGGTGGCCCGATGTTCTCAGTAGAGAGAAAAGCTATCAGTGATGGTAATCTTTGTGACCTTCACCAGAGTGCCATTGACCCACATATCAGAAATGAGGAGAAGACAAAAACACACCTGACTTCTGGGAGCTTCTAATAAAATCATTAAGAAGAACTGGGGCCACTGCCTGCCTTCCCACCATGAGCACCTGAAGGCTGGACACTGAGCACCGCCCCGTGAGAGCTGAGCACCGCACATTCGAGGGCTATGTGAGCATGCATTCTGTCTATGAGAAACAGCAAATGCATGATTCATAACGAGGTCACGGGGGAGCCGTCCAGCTCTGCACAGCATCAGCAGCCATCAGCAACCATGCAGCATTGAAGTCTCACTTCCCCACACGGGAGCATAAGTGTCCATGTCCAATGGCACCCCCCAAAGTCCCGATAACACAGTCCAGTGAAAATGTGAAAAGCAAAAGACATCTTCCGCCTGGATAAGATAAAGAGCTACAGCTTTGGCTGCTAACCTCTCTAGCAATCACTGCCTCTTGGGTCTAGAATAGTTTCTAACTTAACTAGCAAACTTGCTAACTAGCAGTTATTTAATATAAAGTTAAGAATTCAGCAGCTCCCAGGCTAACCCCTCTTTACACCAAAAATATAATAACATTAAGCTCAACAAGAGAGTAAGAACATTTGCCAGCTCCGGGGTCTCCGACGAGGGGGGGGGGGGGGGGGCGGAATCTCGCCACAGATTGCTAACAACGAAATTTGTCAAGCGGGCCAACCAAAACAAGATTAAAAACTTTTTAGGCAGCACATTCAGAAAATCATCTCCTAATAGCAGCCAATCTGAGAACCACTGCGGTAAGGGAAGGGATCTCTCGGTGCCTGAGCAGAACTCGAGTAATTCGGCATAAACGTTTTTGTGCCATCTGCAGCCAGGGCTGGCATAGCACAGTGACGCTGACCAGCCAATGGTGTAAAGCCTAAGGCTGAGGCCAAAGGAACCTCCAAGGGACGAGCTACGCTGACAGCAGCCCTACAGCCACCAGGGGGCTCTGCTGCACGCTGCGGGGACAGGCCAGGCAGTAATAGCTAGGATATTAGCACAGTAATTCACTTATACCCAACCAAGTCAGGAACAAGTAGTCCAGGAATAATCTCTGTGTATTCTGGCAGATTGCACTGCTGTATCTGAGGTGCCATAACAACTGCTGGGCAAAACGCATTTTATTGTAAGTCAAACAGTGAAGCCGGAGGGGTTTATGCAAACACACATTGGGTTTCACCTAGGGGAACCAAACACAAGGTATAGCATTACTCTGTCTGTTTGCTTCTCCTTCCCAAGATGCTTTCCATGGACAATGGATGTCACCATCAATGCCCCCCACCCCATAACTTCGTATGCTAATGCACTGGCAAGACAATAATGTACAGCCACAAACAATTGAAATAAAAAGAAGCCCACCCCTCAAAAATTCAGCTCTGTAGGTAACAGGTAACTCTGGATTTTCATTTTGGCATTTTCATATATCACGGATTAATTTGGACAATAACCCTGCCCACACCACTTGTAACCTTACCCAAAAAGGTCTATTTTAAACAAGCAACACAAGCACAACACACAAACAGCCTAATACACCAATTTGTCTGCTCCTCAGAGGATAAACGGATGCTAAACTGATCTGTCAGTGTAAGACCCGAGATACATCAAAGACAAAATCTACATGTATAGCAACAAAGGAGAAGCTCCTCCTGATACATGCGTAATCTGGCTATTGTAATTAGGGAGGGTTACTCCTCGGGGAGCTTTCTGCATGTGTGGTCGGGGTTCAGTCCAAAAGCTGCATTCTGCTGTCAGTCCCCACAGCATTAGCTAAAGTCCGGATCACTGCAGGTGCACATGTGGAGGGCCAGAGTCAGCCTCGTTTTAAGGGGCTCAGTGTTACTTACATCTGAATGTAAACAGCCTGTATAACGTCAGACTGGACATGCCAACCCGGAATGTAAAGGAGGACACATTTTATAGCGCTAAGGAAAGGTGATTCTCCGGGAGGTCGCACTTGGCAGACAAAACGTCTCACTTCAGCTTGGTCTAGATAAGGAGATTTGGGGAAAAACTACAAGCCACGACTCACAGTGCATATGATCATAGCACAATGAAAAACACGATCATATCTGCAACACTGCAAACTTAGTCCAACGTTAATTTGTGCTGTTTTACTAAATCCTGCTTTGCTTCAATAAAGCACATCTATCTATAAACAAGCAATCACATTCATAAAGACAACTCTAGGGTACTGCATGTTTATTCCATTTAATCAATTCTCGAAGGACGTATGAAAATTACAATTATTTTCAAAACCTGCAATTCAGAATATCATTGGTATTGAAAGAGCGCTTGACACGAATGCACCGTAATTTCAGTATAGCATTGCTGACGGCCATCTGACGTTATAACGTTACCATCACAGTGAGCGGATTGTGCTGTGCAGCTGGCCTGCCTTCTGCACGTTTCTCCGAACGCCTCTGAATCATGAATCTTTCTGGTAGCCTTCGGTACCGTGCGACGTAACAGGCACCAAATACGGTTACACACCTTAGGCACGGCACCGGTACCGGCGGTGGCGCATCCAGCAACCCGGAGCTCCGGATCGCGAAATCCCGGCCAGTTTCTCACTGCCACGCTACAGACTACCATGTTTCCATTTTAACAACCCACTTAAGCAAAACAGCCATTGTTTCCCCTTTACAAGCACATGCTCGTCACAAAAATCTAAAGTGGGCTTCATCTATATATACATGCAGACATTAGCAAACCTACAAGTAGCATCCTGCAGCATGCATTTAATCAAAGCCGCAGACTGTCTCCTGCGGGTACAATGAAAGCTCTCCTCTCTCCTCCTCTCGCACATCTTTCTAAAAGACGTGCAAACGCCAATATAATATCCAGGGGGCAGCTCGATCCTGCCTAGTGTGTCGGCGCAGAGACGCCTAAACATGCCAAGGCAAGGTGGCAAAATGCAGATACGCACTGGCAGGCGAAAAGCCCCCCAATAACCAGCCGAGAGCCACCGACGATAAACCATTAAAGTTGAATTAACCGCAGCTACATTGTCTCCTGCCGCCGGTTTTACGCAGATGCTGTTTGATTGTGTTAATGGAGCGTGTTACTGCACGTCTTCCCTTCCGTGCATGCCAAGGAGCTCGATAAACTTCCGCTCGGATATTAAAGATGATTTTATGTGCCTGCGGTGCCCCCCCTGAGCCCAAGCCGGCAGCGATCGGGCGGATGGAAGCCGGGCGCCGCGCCGCCTACCTCCACCGGGCTCGTCCGCACCGCGCTCCGCGCCTTCTTCCTCAATTACAGCCGAGCCGTGCGAAGCAATCGCACTGATCTAAGGCTTAACAGCAGCGCGTATAGTGATAATGCACAAACGTAGCAGATCCGAGGAAAATGGGACGTTTTCAGCGCCGAGATCGCCCCCCATCACCTCCCCTCCCCGCTGACGTCAGGCCGCCCCTCTGCAGCAGATCGCGGCCGCGGCGCCTCCAGCCGCCCTGATGGCCCTAGATATTGCTTCTTCGTCAAATAAGGAAGACATTTTAGCCATGCAGCAGCAACATAAGACTAAATAACCCCCCCCATAAGAGAACTATGCCCATCGAGTGCAGAGTACAATTGGTTTGGGTGAGGCAGGATCTAGCATGGCACGTAATTATGTGCAGGTGGAAAAATACAGCGAACAGATTTGGGTTAGTGTCCTCTGAGCCGGGTGCAGTTAGAGACCTGGGACTTCAGAAATGAAAAGCAGGAGGCACAGAGGAGCACCTGCAGTGCTCAGTCATCCCCCTAAGGGAGATGGGCTGTTCCCGATGCTGGGCTGCACGCACACCAGCTCCGTGCTGAGACAGGCCTTGTTAGTATTCCTGCAACAAAGTTTGGACCCCATTCCTTCCCCCAGAATCACCGAAACTCAGTTATGGAATCAAGCACTGTTGTCATCTGTAAGCAGTTTTTGGTTTCAAGCAAAGATAACATAGTCGTCTCAGCATATGCCCCTTGAAAACTAGTTTACTGTTTTGAGAAGAGGAGGTAAGGTTCCAGAAAGTCACTGAGGTGGACTGTCTCCATGCCACATGGCAGTCACTGAGGTGGACTGTCTCCATGCCACATGGCAGTCACTGAGGTGGACTGTCTCCATGCCACATGGCAGTCACTGAGGTGGACACCAAGGATTTCATAGTGACTGTGGTTAGCAGCTTTCTGTTCCACCTGAAGGTCCCCAGCACCTCCATTGTCTCTCTGGCATTGAGTTTCGGGTGGTTCTTCTCACACCACCTGACAACACTGTCCACTAGAATGCCCCCATTCTTCCCTCTTCACTGATACTTCCCATCCGAGAACCCCTGAAGATGGCATGAGCCACAGCTGTCCCTGAAGTCATGGGTGGAGCAGGTGGACACTGTTGTCACTTGGGATACCCTACACTAGATATGTAGGTGCTGATTCAGACCAACTCTGGCCAGTTGCCAAGGTGGACCGTAGTGTCTTTTGCCTAAATATGTGCGAGCCTCTCCCCCAGCAGACACAGTACATGTACAGTTTCTGGGCCATGTACTGCAGAATTTCATGGCAATTTCATAGCATGGATACTGGGCGTATTAGGGATGGGTGGTACTGGGAGATACAGGAAATAGGGAAGTTGACAGAACACTTTCCTCCGCTACCCAATGCACATGCATGCTTGTAACATGTGCTGTAACTGATAATGACCACCTGACGCATTCCACTGCTGCCCATTGCACATGCATGCTTGTAACATGTGCTGTAACTGATAATGACCACCTGACGCATTTTACTGCTGCCCATTGCACATGCATGCTTGTGAAACGTGCTGTAACTGATAATGACCACCTGATGCATTTCACTGCTGCAGATTCTCTTTCAGGTTCAGTGTCCGTGCTGCTGTGTCATAACCTCGCACTGGATAATGCATGCATCTGAAGCGGTGGTTATGACCCAGAAGACATAGCACCCTCTGGTGGACAGTACTTTGGTTTGTTCTGCCAACTTGAAATGTATGATAGATGATGTAAGCGTATATTTCATGTAAATTATGTTTTATCCGGTTACCTGTTAGAAATTAAGAGTATATTTCTTGTATTGACAAGTAAACACATGTAAATATACATATACATGTATTTATGTTAAAAAGGAGCTAAACAGAGGCGTCTGATTTTATCAAAAAATGAAACCCACTGGAAAATAAAATTTCTCTGTTGAAATTGTAGCAACAAGTCACTGACCTGTGCGTCCAGTCTTCAGGAGCTTATAATTGGCACCTAGGTAAAATCCCGCAGCCATAATGTATGTGGTAACCTTTTGTTCAGTTCTCATTGGTGGTAATGACAGCCTTTCAAATGCCACGAGGAAATGCCACAAGTCTAATGCCCATTTTACTGAAAGGACATAGCATAGCAAATCCTGCCCAGAACAATGTAAGAAGCCAATCTATACATTGGTTATTTATTAAATTCCCCCAAAAACTTTGATATATGTGAGATTTCCTTTCCATCAGGTAACAACTTTTCATACAATTTCTTTTTTTTTTTTTAATGTTGTTGCCTGGCTCCGCCCACTTATGTCCAACTCACACCTGCTCCTTCAACATCAACCTTTTCAGCCATTTTGATGCATTTTAAATTTTAAGTTTCATGTACGTTATGGTTTAAAAAGTTCAAGTAGGTGTACTGTTTAACCACACAATATGTATAATATCTATATCTAAGCCTGGTAAATCTCTCTCTCTCTTTCTCTCTCTCTATATATATATATATATAATCATTGAATTCAGGTGTTTAATTCAGACCCACTGCCACAGGTGTATAAAGTCAAGCACCTGCTTTGCAGTCAGATTTACAGACATTTGTGAAAGAACGAGTTGTTCTGAAGAGCTCAGTGACTTCAAGAGTGGTGCTGTCATAGGATGCCACCTTTGCAGTAAGTCAGTTTGTGAAATCTCTTCCCTGCTAGATATTCCACAGTCAACTGCAAGTAGTATTATTGCAAAGTGGAAGCATTTAGGAACGACAGAAACTCAGCCACGAAGTGACAGACCATGTAAAGTAACAGAACATGTTGCTGTTAAATGTTGCCAACACTCTGACTCTAACTGTAGAGCTACAAACTTACCACGAAAACTGTACGCTGGGAATTTAATGGAATGGGCTTCCATGGCCAAGCAGCTACATGCAAGCCTAACATCACCATGTGTGATGCCAAACGTCAGATGAGGTGGTATAAAGCACTCTGCCACTGGATTCTGGAGCAATTGAAACATGTTCTGTGGAGTGAAGAATCATGCTTTTTTGTCTGGCAGTCTGGACCCTTAGCTCCAGCAAAGGGAACTCTTAATGCTTCAGCTTACCAAGACATTTTGGACAATTCTATGCTTCCAACTTTGTGGGAACAGTTTGGAGGTCCTTTTCTGGTTCAGTATGACTGTGCCCTAGTGCACAAATCAAGGTCCATAAAGACATGGTCGGGTGAGTTTGGTGTGGTGTGAGCCCAAACACCTTTGGGGTGCACTAGAATGGAGACTGTGAGCCAGGCCTTCGCATCCAACATCAGTGCCTGACCTCACAAATGTTCTTCTGGATGAATCTTGTTGAAAGCCTTCCCAGAAGAGTGTCACCTGTTATACCTGCAAAGGGGGATGCATTTAGATGCCCTATGATGCATTTAGAATGGGACGTCATAAAAGTAAATGTAATGGCCAGGTGCCTCAATACGTTTATATATTATACATATATATAAACTGCACATGTGATAGTGCTGGACATATGTTATACATTTTTCATATACTGCCATACCATACCACTGCTAGAAGCACTAGAACAGGGTCACCAACACCCCCAAGGTCCACAAGAGTCGCCCGGGGTTAGTCACTCGGCCCAGATTAACCTCTTGTATAATTCAATACACAGACATGTAGCTCCCACAGACATTTGGAGAGATGGGCACAAATACATCAAAAAGTATTTTGTTACAAATTACAAATACTTGCTCATCAAATGTAACAAAATAAAATACAAAATACTGGGGGGAGAAAATGTATTTAATTAAAATACCAGTAATGTGGAATTATAAGTAAGTAAATGATGTGTAATGTGAAAATACAATAATACAGTAACGGTACATAAAATGCAAATTACAAAATACTTAAATGTAATTAAATCTGTATTTTAAATATATGTCATTGAATCTCTGCCCATTTCTGCATGAGCTGCCTCGTCTGGGAGCTGGCTTGGTGAGGCCACAGCACGATATATCACCAAACTTATTCTTATTCATCACTGTCACATGAAAAAGTGTGAATTCCTGAAGTTTTGAAAATATTCAATGTGATTAAATGTACATTGAAATATATTAATACTTCAATGCACATGTATTCGTAATATAAATGTATTATTTTTATCACTATCAATGACTAATCCGGAACAGAAGTCTCTCTGGTCAGCAGAGGGCAGTAGAGAATCATTCCCTCAAAAGCATGTGAGCCTTAATCTTTTGTTAAATTGGGTACATTAAGGGGAGAGGTGCTACAAATTGTAGTCCAATTTATACAGTTAGAACCAGTTTCTACATACATTATGAAAAAATTAAATACTAATGATAATTTGATATATTCAGTCATTTTATCCTTAATTATCACATACATGCATTTTAGAGAACTTTCACTGAATAAAAATTTATAGATGTCTTTAAATGGTTAATATAATTCTTTTGCAGTACAGAATGAAATATCTAAGATTTTTACTAATCTCAAAATTGTTTCCTGTAGAACATTTAAAGGTCCTGTGGCTCAGTGGTTACCATGGTAACAGAATACATCTTATCATATATATGGATTGCTCTTGTGATTTTCAGATTGATTTTTTAGATTACAGTCTAGGTATGATAACCAGCTGCTGAATTCTTGAATTCATTTACATATTAATAGTTTTCTTTCATCTTAATCTTATATAATATAATATAAATGCTATATTTGGGGGTTTTGTCTAAATTGTTTGAAAGTATTCTACTGAAGTATTGACCCAATCTCCCTCAACAAATGATGTGTGATATCAATAGATGTTGGTAACATTATACTTGTCCATTATTTATTTTTTTATTTGAAAATAGCATGCATACACTTAAATAAGGAGATTTATTTATGGATCAGAACTAAGAAAAAATGATGTTATATATGAGAGTTATAAAATTCATACACAATTTAAGGGATAGGGTCGGTGACACAGCTGAAGGTGATACACCCAAGAGTGCCACCCCATGAAATTTCTGATTAAAGAATTCCATCCCTGACCTGAGTGCATTCTGGCAATACAGGGTGCCCCAGACCGTGAGGCTGTCAGTAGATACCAGCACACAGGTAGGGACTGTCAGTTCTTGCCAGCCAGATCTGACATACCAAAGACGGCTGATCTTCCACCCCGCAGGCTGTGGCTATGCAAGCCTCCATTCAACTGCACTGGCATCGATTGCATTGTGAAGTACAGGTGTCACCAGGAGAATTGATAGGGAATTTTATTAATGTGCATGACCACAATTTATTGTTCAAGAGCAGCCCCAGTCCTGCAGAAAGGCCTCGGCGAAGTCGAGAACATATTGAATTCCAGACCTTCGGGTTATGGTTCACAGACCCAGCCCCTCAACCTCAACCCAATATCACCTAGCATCCTACTCATGGGACGAGGAGATTCTGCCCTTTCTCAGGCCTTGTATGAGGCCAATAACATGCTGGGAAAAGGCCATGGAGACACTGCCAAGTGCTAGCAAGTCTGTACAGTCCTCATCCAGTACAGCTTACCTGGACTGCAGGATCATCAAGTGCAAAGCTGATGGCAAAGAACTTAACATGGGTCAGGAGGTTCTCTTAGTTGACCTTCAGCTGCCACATGACCACTAGCCAATGGGTCCCATCACCAACACCTTTGCTGGAGCAGATGGATGGGTTCTGGAGAGCCTTGGTGGTACCAGAGAATTACTGAAGTGCATTGTAATGTGATAGCCTGCCTAGGCCACAAACTAGAATCAGGGCACCCACTCCCACAAAGCTAACTGACCAACACTGCGACATGACATCAGTGATAAGATGTGCAAATGAGTGATAGAAAAATGATCTATTCTCGATAAAGGGTACTTAAGCCAAAGGGGAATAGTTTCATTTGTTCAGGCCACAGGGTCTCTGTCACGTTTGCGGCGGGAGGAACGACCCATATTTGCAGGCTGCGGGGTTAAGCCCTTCACAAGGGCGTTTATTA
>JAODKM010000016.1:6318383-6333396 GCA_026780845.1 Petrocephalus sullivani | reverse complement strand
CTCGGCCGCTATAGGGTTACTGCGTGCCGCAGCCGGGGGACGGACAGTCGGGGCCTCGGCCGCTATAGGGTTTCTGCGCTCTGCGGCTGGGGGACGGACGGTCGGGGCCTCGGCCGCTATAGGGTTACTGCGTGCCGCAGCCGGGGGACGGACAGTCGGGGCCTCGGCCGCTATAGGGTTTCTGCATGCTGCAGTTGGGGGACAGCGGGCTTCGGCTGCTACCCGTGTAGCTTTTTGGCATACCATAGGCAGGGCCAGCTGACCTCAGAGGGGTGGACTTGTAGGGCACATGTCTAATTCAGCACTGCGGTTTTGGCGGGGGGGGCAGTTCTCCCCATCAGGGGTGAATCCTGGTGAATGCCCGTTGGAGGAGGTGGGTCTCGGCACCTGTCAGGACTTGGTGGTGAGTAACCCTCCGTTTCTTTACCTTCCCAGCACCCACACTGCGCCGATTCATTACTCACACTGCGCTCCTGTAGCGCGGCCCGTCAGCACCTGCTGTCGGTCATGTTCACCACTGACTTCCCCTCCAGATCATCTTCTGGAGATCAGGAGTATGGTATGTCTTTCCCCAAACACTTACCATAGGTTTCTGGTAGGTGTGGTATATTGTTGTGTTTTGGTCTAATATGAATTAAAAAATACAAAATATACTTTGTTAAATAGAATATAATTACATGAAATATGAATTATACATTTATAAATGTATTGTATAGTTAGACAGATGGTTCCCAGGATTCATGGCAAATGGAAGTGGCTGCAGGAAGATTCTGGCTTTGGCTCAGCTGACTGATGCAGAATAAAGTTTTATAAATGCGTGTTTAGTGAGGCATTCCTGCACAGACAGGCAGAGGCGCGCAGCACGGCATCTATAGCGGGACAGCACACTGCGCGAGGACACCCCCACGCACAATGCCTCCCGCTCCCTCGCACCACGAACCCCACAGAGTGTCATTCATGTGCAGCTCTCATCCCTTCACCAGTAACAAAGGAGCTTGTGACAGCCCAGAACGCGGCTTAAGATGCAGACGTGGTCCCGGAAGCACGCCGGCTATAAATAGCGGCGGCTGTGTGAGCCAGCGGCCCGGATCCGCCTGTGAATGGCGTGCGGAAGCTGCTGTGGGCCAGCGCCGCGGTGACACCATGCTGGTGTAGGTGTGAGTCAGGGAAGCCCGCATCACCGCCTGTCAGCAGCGGCTTCCCCAGCGCCGAAATAGCTCCCCCCAGCCCGTCCTGTCACTTTGGGCTCCCAAACAGGAGGATTTGGTGCCTCTCCCTTCCTCTTCGTGACTCCCCCTACACAATGTACAGTAGATCTCTGGGCGCATCAGCCGTCCTCCTGGAAATTTAATTTCAGAATATTCCGGTGAGACGAGTGCTGCAGTCCCCAGCTGGCGGGTGCCAGTGGGTCCCTGCAGATTGATGTCCCATCACAGACACACAACCACTTAAGTCCCTCAGAGGAAAATAAATGAGCATTTGCAATAAACTGCAGAATATGGGCACGATATCCAACAGAAAACATAATCAAGGGGATGTCAGCCTGCTTAAAAGTACATCTACCAAGTATTTCTTCCTAACCCATGGTTCTGTGCATAGGGGTGCATTTTAGAAATTCCTCCAAAATATCAAGTATACAAAACTGCTATCATCCATTCATCTGTCCATCCATCTATCCATCCATCCATCCATCCTTATTCTAGCCATTTATCCTGGTTAGACTTATGGGGAAAATGCTGTAATGGTTACGTTACATAGATCAGTTTATATTGAGCTGAAACAAGTGCGTTCTCGACATGAGCGAACGGTTCTAAAATTAGGTTCATTACACTTCGCTGTAATTCAGTGTTTGAGAGCCATTTCCTGATGAATCACTACGCGTTTCTGAGGAGCTCTTTCACAGATGCGCCGGGCGGTGGAATCAGGCCTGTTATCTAAGAGCACAAGCGCCGACCTCGGTAAGGAAATGCGCCAGGATGAAGGCGCACAGCCATGCTGTAAAAACTCCGAGCGCCTCCAAGCAGCAGAGGAGCATTCAGGGTAAACGTGGGGACATACAACCGGAGACCATAAATAATGGTGTTGTTATATAAGGCTGGATCTTTGGTCCAGAAATCATTTCAAATTTCATTTTCCTTTTCCTTTTTCAAGTTTTAGCAGAACTATAATCAAACATATCATTTTGTGTGAAAAATATTCTTGTTATCCCATTACTGGAATGATATAACACATATAAAGCATGAATGATAAAAAACAAACCTTTGATGTGTAAGTATAAAATTAAAAATATAATATAGACTTTCCCAGCAGACAAAGACTTTAAATACTCAGATCTCCACTAAAACCAGTAACTATGGTAACGGTTGGCTGGCACGGCACTGTTTCTGCTGTGCTTAAAAAAACTGTGATAATACCAGCAACTGGGTGCAGGAAACTGAAGAATGTAGAATACCATCAGTGAAGGGTCTGCAAACCCCCCTGCAGACATGCTGAGAGGGATGCGTGGACAGAGAGAGCCAATAGCAAGGATGTGCCACCCTCAGTCCCAAGCAGGGCAGGAGCAGTCATGTGACCTGGATGGCTACCTGCAGCTTAGGGTGTGCGGCTATGTGGCTGCCTACAGCTTAGGGTGTGCGGCTACGCAGCTTAGGCTGTGTGGCTATGTGGCTGCCTACAGCTTAGGGTGTGCGGCTACGCAGCTTAGGCTGTGTGGCTGCCTATGGCTTAGGGTGCACAGCTACACAGCTACCTGCAGCTTAGGGTGTGCGGCTTCGCGGCTACCTGCAGCTTAGGGTGTGCGGCTTCGCGGCTACCTGCAGCTTAGGGTGTGCAGCTTTGCGGCTACCTGCAGCTTAGGGTGTGCGGCTACCTGTGGCTTAGGGTGTGCGGCTTCGCAGGTACCTGCAGCTTAGGGTGAGCGGATTCGCGGCTACCTGCAGCATAAGGTGTGCGGCTTTGCGGCTACCTGCGGCTTAGGGTGTGCGGCTACCTGCAGCTTAGGGTGTGCGGCTTCACGGCTACCTGCAGCTTAGAGTGTGCGGCTTCACGACTACCTGCAGCTTAGGGTGTGCGGCTTCACGGCTACCTGCGGCTTAGGGCGTGCAGCTTCGCAGGTACCTGCAGCTTAGGTTGTGCGGCTTCACGGCTACCTGCAGCTTAGGGTGTGCAGCTATGTGGCTACCTGCGGCTTAGGGCGTGCGGCTTCGCAGGTACCTGCAGCTTAGGTTGAGCGGCTTCGCGGCTACCTGCAGCTTAGGGTGTGTCGCTTCGCGGCTACCTGCAGCTTATGGTGTGCAGCTATGTGGCTACCTGCAGCATAGGGTGTGCGGCTTCGCGGCTACCTGCGGCTTAGGGTGTGCGGCTACCTGCAGCTTAGGGTGTGCGGCTTCACGGCTACCTGCGGCTTAGGGTGTGCGGCTTCGCAGATACCTGCAGCTTAGAGTGTGCGGCTTCACGACTACCTGCAGCTTAGGGTGTGCAGCTTCACGGCTACCTACAGCTTAGGGTATGCGGCTTCTCGGCTACCTGTGGCTTAGGGCGTGCGGCTATGTGGCTACCTGCGGCTTAGGATGCGCGGCTACTCACTACTTATGGTGCGCGGCTTCTCGGCTACCTACGGCTTAGGGTGCGCGGCTGCCTACGGCTTAGCTTAGGGTGCGCGGCTTCTCGGCTATTTGCAGCTGCCTACGGCTTAGGGCGTGCGGCTTCACACCTACCTATGGCTTAGGGTGTGCGGCTAGGCGGCTACCTATGGTGTAGGATGTGGCAAAGAGTACCTGGTTACGCAGCTACCGACAGCGTAAAATCTGTACAAAAGTATAAATCAGCCTTAATGCATTCGTGAATCACCAGCATGCCCCATGCTCGGTTTCCCTAACGCCTTGCTGCGGCTCCTTGCCATGGTAACAGGGCCTAGCGGACACAAAAGGCCTGGCTCTTTGAAGTCAAGCAGCATGCTTCATCCACAACCAAATCTTCAAGCTTTGGCAGCGACATGGGGCCAGACCCCCTCCCCCTTATGGATGTGTCCTTATCTGAGCTTCTCCTCCGGCCGCCAGGGCACCACTGTCCCCCTCCGACCACCCAGGGTCCTGAGGCACCTTCCCTCTGGTTAGAGGAGGAGCAGGGCCTTCACAGGGAAAAGATCTATACACTAACTGAACGTTCGTCCTGGAGCTGTCGAACCTGGGCTGTCATGCCATTGCAGAAGGGGGAGGGGCTGCCCTCAGCTTACTGTGCTTGGTGTAGACCGCCTGAATCGTGATTTATAGTGGCTTCCATTTGACACCAAAAATAGTGATAATATAGACAAAGAAAGAGGCAGTGTCACACCACATTGTGCCGTGACAATTAGTAATGGAAGGTTTATAGCAAACGGCACACAACGGCAAACGGCACACAGCGGCAAACGGCACACAGCGGCAAACGGCACACAGCGGCAAACGGCACACAGCGGCAAACGGCACACACCGGCAAACTGACAAAGGAAGCAGCCAGACTGAGGTCTGATGCAAACTTTTATTGAAGGTATTACAACGTCCGCCTGTAAGGCGCCAGAAACGCCGAGCGCTACCAGAACAGCGAGACAGCGATGCCGTCGGCGGCCTTTTGCACATTTGCGGCCGGTGGCTGAATACATGAAATCAAACAAACAGGGAAATGACCCGGAAAAAAAAGCTGAAGAACCAAGAGCCCAAATGGGACCAACAGGCTGGGGGCCACTTTATCCGACGCCCCAGTATAATTACTGATCATTTAGATCACTGACAGATGGTGCCATTGGTTCAGAGTCACTGGCTTCCTGAGAAGAGAGTGTGACCCCGGGAGCAGGGGGGGGCATGACCGTGACCGCAATTGTGACCGTGATTGCGACCACGGGTGCTTGCTGGCCCTCGGTCACATGGGGGGGTCCACAGCAGCAGTGCTGCTACACATCTGATGCATTAATGCCTTTTAGGGTGAGGGGGTGGGCGACTTACTGAAACACCGGTGGCGTCATCTGTGGCTGATCCCAGGTCAGCCGCTGGGCAGGGCTTTGCTTTTGCATACAGTGTGGAGAACAATGTCGATCATAAGAAGAGAAAATGCAGGAACCCAGCAGAATTAGCTCCCCCCCGCCATCCCCCAAACCCTGTGTCCTGGGAGAACACGTCAGACAAAGTCAGCAAGAAGCCCGGTGAAAGACGTGTGTGCCCCCCCGGAGCGCTCGGGGGACGGGGGAGAGGCAGAGAGAGCGGCGGCGTGCAGGCGGTGCTTCTGCTGAACATCCCGGCCGCCTCTCAGGACCCTCAGTGCTTGATCAGGCCGCCGTCGCCCTCACTGACAAAGCGCTTCCGCCCCCTAGTGGGAGACAAGCTCAGGTGTTCAGGCGTGACCAAAAACAACTGCAAACAAGTGGCACTGAGGCACGAGACTGACCTGGAGGGACAGGCGTCCCTCAACTGTTTAGTGATGACAGCTTCCTGGTAGCAAACGTCCACGAAGCTCTCCATGATGCTGTGAGCATGGGGCACGTCCAGGTTGATCTCTGGCAGCTCATCATAGACCCGCTGGAAGCCCTATGGGAGCAGGGTGGGGGCAATGGGATGCTTTAAACACGGAGAGCCAGCATCTGGCTCTGGGTTTTAGGCAGGTGCCAGGCGGGGCCTATCCCATCCACACTGCCGCACCCACCCTGTTCATCTGGTCCAGAGTGATAAGTCCACTTTCCCAGAATGCCTTAAGGAGCTTCACCATCATGTGAATGGCTGACTCGCTGTTGGACTCCAGAACCATAACGACAGCCTGTGGGCCGGGAAAAAGTTCCAGCGTGAGCGGGATCTACGCAAAGCAGCGGGCCCAGCTTACACACGCACTGGAATAACCATGATGCAGGCATAACAGCCATAACGCCCAGCCGGCTTGAACCCCAATGCGAGCCACCCCACGCTCTGGGAGGGGATCCCAACCTCGTAGACGAGCTCGTGGTGGAAGTGAGGCACCTCGAGGTGTCTTAAGCATCGCTCCGCCTCAGAGACCTCCCCTGAGACCAGGTACTCTTTCAGGAGAAGGTTCATCTGGAGAGAAACACAGACACACACACACACACACAGAGTTATGTCACATGACAGTGAGGGAGCAGGCCAGACAGGCAGGTCTCTCTGACCCTTTGTCTACATGCAGACAGTAACATGTGCATTTAGCTGGTTTTAAACACCCCCAAAGGCCTGAACTGCCTACTTTGGTCATTAAATATATATATGTGTATATATATATATATATATATATATATATACTGCGGTTAAATGACATTACTTTTGCCCAAATAATTAGGTGGAGAATCCGCTCTTACTCATGTTAGCTAGGCCAGACGGTAACACGTAACAGGCTAACCCCGGCCCTCCCGGGACAGGGCTAACCCCGGCCCCCAGCCCTCCCGGGACAGGGCTAACCCAGGCCCCCAGCCCTCCCGGGACAGGGCTAACCCAGGCCCCCAGCCCTCCTGGATGGGGGAGCCCACCTCTTTGATGAGGTGCTTGACGGGCCTCTGACCACCTCCCACTCCCCAAACATTGTCCAGTCGCACCATCTTTGTCTTCATGGACAGAAGCACTGCGGCCCGGTCCAAGGCAGCCCTGGAAAGGAGAAAGAGCCCCATGGTCACCAAGCTCTGAGCTGCTCACATGCCCAGGCACCGCCTGAGGGCACACACACACACACACACACACACAAAATACAATACATGGTCCAAAACAAGGCCCCCAAGCAGACACAGTCCCCCCCCCCCCACCTGGCATGATCGCAGTCCACTTTGCCCTTGTAGCAGGTCAGGAAGCTCATTGGGAGCACATGGTCCGCGATGGCCCTGGCAATAAACTGACCAAGCATCTGGGGACAGGATCAACAGCAGAGGGTTAGAGCCAAACACAGCATCACTAAGAGCCCAGGTCTCTTTGGGACCCTGGGGAGAGGTGCCTATGGACGGCAGGGCTACATGTTACACACTACAAATGTTCCGGGGTCATTTACACAGTGAACAGGTTCTGCAATAAAGGATTCCATCTCACTAGCCACAGGCAGGGCACCAGGCAGAACCGGCTTCTGCCTCAGTTACCTGTGGAGCTTCAGGGGTGTCCAGGATGAGGTCCGGCAAGTCCTTCAGCATCTTATCGAAGGCCCGTGCCATCTCAGCCTCAGTCAGCACCTTGCCCACCAGGTCTGAGAGCAGGCGTGACGTTAGCTCCCGGTGGCTGGCTTTGCCCTCCAGGGAGAGGGACACAGCCAGAGAGGACACCTCATACTTGTTATGTCCCAGATTCAGCCCCGCCAGCAACATCTGGCATAAGACAGAGCAGCACAAAGCACCTTTACAAAACGTCTGCCTAATGCAGTTCAGGCTACATACGATACATAAACGAAAATGTTAACAGCACATTTCTGCTCCTGAAACTGGGACAGTCATCATCTCCCAGGAGCGGGTTAAACTGGCCCTCGGTCAGCAAAACTGAGACCCTACAGCAGATGAACCCACAAAGGCTCCTTCGCTGGAGTATGAGCAAGCTACACAGTCACAGTCATTTTGGGTCACACCTTCAGTATGACCCAAAATCTTGCCCGATACAGGCCCTCCTTGGATGGCTTGGGATCTCGGGGTCTCACCTGGACCTCACGCGTGTCCCCGTGCTCAAAGTACTCCTGCACAATGGGGCAGACTGTCTTCTCCAGCTCCTGCTCATCCAGCTCTGGTTCCACGGTAGCATACACAGTATCCCCCTTTCGCAGAAGCGGAGGAACAACTTACACATCTGACAGGGGCCATTACACCCGCAATCAAGACGGATAAGCAACTTGATATGAAAGGAGAGGCAGCAGTCAGGGAACAGGGGAATGGCACAGTCGGGGAACGGAGAACAGGGCAAAGGCGTCGTCGGGGAACAGAGAACAGGGCAAAAGCGCCATCAGGGAACGGAGAACAGGGCAAAGGCGCCATCGGGGAATGGAAAACAGGGCAAAAGCGCCGTCGGGGGAACAGAGAACAGGGCAAAAGCGCCATCAGGGAACAGGGCAAAGGCGCAGTCAGGGAACGGAGAACAGGGCAAAGGCGCAGTCAGGGAACGGAGAACAGGGCAAAGGCGTCGTCGGGGATCAGGGCAAAAGCGCCGTCGGGGGAACAGAGAACAGGGCAAAAGCGCCATCAGGGAACGGAGAACAGGGCAAAGGCGCCATCGGGGAATGGAGAACAGGGCAAAGGCGCAGTCAGGGAACGGAGAACAGGGCAAAGGCGCCGTCGAGGAATGGAGAACAGGGCAAAGGCGCCATCGAGGAACTCAGCACACCAAAGAACAAGAGTTTGCAAAGCACATGTTCTTTATATGTTCTTTACATGACACAGCTGCTTGCAGCACTGACCTGAGAGGACTCGTCATAGTTGGGGTCCTTGGCATCTGGTTCTTCCATCTCATAGACCATCCCAGCAGCTCCCCACACGCCCTTACCACCAGCACCACCTGCCGGGGAACCATAAGACCATGATGTGCATGTGGGAGGAGGTAAGATCGCGCTTCTCTGGGATGATGTGAGGAGAGCAGAGCGGCAGCCCCGGGGAGCGGCCCGTGATTCCCCCTGTCCCTACACTCTTCCCATGGTACCTTTCTTGGGCAGACCGCGGCCCTTGCCCATCCTGGACTTGCGGTCGTTGGTACTGACTTTGCCCTTGGGGCTGGTGGGGTCGCCTCCTGCTTCCGCCACAGTTTCAGACAGCGACTCGCGGGTAGAGTCTCGGGAAGAGGTGCGTCGCAGGCGCCTCTTGGCTTTGGCCTTCAGGCGAGCCTCATGGAGCGCCTTCTCCTGTGGGGTCCAGTTCCCATTCACTTCCGCATCATCCAGCAGGTCGTCACTGTCCCCATAGGACTCGGGCACATTCTCCGAAGGTAAAGTCCCTGCAAACAGGCACTTGAACTGAGAGAGAGGGCAACGTTCATTGCAACACCAAAGAGGGGGTGGGCAGTGCGGCATGGAGGCAAGCAGGGAGACTGAGAGGGGGCAGTTATGGTGGGTTTGCCTGCCTGTCTCACTACTGCATACTGGTGCTTCATAGCCGTTTATGAGCGCATTCCAGCATCAGCGCACACATACCGGATATTTTGGACGATTACATCTTAGCAAAACTGTAACTCATTAGAAACCCCATAATTACCGCATACCTCTGCTCCATATTCACACAGAATAACTATATGATCCATAATAAATTTTTAATGGGTGTATTTGTGTAAGTGACGCCCAATACTACAGCCAAAACACACCTCAGTGCCCCCGCTAAGAGACGGAGGCCCCATCTTGCAAAAAAACACTGAAATCTGTTGTTTTTACAATATGCCTCCTAATGCAAAATGAATTATGGGTCTTGTAACCTATTTGGCGGTTAATTACAGTTTTAGTGATAGCATAAACATAGCCCACATCACAAAGCGAGGAATCCTGTATGGGTGGTGATTAAGTTCCGTACACTCATTTAGGGGCGGGAAAGGCTGACGCTGCCCTCCGATTGGCCCCTCATCTACAGGCACCGATAAGCTGCTCACTCCACTGGCCCAAACACCACACAAAGCCGACAAGAGTGAAAGCCAGACGCCGACACAGATACCGGGGTGGCGTCACCGAGGTACAGTACAAATAAAAACCCAGTTGATTCAGAACACCATTCAATCCATTCCGAACACCGACCATGACAGAGTTTGGTAGTTCCCCACATATAAAGAAATAAAACTGGTTTTATTGGAAGTACGAAGTGGCCTGAGTGATAGAAAAGCGCAGATCTCGTCCAGTCAGCCTCTCTAATCAGCACTGCTCCCTAGTGAGGAGGCAGGGCGTCCCTGTGCCCTGGCAGACACCGCCATCTACACAGACCAAAGCTTTCTTCAGACCAAGTCTTTGGCGATGTTCTGCAGGACACAAGTCCAGCTGCCACATGCCTGACATCTCAGGAGGGTCATTTGCTCCAAATCCAAAGAGGCATAGAATCAGTGGGTTCTTATGGCTCAAGACCAAGCTGGCTGAATGTTGGCACAGGTTGCTTTGTCTGCCAAGGACCGGCCACTGGGCAGAATACACACTGCCGCTGGAATCACCTGACAGCCTTACCATGACGCCTACTGCATCTATCCCATTTAGCCAGCACAATGCCAAGGACTGAGACGGAATGCCTTTATTTTTCAAGCTTCTGCGCTTCTCAAAAATGCTTTTGTTCTTTACACAGAAAGGAAACGCAGAGAGCTCGGGGCAGGAGGCGGAAACAAAGGCGAAAGTGCTTCCCCGCAGGGATCTCTGCAGGGATCGTCGCCCGGTGCTCGGCACGCAGGACGGGAGGCTTCCCACCCACCGAAGCACGGCCATTAGCTGGCGGGGGGCCTTGTGCGGAGACTCACGCCAGAGAAACGGGACGTGCCTACAGCACCGGACCCTGTCCTCCTAGGACCCTGTCCTCCTAGCCCGCAAAGGAAGCGAGCAGGGCTTGTATGTGACACCGTACCCAGCACCAAGGAGAGGGGACCGCGACCGCGCGGATCCTGCAGGCTGCAGGAGCACATGGCAGCTCCCGGAACAATGCATCGCTTAAGTGGCTGCGAGTTGCACGCACGCTGTTTGCGAGCTGTTTGCACGCTGCGTGCACGCCGGGGTCTCGGCGGGTAACAGCGGCGGACCGAGCCGGGGTCGCCGGCGTCTTACCGTCCTGCTGCGGGGGGAGGCTCCACGGTGCCACTTCGGTCGCCATATCTCCGCCTGCGCCCTGATCGTCAAAGCTGCCACGAAAACAGGGCGCCTCGTGTCACGGGGGGGTGGTGGTGGGGGGTGCCGCGCCGTGCCCGCGCACCGGGAACGCGCGTCCGCGACACCGTCCATTTTAGAGGGCACACCTACCTCTCCGGATATTCAGCCAGTAAGGGAAGTGCTCCGCAAACGCGTGAGATGCACCATATACACCCCGGAGATCCGCTGTGCGACGCTGTGCAATCCCAGAAATATTGACTGAATAAGCTGCCTGTGCATAAAATGTGTTCTGAAATTGTACAAGGAAAAAAAAATACACTGTCAAAATGCAAAAACAGCAGACGTAAGGTAGTCGAGGCGCACGTAAACAGAGCCTGCTTTAACTCGGGGGCACACGGCGGATCACGTGTCCAAACCGAGCGCAGGGACTGGCTGCCAGCAGGGCGGGCCATACCAGCACAGACCAATCAGCGGCCCTGTGACGCGGACTGTCTTTTCCCCGCCCCCACCATCTTCTAGAATTCTTCCACATGGTGCTTTTTTGTCTGGGCCTGGCGAAAGAACTTGGTATAAGCGCATTTATTGGCCTGTTGTATTTATTGCATCGTTTTAGCGAAGCACGCGAATGACAAATCCCTTGTAATAACTAGGACAGTAAAACTTTAAAACTGAAACTGCCGTTGTTTTTTTTTTTTTTTTTGGACATTTTTTTGTTGTTTTTTGTGCAATGGTTTATTTTATTGTGAGATTTTGTAAGCAAAGATCCACAACTGTGATCTGTCAAATAGAAATGTCCACCACAGATCTGAGCTACCAAATGTTCTTATTTACCAAGTTATTAATTAAATGGGTTAATGATTAAATGTCAGGGGCTGTCCTACATGTTTCTCTTTATCCTTATTACATTTCTCCATAGCAACTCCGACACTTCCCAAACAACACAATTACACTTAAAGTCAAATTTATTAATCAGAATCAGTTTTATTTGGCAAATATGCAGAGTACCCAGGAATTTGACCTGGTGATGCAGTGCAGTAAAATGTTTTTGAGATTAAGAATTAAAAGGTTGAAATAGGTTGTCAACATAAAAAAACAGGAGCAACAACTAAAGATGGGATTAACGCTATGAATGTAGCACGGTATATTATAGTGTTAATGAAAGATTGTTAAGAAGGTTCGTGGCCTTCAGAAAATAGCTGTTATGGTGCCTGGTGGCCCAAGTGCTGATTAAGCAGAACCTGTGACCGGGGGAGCCGACTACAGAGGATGTGCGCTGAGTGGGATGGGTCCGGCACAAGCCTGCTGGCCCGTGTCCTGGCTCTCATGTCATGCAGAACACTCACAGGCACCTGCTCCTGGCCTGTGAGTCTCCTGGCTGTTCTCACAGCCTATTGCAGCATTGGATGGTGGGTATCGCACAGTGATAAGGTGAGAGAGCTCTCAGTGGTGACTCTGTAGAGCTGGGTTCGGACATTGGGGAAAGCATCTGATTATTCAAGTTTTATTCATCACATACTCAGCTGTACAGGTACGACATGCAGTGAGATGAAAAGCCAGCTGCTCCCAGATGTGCAAAAACAAAAGCAAACACACAATAGAGTAAGGAGGTCTATAAATAATACTGAAAATGTTTTCATAAAATGAAAACATAAAATATATGTAAAAAATTGTGTTATTTAACACGTTGCAGTAATGGCTGAAGTTGCACAAATAGGATTCTGCACCCCATAATGGAAAACTGCTGTATTTGAAATTGATGGTATAGCTGAGTAGCCTTCACTCCTAAAGGTGAATTGAGACATATTATTAATTTACACGTCTTTACTAAGTCTGAGGCTCCTTAAGAGCCATGTCCCACCTCTCAGCCCCTCGGTCAGCAAGCCAGCGCTGCCTGCAGCTCCCTCCAGCATGTGTGAAGTGTCACTCCAAACGGTTCTCATTTGTGGTTCCCTGGTGGTGGAATGAGCTGCTGAGCTACATCCGGTCTCCTCACTCCCACTCCACCTTCAAGAAACACCTCGAGACCCATCTGTTCCAGGAATCCCTCTATAACCTGATGCCGCTCTCCATTCCCCAAACGCTCTTAATTTAGCACTTCTGGTTATTGAAAGGTTTTATTAGGTTCTTGCTTTGTTGGCAGACGTTGTGCAGCTCCTGCTCAGGTCCTGCTTACACTCATAGCTGGGCATTCATTAGAAGCTCAGGCTAGCTGCACTCATGCCTAACTGACTCTGTGGTAGTATGTACAGTATGCTTGTAATGCGCTGTGTGCCTCACTTGTATGTTTCTGCTAAATAAAGTAAATCTAAATGTAAATGCGAGATCTCTGCATATCCACATGTCAGTAGTCTTTGAAATCTATTTAAAGTGTTAGACAATACCACAGGCTACATCTCTGAACCACTAGATGGTACCCAAGAGACAAGGATTTCCTGTCTGGTGGAAAGCGAGACCCCCACACTGTAATCACTGAAGTTTCAAATGGGCTGACTGGACTCTGCATCAACAAGGGACTGGATTCTGTTCTGATTTTATAGTTTTCATTAATGTTGGATCAAGCACAGGAAAGCCAGTGAGTAGCTGCAGACTGCGTCAAGTAGTGTTTTTTTTTGAGCTAGTTCACTGCGTGCCCTTGAGGTGAAGTAGACGTACTGATTGCTAAGAACTAATCAGCGTAGCCTTCGGCCTGGAAGGCCTTTTATAGCCTGTCGCCTAAATCTGACATCTCGGAACATCCATCAGTTCAGCAAATGGAAAGTTTCAGAACAGCAGATGGTCTCATTGTCACTTAAGGATGAGATATGAGATACTGTACATGTTAGTCCATGATAAAACAGCACGGGCACGAGAGGGTCACAGCAGACGTGCCCCGTGAGGCATATCTACAGCCTGTCGACCATCTCAGGGACAGAAGAGCAAGGCACCACTCTGTGGGCTTATATTTGCGGCCCCCAGGTGGCCATACAGGCATAAGCACATTACTGGGCTGCCTTACCTCCTAATGTGTTTGGAATATTAACCTCACACGGGGATAGAGATATGAAATGATAGTAGAAAAATGTAAGTTGTACGTTTCTAGCCTCCCTTAAACAAACAATGGTAACTTGTGATGTTTACTTTCATAACAGTCTGCAGCTGCCCCTGACCTGTCCCCCGCCCCCCCAACACCCGAGGCCGCATGACGCTCTCAGCCGCTTCATAAAGGGGGGAGTCCGCGCCATGCTCACAGCTCCGTGTCCCTCATGGCCGCACTGGACCTCGCCGCCGGGGTGCTGCTGTTGACGTTGCTGGCCGTGCTGCTGCTGCTGCTCAGGCCTCTGCGTCGCCAGTCCGCGGCGCCCCGCCTGCCCTGCCTCCCTGCCCTGCCCCTGCTGGGGAGCCTGCTGAGCCTGCGGGGTCCGGGGCCTGCCCACCTGCTCTACGCCGAGCTGGCACGGGACCACGGCGCGCTGTTCGCCCATTACCTGGGGCCGCACTACACTGTCGTGGTGAACGACTTCAGGCACGCCAGGGAGGTGCTCCTGCAGCGCGGCAAGGAGTTTGCTGGCAGGCCGAGGATGGTGAGTGGGGAGCACGGTGTGTGCACAGGTGAGAGGGGGAGGGAGGGAGAGAGAGGGAGTATGTGCGAGCATGTGGCAAGCACGGTGTGTGCACAGGTGAGAGGGGGAGGGAGGGAGAGAGAGGGAGTATGTGAGAGCATGTGGCAAGCACGGTGTGTGCACAAGTGAGAGGGGGAGGGAGAGAGAGGGAGAGAGAGAGAGAGAGAGAGAGTATGTGCGAGCATGTGGCAGTATGCTTCAGTGGGTGCAAGTGTCTGTATGTATGTGAGTGAGCGAATCGGAGTGTGTGTGTGAGCATGTGAGAGAATGTTTGAGTGTGCCTGTATGAATGTGTGTATCAAAGTGTGAGCATAAGAATACGTAGGAGTGTGTGTGAGTGAGAGTTGTTTGAGTGTGAGTGTGTGTGTGTGAGACAATATGATTTAGTGTGTGTGAGTATCTGTATTAGAGTGTATGTATCAGTGTGTGTGAGCGTGTGAGAATATGTCTGACTGTGTGTGTGTGCATGAGACAGTATGCTTTAGTGTGTGTGCGAGTATCTGTTTGTATTAGAGTGTATGTATCAGTGTGTGTGAGCGTGTGAGAATATGTCTGACTGTGAGTGTGTGTGTGCATGAGACAGTATGCTTTAGTGTGTGTGCGAGTATCTGTTTGTATTAGAGTGTGTGTATCAGAGTGTGTGTGAGCGTGTGAGAATATGTCTGACT
>JAODKM010000016.1:6280926-6291876 GCA_026780845.1 Petrocephalus sullivani | reverse complement strand
CTCCTTTACAGCACAGGGCTTTTGTGTATATACTCACACAGCGCACTCCTTTACAGCACAGGGCTTTTGTGTATATACTCACACAGCGCACTCCTTTACAGCACAGGGCTTTTGTGTATATATTCACATAGCACTCTTTTACAGCACAGGGCTTTTGTGTATATAGTCACATAGCACTCTTTTATAGCACAGGGCTTTTCTCCATATACTCTCATACTCCTTTTCCACTGCAAAGGTGCCAGTGCTGTTCTGGTGCTGATCCCAAATGTGGAACCAGTGCCACATTTTTCCACAGAAAAAAAATGGCGCCGGTGCCGCAAAATCGGCTCGGAACCAGCACCAAACCTTTGCTGGTCCGGATGAAGCACCCGTGTCGTCATGAGAGGTGGGCACCATTGTTGCACTGTGTAGTGGGCGTGGTTTGTGACGTGGGCGCAGTGTTGTCGGTTCTGGTTCCCACTGGACTCTCAAGTCCGTGGAAATGCAGGACGGCTCTTGCTGGTGCCCAACTTCAGCACCGACCGAGCACCAGCCCCAGTACTAGCACTGGCACCAGTGGAGTGGAAAAGGGGCAACAGTGCACTCCTTAAAAGCACAGGGATTTTCTGTATATATTCACACAGCATATTCCTTTACAGCACAGGGCTTTTGTTTTTATACCCATGCAGAACACTCCTTTACAGCAGAGGGCTTTTGTGTATATACTCACACAGCACACTCCTTAACAGCACAGGGATTTTATGTATATACCCACACTGCTCCTTTGCAGCACAGGTTGTCCTGCCACTTTTTTAAAAGTTGTATGTTGTGCTATGACAATAACAGTTGTTCTGTTCCGTTCAGACTTCTCCTTACCTCCTGGAATTTCAGCAATTTGAACCACTGCACTTGCCTAAAACTTGATTGTTGTTAATAATATATCTAGCAGATGCTGAAAGTGTGCCTTTCCTTTATAACTGGTACCCTTTATCCACGATGCTGCATTTGGAAAATACACAGGTGAGCAAAAGTTAAATTCAGAAGACATTTTGGCTTAAATGTCATTTATTCTGTTTATTCTGTGACTTACGGTGTATTGGATAAATACGAGCAGGGTGCAAGTGTTCTCAGAATAAATACATAAATACTTTCTATGCGCAGAGCCGTGATACGTGGTAAAGGCGGAGACGGCAGTAATACACTACGCCGCCACACTGACAGCGTCCTACTCAGACATGGCATTCCGTCGCTAAACGCCAGGGGGCAAGCCGCGCCCACCACATTCCCGTTATCCAATCGGCGACTAAAGAACTCCTCTACAAACCAATGAGCGATTAGTGGGCTGGGCCACATGTGCTGTTGCTAGGGCCTGGCTTCTAAATCGTTACAGCTATCGGTCAAACCAATCGGGGCACACACTGCATCAGCATGGCCCCTTAAAAACACATATATGCCAGCAGGCTATTGGCTGGAATGCCGGGCATGCTGGCTCAGCGCTGCTCCTCATTGGCTACGGGAGCCGTCAGTCTGGCGCTCGACGCCGTGCAGCTGACATGGACTTGGCTGGAGGTGTCGCAGGTTCGGCACGGAGAGCCCCGCAGTAGCGATACCGCGCAGTCCGCTGGCGTTTCCGAACCGATCGCTATATATCCGAGATTGGCGTCGTCGCCCGGAGGAAGCCGAGGATGGAGCTGAATTCGCTGCTGGTTCTGCTGGAGGCGGCGCAGTATCTAGAGCGCAGGGACCGAGGTAAAGACTTTAAAGGCTCCGTGCCGCCGCCGCCTGAGTGCAGTCGGATGGGGACCGGGGGGCTTGGCCCGGCCCAGTTCCCGGGGGACGCCTTTCGGGGTTCGGCTTTGCTGAGACGGTCACCCTGGATCGGTGACCTGGGCCGGGCTGGGACTCCGCGGGGCTCTCTGGGGCGGGGCGGGGGGCAGTCCTGCCTGGCACGGCTCCGGGTTATTATGCTGTCCGTACCGTCGTACGCGGGGCTCTCCGCCCCGATACCCCGTCTGTGCTGTGCCGTTGCCGGCCCGGAGGTCGGCCTGAAAGCAGCCGTGTCGCCCTGTCCCCAGAAGCAGAGCACGGCTACGCCTCCGTCCCGCCGCACGACGGCGGCTTCCCCGGGAAGAAGGCCAAGGCTTCGCCGCTCGCCACGAAGAACCAGAGCACCAGGTACGTGTATCGTCGGACGTGGACGCTTCCCGGGGAAGTGCGCTCCTTCCCCGGCCCACTGGCACGTCTCTGTGTGACAGGGGATAAATACCCGTGTAACGTGTCAGAGGGCCGCCCTGCCGAGCGTAAATACCCGTGTAACGTGTCGGACGGCCGCCCTGCCGAGCGTAAATACCCGTGTAACGTGTCGGAGGGCCGCCCTGCCGAGCATAAATACTCGTGTAACGTGTCGGAGGGCCGCCCTGCCGAGCGTAAATACCCGTGTAACGTGTCGGAGGGCCACCCTGCCGAGCGTAAATACCCGTGTAACGTGTCGGAGGGCCACCCTGCCCAGCATAAATACCCGTGTAACGTGTCGGAGGGCCGCCCTGCCGAGCGTAAATACCCGTGTAACGTGTCGGAGGGCCGCCCTGCCGAGCGTAAATACCCGTGTAACGTGTCGGAGGGCCGCTGCCGAGCGTAAATACCCGTGTAACGTGTCGGAGGGCCGCTGCCGAGCGTAAATACCCGTGTAACGTGTCGGAGAGCCGCCCTGCCGAGCGTAAATACCTGTGTAACGTGTCGGAGGGCCGCTGCTGAGCATAAATACCCGTGTAACGTGTCGGAGGGCCGCCCTGCCGAGCATAAATACCCGTGTAACGTGTCGAAGGGCCGCTGCCGAGCATAAATACCCGTGTAACGTGTCGAAGGGCCACCCTGCCGAGCATAAATACCCGTGTAACGTGTCGGAGGGCCGCTGCTGAGCATAAATACCCGTGTAACGTGTCGGAGGACCGCTGCTGAGCATAAATACCCGTGTAACGTGTTGGAGGACCGCTGCCGAGCATAAATACCCGTGTAACGTGTCGGAGGCCTGCCCTGCTCAGCATAAATACCCGTGTAACGTGTCGGAGGACCGCTGCCGAGCATAAATACCCGTGTAACGTGTTGGAGGACCGCTGCCGAGCATAAATACCCGTGTAACGTGTCGGAGGCCTGCCCTGCTCAGCATAAATACCCGTGTAACGTGTCTGAGGACTGCTGCCGAGCATAAATACCCGTGTAACGTGTCTGAGGACTGCTGCCGAGCATAAATACCCGTGTAACGTGTCGGAGGGCCGCCCTGCCAAGCATAAATACCCGTGTGACATGTCAGAGGGCCGCTGCCGAGCATAAATACCTTTGTAACATGTCGGAGGGCCGCCCTGCCATGGCCGCTGCTGAGCATAAATACCTGTGTAACGTGTCGGAGGGCCGCTGCCGAGCATAAATACCCATGTAACGTGTCGCTCGGCTGCTGCCGAGCATAAATACCTGTGTAAAATGTTGGAGGGCCGCCCTGCCATGGCCGCTGCTGAGCATAAACACCCATGTAACGTGTCGGAGGGCCGCTGCCGAGCATAAATACCCGTGTAACGTGTCGGAGGGCCGCTGCTGAGCATAAATTCCTGTGTTACATGTCGCTGGGCCGCTGCCGAGCATAAATACCCGTGTAACGTGTCGGTGGGCCGATGCCGAGCATAAATACCTGTGTAACGTGTTGGAGGGCTGCTGCCGAGCATAAATACCCGTGTAACGTGTCGCTACCGTGCACGTTAACATGTAAGGACACATTCGTCAGCATGTCAGTAGCTTGGCTGGCTCGTAGTATGGAAACTGCCATAGCTTCCTATTGGGCTAGCTAACTAACCAGTAAGATGCTAACTGCTAGCTGACTGATGCTTTTGTCCATTTTGGAGAAATATTGGTGAGACAGTCCCTCAAGCAATTGGGGGTTATGTGCCTTGCACTAGTGGCCGACGAAGACATTGCTCAGCTGAGGCCAGGATCTCAGGCACGGCATCCTAACCTGCTGAGGCCTCATTTGGGTTCTATAGCGTTGCTTAAAAGCACAGTTTTAAAAAATGACAGGTTGGCTAATTATGCTGGAAAGAGTGCAAAGGAAACCTTGACACTACATGGCCATATTTAGGGATGGTCTGTCAGTCTATAAGCTGTGGCACTCTGCTGATGTCTGGCTGAGTCCCAGGCTTTTTTGTTTTTTGCCCTTGTGATTAGCTCCTATCTTCAGGGAAGCGGTTGGGTTGTTTTACGGCAGATAAACTTTAATATCCATTCTGTGTCCGTTTCTTTTCTCAGGTCATCACACAATGAGCTGGAGAAGCACAGGTAAGCAGACTGTCCCACTGCTCTTCTCCGCACCCCTGATAGACCCTGGCTGGTGTGGCTGTGCTTTCTCCTGCCCGGCTGCCTCCCTCGGCTGTCCGATTGGCAGCTTGGGCGCTCCCCGTGAACGTGCGATCGCCGTGGCCCCAAACCGCATGCTGCCCGTGTGATACTTTACAGCTGAGCTCCACCCAACCAAAGTTTAAATAGCCTGCTTTAACCACATGCTTCTCTTAGTATTTCTGGGAAATCATGAAGGTCGGCTATTCCAATTGCCCCAAAAGGTTGCATCCTGTATTGTGAACATCAAGCTCATTTTCCATGTAAATATTTTTATTGGGAAGGAAGATTCCAGCCTGATTCTGCTTTGTAAGATGTTTTCGGTCAAGCCAGTGCTTGAATAGGACATTGCAGAACGTGATGGGTCAGATAGACGTCTCCACGACCCTGACCAGCATATGCACATGGCTCCTATATTGTACTGGTCAAATATAATGGCACAGGGTGAGAGAAATTGGATTTACCAGCAGAATGAGATTATGCAGAACAGGCTTTTTCTGCTCGAGGTTGTCAGGATGTAAATGTGTGAGTGTGCCAGTGTGTTATTCTCACTGTCTGTGTGACATTCCACACGTCACTGGAAAGCGTGGTTTGTTATTCACATGCTAAGGATTAACCGACAGCAACATCCTCAAATGAAGCGTGCTGAGGCACGTCCCAGAGCCTGCAGAGAGCTGGCGCGGGCTCGACCTTCTGTGCTCTGGCGTGGGGTTCTCCTTGCACGCAGACCCCTCTGTTACCCCTCAGCTGTGCTGGGAGGTGCTCTGGCTGCAGGATGGTGTGAGAATAAACAAGCACTTCAGTGACATCATCACACACCACACTTTCCTCTGAGCAATAGTAAAAGCCCTGATCTTTCAGGTTTCACTTGCGGAATATGCCCCTTAGTCTACCATTTCTACAGGGTAAACGGCAATATTATCAATTTCATATTGACAGGTTAACCCTTGATCGTTCTTGAACATTGAGTCAGACGTCAGTTTGATGGCTGCTGCCCGGACAGGTTCCCCTGAGAAACACCTGCAGGACTGTCTAGCTGCAGGCAGGAGGCCGGGGACACAATCAGGCCAAGGCCAGGATCGTTGTCTAGCTGCAGCCAGGAGCAGAGTCGGGCCACGGCCAGCAGGCCAGGAGCTCAGTTTGGCCGCAGGCAGGCTGCTTCCATGCCGACAGGAATGAGGCTTAATGCTGGTACCTGCCTGGACTTCTTTGCAGCCCTGTTTTTATCTAAAGCAGCTGCCTGCCAGTGGTCATGTTTTAACTTGAGGACTTGAGGCTGTTTTCAGTCTCCAGATTATTGTAGCAGAGGAGCCCAGTTTCTTTGCCGAATTACATCAGCATTGGGGCACCGGTGTATGTTGATGCTTCCATGTCCCACTCTCAGGCTGCTCAGATGCCAGGTCCCGGTAGAGGGTCCCGGTATGTGGTCAGCTGCCCCATTTTCCTGGGGAGACGGGCTGGCCCGGCAAAGGCGGAGCCCACGGCTCACTCTCGCCACGGGCGCTGTGGTGCTCATGAGGCAGCGGATGTCGGTTTTGCCGCGGTGGCTCTGTATGTATAGGCTGAGTGACGAGAGTCAGCTGGCTGTTCGCACTTCAGCGTCGCATTGGTGCAGAGCCTGCAAACCACAGGCCTCTTTAAAGGACCGTTTTGCTCTCCACTGCCCCCAACTTCGGATGTATGCTGACTCATCGGGGCAGAGCAGCCTTCTGCTGTCTTGCCCTCATGCATCTTATCTTATCTGATCTGATTTGACCTGTCGCCATCTTTGAGATCAAAATGATCCCCTCACTGTGCAATGCCAGTGGAAAACAGGGCCTGTATTGATTGAAAGAGTCACATGTAGAAGGTGACGCCCGTGAGCCCGGCCGCGCTGCATGAGCCCAGCCCTGCCTATGGTCTGTCCTCCTTTCTGCTGTGTGGCTGACCCAGTGAGTAGCTGCAGAGTGATGGCCACATGGGCCATGCCCCCTCTGTGCTGGGCCGCCAGAGCTTCCAGTGACGCTTTTACTGCCTCACTGGCCTCGGGGGTGCCATGCTTCATATGATTCCTTCTGGGATGCAGTGTGGTGCTGATGTTCTGAAGCTTGTAGCCCCCCAACTCTGCCCAGGGAAGATGGACTCCCCCTTTGGCCCTGGTTAGGGTTAGGGCTTCCTCTGCTGGCTCCCGGAGGATAGGTTGCTTCTTAGTAGGCAGTTTTTCCGTGCTACTGTCGCTTCTTATTTACTCTCCAGGGGCTTTGGGCAGGGACAGTGTAAAATCCTTTGAGACAAAGTAGTGTTGTGAAAGTACACTATACAAAAATGAATTGAATTGAGTTGAACTCAACCATTGACCCACGTGAAGAACGTAGGACTGGGGTGTTGAGTTAATTCAGGGCTAAGTGTTTGTGGAGTGGTTTGGACTTTAATTTCTGTCCCGGTGGGTTGGAGATGCCAGTTTGCAATGTAAGTCTGGGAGTGACTGTGAAACAGCTGCCAGTACTTTAGAACTGTCACTATAAATGTATGACACTATCAGGGCTGCAGCTTCCATATGTATGCTGCACAGAGTCATGTCAGGGTTAGACTCGGGGTTAGTCATCTCTGCATGTGTATTACAGTGAGTTACTCTCTATATATAATGTTTTATTTGAGGGTCCATAAAAGTACTGGAATGTTAAATACTTGCTGTGCACCATATCCTGTATCTTTTTATACACGCCTTTTCAATGGAGGCAGGTGTGTAGAAACACTGCTTTGACCCCTTGGAAGCATCTGGAGGTCTTCCAGGTAAGCTTAAGTCTCCTTGTACTGATCAGGGATTAGTAGATTGTTCTGAATGCCCCGTGTTCCTCTACAGCTGTGTGTGGCGTGCATACAGCGTACTGATCAGGGATTAGTAGATTGTTCTGAATGCCCCGTGTTCCTCTACAGCTGTGTGTGGTGAGCATACAGTGTACTGATCAGGGATTAGTAGATTGGTCTGATTGCCCCGTGTTCCTCTACAGCTGTGTGTGGCGTGCATACAGTGTACTGATCAGGGATTAGTAGATTGTTCTGAATGCCCCGTGTTCCTCTACAGCTGTGTGTGGCGTGCATACAGTGTACTGATCAGGGATTAGTAGATTGGTCTGATTGCCCCTAGTCCCTTGACAGCTGTGTGTGGTGAGCATACAGTGTACTGATCAGGGATTAGTTCTCCACTGACTGCCATCACTGCTTTCTCTTGGCGGAGACATATTACTGTGATGCCCTGATTGCTGCCCTTTTATACTGTTATATAAGGTGATATGTAAGCTTTTGCAAAGAGCTGCTCTCTTATGCTGTCCGCCCTTATGCAGCCTGTGCATCTAGATGGATGATTACAATGGCTGCAGTGGCTCTGACCCTGGTCTGGATCAGGGTGGCCATGTGGACTTACTCTGCATTCAGTTTCCAGTGAGAGAGGTGGGCCTGGTGCCTTGGGGGAGTTAGGGTTAAAAGGAGGAACATTGCGAAGAGCTCACTGCAAGCCTGAAATCCCCCATTGTCTTCCTCCAGGCTCCCGGCCAGCCTCGTCGGCGTGTATTGCTGCTGTTTAGGCTGTAAATAACAGGGCCAAGGTCCAGGCTGTGTACTTCCCTTTCGCCTGTGTGTGTATGTGTGCGCATGTATGGGCACAGAGGTCGCTTGTCCTCATGCGGCATCGTCGCGTTACAGGCGAGCCAAGCTACGGCTGTACCTGGAGGAGCTGAAGCAGTTGGTGCCCCTGGGCCCGGAGAGCAGCAGACACACCACACTGAGCCTGCTGAAGAAAGCCAGGGCACACATTAAGGTACCTCCCCTGTGGGTCACACGTGACGTTTCACCCTGGGTGTGGGTCCCTGCTGCCCGAATCGATAGTGCCCAATTAGTACACAGGAACTGTGCGTGGCCACACGGAGCCACAAGCGTCTGTACAGGTGTCGGGAACTGTTTCATTTCCTCTCTGATGTGGGCCTTGGAGCAGAATCCCTATACATTATGTAAAAATATGCAATTTGATTTTGGTATTTTGGATAAATATGGAAAAATTAGAAATATTTTGGCCTTTCTAGACTATAGAAACAATTTGGCCTGCTATGTATTCTAAAAAATCTTACTTATTAATTTCCTTATTATAGTGTTTGATTAATCCATTGATGTGAGCTGGTTCTCAGCACCAGAATGTGCACAATGTTCACACTGAAGAGCCTCATCCCAGATCTAGGAGTGGGGGTGTATTTGTGCAGTAAATCGCTGGTGATTAATCAAACGCGCCCCTCACACACAGTTTGGCACCCCCAAAAGTCGTAACTGATTGGCTGAGGATCGCAAATATGAATGGAACACAAAATGCAAACTGCTAGGTTCATTAGTGTCATGGGCCATTGTGCTGCAGGCAGTTACCTTAGTTACCTAGCGCTCATTTCATATACCATTCATCATTTACCTTGGATTGCTCTTAGCATTCTTTGCATATATGTCAAATTCGCCATTTACCTTAGGCCTACTGGTATGCATATACCGCCTGTCATTTATTTACCTTATGTTTATTAGCGCATATATTAATCGCCATTTACATTCGCTTTATTGATGTGTATAATACCATTTGTCATTTGCATTAGATCTATTGGTGTGTATATGCCATTTGTCATTTACCTTGGCTTTATTGGTGTGCATATACTGTTCATCATTTACATTAGGTTACATCATTGGTGTGCCTGGTGTGCCAGAGGGATATCAGCGGCAATCTCTGGGGCCGCCAAGGCACAGTCTGATGGCAGAGGAGTCACGGAGACTACCCTCATATATAGATATACATTGTCTTTTCTTATTCTCAAAGAGAACAGGAAAAATATAATACAAAATTTAACACAGGAAATATGCTACACTTCATAAAACTGCTTTATCTAGTAGGATTTCATAACTGTTCTGTATACATGATTTTGTTAGTGTGGTTTTTTAGGAGACCTTTCTGGACAGGCTGGTCATTTACAAGGATTAGTTGGTCACACTAAGCAGGTACTGCACAATGCTGTAGGGGCAGTGGCGCCACCTGCTGGCGGTGGGGGCAGCAGTGAAGGCGGCCCAGTGCATCATCAGGATGGATCTCATCGAGTCACCATCTATGCAAATAGGCTTGTGAAGAAGGCAAATGTCATAGTTCCAGGAGAACACCCATCCTGGCTATGCCCTGCTTGACCCACTGCCATCTGGCAAATGGTTCAGAACAATTCAAACCAGAACAGACTGAAAAACTGTATCCCAGGGCTGTGGCCTTCACCATACCCCTCATACAAACCAATGAAAAGTAACTGTGGGCACACACATTTAGGACAGTACCGCATGCACACAAGCAAGGACTTTAATGAATCCGCACTAAAAGCGCCTCTTTGCACTGCTGCATTCTGTTATTACTTACTTAACCTGATGCTGCCGTTCATTTTGCTGCTACCTTTAGTCTGTTTTCGGTTTTATGTTATTTGGTGTCTTGTTTTTATTCTTATGTTGGTACTCGTTTTTTAATGACTAGTGAATAGCACAAGAGTTTCATTGTACTGAATGTATAATGACAGTTTTTTTTCATTCATATACCATTCCTCGTTTATCCTTAGATTTGTTGGTGTGTGTATACCATTTCTCATTTATCCTTAGGGATTGTTGGTGTGTGTATACCATTCCTTGTTTATCCTTAGGTTTGTTGGTGTGTGTATACCATTCCTCGTTTATCCTTAGATTTGTTGGTGTGTGTATACCATTCCTCGTTTATCCTTAGATTTCTTGGTGTGTATACCTTTTCTTGGGCATCTGCCAGATCTGACTGTTCTGTTCGTCTCCCACAGAAGCTGGAAGAGCAGGACCGCAAGGCTCTGAATGTGAAAGAGGCACTTCAACGTGAACACCGCTACCTCAAACGGCGCCTGGAGCAACTCTCCATCTCTAGCCTTGAGCGCATTCGCACTGACAGCATGGGCTCCGCCATCTCCACGGACTCCGAGCAAGGTGTGGGCACACAATATGTCCGCGTCCTAAAACGAGGCCTTCAGAAGAGCTTTGTGTTGATCAGAATGATCAGAGACATAGGTCAGTGTGTAAGCCCCCGGATCACTAGTTATAAAAGGGCAATTTAATGGCCGGTGGGGTGGGGGGAGGGTAAGGGGGCATTTCTGGGTGCTAAAGCCAGTCTATGGAAGGAGAAATGCATACTAGAGCCCTGCATTGGGATTAAATCTCGTGGGAGCGGGCGGTTTTACGGTTGCCGCGGGCGGGAGTGGGCGGCTAAAAATTACACAGTGGGTCCCAAAATTTTTGGCAGGATGGCGAATGTAACTGATGTGTGAGGATTAGCTCGCTCACGTAACCAGTGTCCGTGCGTGTAAATCCGATCAGCCATGGCATATACATATATACATACACATACACACACACGCAGGTGGCCGGGACAAACTATGGGACCCAGGAGGATGTATTTCAGGGCCAGACAGACTGAGGGTTAATATTCGGCTTGGTTGAAGCGGTATCTCTCGAAAAGATTATTATGCGGAAACAATAAAGGATCTTGCCGATCGCGCAAGACTCTCTCGATTTGAAATTCTCTTCTTATTATTT
>JAODKM010000016.1:6264879-6277968 GCA_026780845.1 Petrocephalus sullivani | reverse complement strand
TTAAGTAATCTGGGGAACGTTCCCGCACCGCTCCGCGAACATTCGGGGAACGTTCGCCGAACCGAAAATTGTTTGCTGGGGTGCTGACGAAGTGCAAGACTACAGTCAGTGCCACAAAAAACACTTAACTGGATTAACTAAATACGCTGCTTAATAAGCCTACGCCTTTGAGCGATGGTGCTCAGGACAAAAACACTTGTAAGCTCCCCAACACACGCACACACACACACACTCGCGTAGCTATGTAAATCGTCCATTCATTTCTATGGGAGAAACCCTAATCCCAATCACGGCACCTTTAAGCCCTACCCAGCCCTAACCTTAACCATAAGTAACAAACGAAAACACAAGACATTTGGCATTTTTGATTGCAGTTACATTTTTTAAAAATAAAATTCAGGTTGTCCAAATGGGGACCTGAAAAATGTCCACAAAAGTAAGGAAGTTTCAGGTTTCACCACACTTTGGGGACATTTCGGTCCCCAAATGTGATCTATGCACCCCCTCCCCACACACACACGCACACACACACACACACACACACCGTCCAGCTTTGAAGTGACACGTAGCCGGTCCCCGCCCTCGATGGACGGTCCGGACGCGCACAGCCCGCAGAGTCGCTCCGTACCGCCCGAAGGCTTCGGCTCCTCTCAGACAGCGACCATGAATAACGCGTGTGCATTCACGGTGATGGCAAGTATTCTCAATTAATAATCTCTATTCATGTGGTCTTTAAAAGGACTCCTGCATAAGTCCATCATAGTCAATAATAATAATTATTATTAATAATAATAATAGTCAATCACCCCGGATTCCCGTTTTCCTTGTTGCCTTGCTTTGTTTCTGCCAATCAGCTGGTCTTTATTACCACGGTGAGCAGCTGGCACGATTTGGATAACACCGAATACGACTGCTGGCCGATCGAGAAACCGAACGAGCACAACATGATAGAGTGTGGAGGCAAGTTAAGGTTTTACGTTTATACAAGTGTAATAAATATAATCATAATATAAGTATCAAAAGTATAATAATGTTTAACTGGATTGTGTTTCGAAGTTAGTCACAAGTGTGTTTATATGATTTTTAGCATTTACATTATCAGAGCAAATTTCGACTATTATTTCCGGTCTGTTAAATTTAAACACAGTCTCATATTTAAATTATTGTTATATAATTTCTATATATACCGGTAGGTCTAGTATAATATACTTCTGTATACTTTATATGTACAATAAACTCAATATTCCAATGAAATGTTTTACATTAATGTTAAATAGATGATATGGTAACACTATTTGAGGGGACAGCTGTAAATCACTACATATTAACTATTTCTCATGAAGTCGAATTTGACGTATTTGTTTTTCTCCGTGCTTCCTGTGCGCGTTCCCGATGCTCGGACTCTTATCCATTAGACGGTTTGCGACGTTGCTGACAATTTGAATATTCATTGTAATTGATGTTCGCAATTACAATGTTTGACTAGCCAAATTCAAGATCTACAAGGAATTTGTGTCATTTTCAGTAACAACGCAGAATATGCCGCATACTTATTATTTGTAAGTATATACACAAAAATCATACATTTCAACCTAAGGACTCTGGATTCTCAGTTGGGCAAGCTATGTCTGGATAGATTGTTCTATTTAATGTATCTCTTTTATTTTTAAGTGTTTTTAGTTTTGCTTCTTGGTCTGCATGTGCCCTGCTGTCCTGTGCCCTCAGTGACGCACTGGACTGCCTTCTGTGGTGTGTGCGTGCTCTTCACCAGGTCTGGAGATGGCTTGGGTGAGCAGACCTCCAGAGAAGGTGATCAGCGGGCTGGAGTTCGATGTCACATACTCGGTGACAGCATCCGTGGGATTCTATCAGTGGGCCATAGACAACACGATCTTCACTCAGAGGTACTGTGTGTCCTACAGGCATGACGATCTGTCAGGGCAGCCCTTGTTTATGCAAATATTCCCCCTCACCAAAATGATGCAAATTCACTATAAAAGCAGGTAGCATTTCTGAAGTAAAAGGGCTTTAAGGCTGTAGTGTGACTGCTGCATCTCCGTAGCTCCATACGTGACGCTGCCTCTGCTCAGCGTTTCTGTGAGGAGCATGAGTGTCCATCCAACTGGAAAGATGCAAATGGAGAAAACTGCTGCATCCACCACGCCAACATCCACTCCTGCCCCATGGGCTACATGGTAAGCCCTCTGTCCTTCCTGATGCATCTTAAGAGGCTTTTGAACAGGGGGCCACAGATGTTCGATTCCCGAACACTCCAGTTTGTTCTCTCCCTCTTCTGTGCTCCTGAACTAGGTGGAGGAGAGGATCTGTGGCCCCTGGATCCCAGACGATGGCAGGATCTTCACTCACACCATTTCTACTGCAGGCAAAATGAGCCAGACCAACTGGACCGCCAAGGTTGGCAGTGTGTGTGGAGCATCCTCTGGCTAGACAGAGAGACCCATGATCCATGTGCATCACGCTCTCCTCCTGCAGGTGGTCCTTTTCCACTTGGGAGTCACCTCGCTCATCGCCCACATTCGGGTGGGAAAGATGCAAGTCGCGCTGGAAGCAAAGAGCACGGTTTTTCCAGCCACAGGTAACAGAACACGCAGAATGTCTCTGAGAGCACCAGCACCGAGCATCTTCTCCACTTGTCCTCACAGGCATCCCGTGGTCAGATAAGCAGGAAAATGGAAGATGCTCTGCTAGAATGCTGCATCTGGACCGCAGGAGGCATTAGATCAGAGCAGTGTGTGCAGGGTTCATGTACAGACAGGTAGTCTTCTGCAGGAAATAAAGATGGTGTTGTCCCTGCCAGTGTGTGGAGACGGACTCTGTGACGAGGACGAGATGTGCTCCACTTGCCCTGCTGACTGTGGAGAATGTCCCATGCCGGCTGCCATCAAAGTGGCCATTGGCCTCCCAGTGACTCTGTTTTTCATCTGCTTCCTGCTGACTGCACTGGTGAGAAACCCCCATGTACATACTGCATTAAGGTGATTAGCAGAGGAGAGAGAAGCCCAGGGTTCAGTGAGCAACACAGCAGAGGAGAGAGAAGCCCAGGGTCCAGTGAGTAACACAGCAGAGGAGAGAGAAGCCCAGGGTCCAGTGAGTAACACAGCAGAGGAGTGAGAAGCCCAGGGTCCAGTGAGTAGCACAGCAGAGGAGCCCAGGGTACAGTGAATAACACAGCAGAGGAGAGACAGCAGAGGAGTCCATGGTCAAGTGAGTAACACAGCAGAAGAGCCCATGATCCAGTGAGTAACACAGCAGAGAAGCCTATGGCCCAGTAAGTAACACAGCAGAGGAGCCCATGACCCAGTGAGTGACACAGCAGAGAAGCCCATGGTGCAGTGAGTAACACAGCAGAGAAGCTCATGATCCAGTGAGTAACACAGCAGAGGACCCCATGGTCCAGTGAGTAACACAGCAGAGAAGCCCATGGTCCAGTGAGTAACACAGCAGAAGAGCCCATGATCCAGTGAGTAACACAGCAGAAAAGCCCATGGTCAAGTGAGTAACACAGCAGAAGAGCCCATGATCCAGTGAGTAACACAGCAGAGGACCCCATGGTCCAGTGAGTAACACAGCAGAGAAGCCCATGGTCAAGTGAGTAACATAGCAGAAGAGCCCATGGTGCAGTGAGTAACACAGCAGAGAAGCTCATGATCCAGTGAGTAACACAGCAGAGGACCCCATGGTCCAGTGAGTAACACAGCAGAGAAGCCCATGGTCCAGTGAGTAACACAGCAGAGAGTCTATGATCCAGTGAATAACACAGCAGAGGAGTCCATGATCCAGTGAGTAATAGAGCAGTGTAGTCCATGGTCCAGTGAATAATAGAGCAGAGGAGTCCATGACCCAATGAGTAATAGAGCAGTGGAGCCCATGCTTCAGTGACTGACACTGGGTTTCCGTTTTTAACAGTGGTTTCAGTATCAGAAGCAGAAGATGTTTTGGGATGAAAGCTGGATCATCGATTACAGCCAGATAAAGCAAGGTACTGTGCAAGTACTGTACTGGCAAGGTGATGATGAGTGACATTTATGAGTATTTTACTGACTTTTCCCTGGTGAGATGATGAGTGAGATCTTGGCAACTGGCAGATTTGCACAAACATAAATACACCTTCGTCGTTATAGAATGTGTAAAATATTCCTGTTGTGCTACATAACGGACAATAAGGACTGCCTGCCTCCTTGTGAAGCCTCAACTGATCAATCAGTAATTAAATACGGAGGCTGTGGCGCAGTTTGCAACTCTTGCCTGAGACCATGGAGACCAAGGATCAGCCCCCCCCCCACCCCAGTGGTAATTATCTATCTGCCAGCTGATCAGATGAATGAGTGCGCTAAGTACCCTGCCGAAACGGAGCCCCTGTGGTTTTGTTTACAGGAGCCCTCGTTAAGTGCTGCTCTTGTTAATTACACAAACACTGTTATTTATGTCCCACCATTGCAGACATTTAGGATTGTCACGGTACCAGGAGACCTTTGGATGCACAGACCCCTTGCGCTCGTCACCTTTACATCCCAAACCTTTACCTTTCCAGACCCAGCAGCCCGGACCATTATGGGCAGCATCGTAAGCGTCCCGAATGGCAACAGCGACTCCAACGCCAGCTGCATGACTGCCCTCAGCTCCTGCACTGCAGCCTACACGGCCTCCCGCAGGCAGCTCTTCACGCACACTGGCATCTAGTAAGTGCCCCCCATCCCATGCAGTATTTACACATTTTCTTTTCTGGGTTTAACCCTGGGTAAAACATGGGGTCATACATGACCCCACCTTTTATTTTTGCCTTACATTCAACCCACTGATCAAAATAAAGATTTTACTTTTGGTTTTGGGTCATATATGGTACACTAGGCTGTAAAGCAAAAGAATTACTTTACTTTGTTGAGTGGGTTGAATGTAAGGCAGAAATAAAAGGTAGGCTTCAAATTTGACTCCATGGGTTCCCCAGGGTTAAACACTAAACTGCTCTGTCTCTTTGTGAGCAGAGCGCTATATGTATTTTGGCTTTTATTTAGGCCCTCATTTAACAATTTATTGATGTTTAATTAATGTTACTATTTGTTCAGCGATGGACGAACAGTTGCCATTAAGAAAATCAAAACCAAGTCCTTTTCCCTCACAAAAACGATACGTCAGGAAGTCAAGCAAGTAAGGTGAGTGACTGCAAGACTGCAAGAGTTCAGCCATTGTGCATTTTGCTTTTCACATGCAGCAATGTTGACTGTGAGCTCCCTCCTCCTGTTTCATGTGCCCAGAGAGCTGGACCATCCCAACCTGTGCAAGTTTTTTGGTGGCTGCGTGGAGGTGCCCGATGTGGCCATTATAATGGAATACTGTCCTAAGGGCAGTTTGAACGATGTCCTCCTCAACGAAGAGATTGCCCTCAACTGGGGCTTCAGGTGGGAGCCTGAGAAAATTGCCTTCCAGTATATGTGGTATTCATTTTGCCGGTGCCGTCATCTCAAATCAAGGTATATCCACCGACTTGTAGGTTCTCCTTTGCCATGGACATTGCCCGGGGCATGGCGTATCTCCACCAGTACCGGATCTGCCATGGAAGATTGAAATCAACCAACTGTGTGATTGACGACCGCTGGGTCTGTAAGATTACAGGTAAAGCATGGTAGACCACCACTTTGGATAGTCCCTCAGATTCTCTATGGAAAGTAGGTAAAGGGAATCCTGGATGGGAGCATCTGCTGTGCCCTGTGTCTGAAGCAGGGAAGCCTTGGTGTTTTAATAACAAGGTTGCAGAAATTCCTGAGACATTCAGCTTTACATCTGCTGTTTTGGGTTCCTCTGCATCCTCTGACACACCCCCACCATTAAAAAAATACACATTGTTCAGAGTGTGACTGTGATTGGCTGGTATCCTGCCCAGGATCGCATGGAATGGATCCATACTGTTCCTATAGCTAGAATGTCTAGCCACCAGTAGATTCAGTAAATGAAAAACAAACATTAGTGCTCCTGTCTCTCTAGATTACTGCCTGGTGACATACAGGCGGGAGGACTCTGAGGTGACCTGCAGCACCTACCAGGAGCGCCAGCGCCAGCTGTACCTTCCGCCCGAAGGCCAGACTTCCAGCATGGAGCCCACGCTGGCAACAGATGTGTTCAGGTAGCAGTACAGGATGCACACAGATAAAACATACAGCATGTACAGAATCATTACAGTGCTAATCTAGCCATGCTCAGAATAAACGTGCAGCAAGTACAGAACTATACTGTGCTAATCCAACCTCCAGCTATCTCAACCAATAAAGAGCAGAGGTGAGCCAGGAACACAGTAATACATCACAGAGCACACACACACCCATGCACCACGTGCAATTTAAGAACAATTCATCTGGTCACATGTTTTTAGACTGTGGGAAGTAACTGCAGTACGCAGAAGAAACTCTCACATACTGCACACTCCCAGCCGTTCAAAGCCTCCCGTCAGGCCACTTTGCAGACAACTGGCAAGGGTTACTTCTTCTTTTAATAGTATCACTGTCTTCTTGCAGTTATTCAATAATTTTGCTGGAAATAGCTACCAGAAACGATCCGGTTCCTGTAAGTTCCGACTGACTGGTGTTTGTTTGATACCTACATCATGTTTATGGCATGTCTGTGTCGCATTGTCTTGAAACTAAGTGACTTTCCTGCCAAACATTCCTTCCAAAATGATTAGGGAGGTACCCAATGCTAGACAATTATTTTTTTTTTTATTTTGATATACTTTATTTGTCCCCGTGGGGAAATTGTCTTCTTCTCACCTCCTCCAATCTTGCTCTCTGTGAGAGCATGAAGGGCTGCAGTGTAATGTGTGTGTATTACATAAACGCATTGTATATCGCCTTCCTGTAAAAGGTAGCTGCAGTGTAATGCGTGTGTATCACATAAATGCATTGTATAACGCCTTCCTGTAAAAGGTAGCTGCAGTGTAATGCGTGTGTATCACATAAACGCATTGTATATCGCCTTCCTGTAAAAGGTAGCTGCAGTGTACTGCGTGTGTATCACATAAACGCATTGTATATCGCCTTCCTGTAAAAGGTAGCTGCAGTGTAATGCGTGTGTATCACATAAATGCATTGTATATTGCCTTCCTGTAAAAGGTAGCTGCAGTGTAATGCGTGTGTATCACATAAATGCATTGTATAACGCCTTCCTGTAAAAGGTAGCTGCAGTGTAATGCGTGTGTATCACATAAACGCATTGTATATCGCCTTCCTGTAAAAGGTAGCTGCAGTGTAATGCGTGTGTATCACATAAATGCATTGTATATCGCCTTCCTGTAAAAGGTAGCTGCAGTGTAATTCAGCTAATTCAGTGCCCGTCTAGCAGTGCTTGGAGGTGGTACCTTGCAGGTTGGGGTATTGAACCAGCAACTCAAGTGCACACAAGTGCCCTAACCATTAGGTCACCACTGCCCCTTAAAATCTTTCTGTGCCATTTTCCTATATGCAGTAGCTGTAATCTAATGCGTGTGCATGACATAAAAGCATTGTGTGCAGTGTTCCTGTATATGTTAGCTGCAGTGTACTGGGTGTGTAACGTGTAAAAGCATTCTGTCGCATTTCTGTGTCCATTAGCTGGGTGATAAGGTCTGTGTGACACGTAAAAGAATTCTGTCGCATTTCTGTGTCCGTTAGCTGCGGTATAAGGTCTGTGTAACGTGTAAAAGCATTCTGTCACATTTCTGTGTCCATTAGCTGCGGTATAAGGTCTGTGTGACACGTAAAAGCATTCTGTCGCATTTCTGTGTCCATTAGCTGCGGTATAAGGTCTGTGTAACACGTAAAAGCACTCTGTGTGGCGTTCCTGCATACAGTAGCAGCAGTGTAATGTGTGTGTGTGTCACAGGTGGAGGACGGCTCACTGGGGTATGCCTGGTGCCCCCCCCTCCCAGAGCTCATATCGGGAAAGGCTGATAACACATGCCCGTGCCCCTCTGAGTACGTCGAGGTAGGAGCACGAGCCTGTAGGATGGAAGATCCGATGGCTTGTCTGTCTGATTTTGTGTTCTCTCTTCAACTAGGCTTCTCCCAGCTTGGTACCTGGAATCTGCCTCACCTGGTTCAACTTTTTAAAACCTCAGTCAGTCCTGAACTGGGGGGTGGGGGGGTGGGGCAGAGACAGGTGTACATCTCAGTGTTGGTTTTGTTTGTTGCATTAGTTTTTACATTTCATAGCTCATCCAAACATGCCTCACATACTACTGATCCTGTGTGGCTGTGCTATAGCTCATCCGCAGGGATGTAACAGAGGCCCCCTGTGCTCAGCAGCTGACCTAGGTGTGGCTGTGCTATAGCTCATCCGCAGGGATGTAACAGATGCCCCCTGTGCTCAGTAGCTGACCCAGGTGTGGCTGTGCTATAGCTCATCCACAGGGATGTAACAGAGGCCCCCTGTGCTCAGCAGCTGACCCAGGTGTAGCTGTGCTATAGCTCATCCGCAGGGATGTAACAGAGGCCCCCTGTGCTCAGTAGCTGACGCAGGTGTGGCTGTGCTATAGCTCATCCGCAGGGATGTAACAGATGCCCCCTGTGCTCAGCAGCTGACCCAGGTGTGGCTGTACTATAGCTCATCCGCAGGTGCCGCAGTCACAACCCGGCTCACAGGCCCACCTTCGAGCAAATAAAGAAGTTTGTGCACAGAATCAATCCCAGCAAGGTCAGCCCAGTGGATATGATGATGACCTTGGTAAGGACAAACGCCGTGATCAGCTTTACGCCTTGTAATCATCAAAGCCGCAGGCAGAAATGTCAGTGCCTCAGGGCAAAAATGTGTCTCTCCTCCAGATGGAGAAGTACAGTAAGCACCTGGAAGTCCTGGTGGCGGAGAGAACCCAGGACCTGATGCACGAGAAACAGAAAACTGATCGACTTTTATACAGTATGTCACATCTGTCTCAGGATATTCCTGCTAATTTGTCCTTAAAGTTTCTTAACTGTATGGTACATTTTTGTCTCAGTCGGTGTTATTGGGCAGCATCTCTCAAATCCAAGATGTAGGTATACGATCAGAAAGCACTTTGGATGGAAGCTGTGGCTCTCAGTCTCTCTGCTGGCCCCTTTAGGCATGCTACCTAAACAGGTGGCAGATGACCTCAGGCAGGGGAAGACCTCCCAGGCTCAGAGCTACATCAGCGCGACAGTATTTTTCAGGTAAGCCTGAGATGAAGCCCTTTCCCCTGCATCGTGACTAGTAGCTGAAGTGCCATTCTGTCATGTGCTCTGAGCCTGCCTCTGCTTCCCCCGTCTCATAGCGACATCGTCGGTTTCACTCAGCTCTCCAGCACCAGCACACCCTATCAGGTCGTTGACTTCCTCAACAAACTATACACAACCTTTGATGAGATCATTGACAATCATGATGTTTACAAAGTAGAGACTATTGGAGATGCATGTAAGTGCTTATCCTCCTCTGGATGTTTCTTCCTGTGTTCAGTAATTAGACCCTGTCCAGTAGCCTTAACACGTCTTAACCTCTCCTCTTTTGGAGGATTCTCCATGCTTTTTATATTTATATTCCAGGTGTCCCTTCTTGTGTTTCAGACATGGTGGTCTCGGGTGTGCCGAAAGTGAACAGCATCCTGCATGCTTCTGAGATCGCCAGCATGGCCCTGGACCTGGTGGCTGTTTGTAAGACGTTCAGGATTCCCCACAAGCCCAACACGCTGCTGCAGATACGCGCTGGCATCCATTCAGGTAGGGGCTGCAGCGTGGTGGAATACATTCAGGTAGGGGCCACGGCGTGCTAGCATACATTCAGGTAGGGGCCACGGCGTGCTGGCATACATTCAGGTAGGGGCCACGGTGTGCTGGCATATATTCAGGTAGGGGCCACGGCGTGCTGGCATACATTCAGGTAGGGGCCACGGTGTGCTGGCATATGTTCAGGCAGGGGCCAATACATGCTGGCATACGTTCAGGTAGGGGCCATGGTGTGCTGGGATACGTTCAGGTAGGGGCCATGGTGTGCTGGCATATGTTCAGGTAGGGGCCATGGTGTGCTGGCATATGTTCAGGTAGGAGGCCAGATGCTATCGGCGTCTCTCTGCTCGTTCTCAGGTCCTGTCGTGGCTGGCGTTGTGGGGACCAAGATGCCACGGTACTGCCTGTTTGGGGACACGGTGAATACAGCATCGAGGATGGAGTCAACCAGCGAAGGTAGCACGCTCGTCAGGCAGCAGCACCCAAAGGCCGCCAGGGTAGACGCGCGCTTAGTGCCTTTGCTCCCGGCTGATTTGCTTGAACTGAAAATCTTGTATCCAAGTCTTACATTTACATTGATGTTTATTGATTTGGTAGCCTGTTATCAAAGAGGTGTACAGGTTTGCATTTGCAGGTTCAATAGTAAAGGCATATAAACAGCACTAAGAAAAGAGACAAGAGCGTGTCACTAATAAATCTGCAGAGTTCTGTGCAATGTTGCATTATACATAAATTTAAAACTGTGAAACACAGAATGTGTGTCATGCAGGAGGACGGGAGTGAATGGACAGAATCAGAAACGATATGAAAATCAGATATGATACAATAAGGAAGCTAGGAACAATATATACCCTCATGAATGACATACCTAAGCCACAAGCCACCCCGCTGGTATGCAGCAGGGACCGCCAATTTTCAAAGGTTAGCAATGGTGTCTTCCGCAGCTTTGAAGATTCAGTGCAGCTCCAGCACCTTTTGCCTGCTGGAGGAGATCGGTGGATATGTGTTAGTCTGCCGTGGGCTTTTACAGGTCAAGGTTAGTGCCGTCCCTCTGTGTCGAGACGTTGCCAACATCCAGAATAATGCTGTTCAGGGGGCACTGCTAGAGATTTTGGGCCCCATGAAGGCCTATCATATTGTTAACCAGACCAGTTCAGATTCCAGACTCCCTACATCTATATGGTGCCTCTGCCGCCATTTTGTTTCCTACTCTCTCTACAGGGGAAGGGTGACATGGTCACCTACTGGCTGGAGGGGAAGCATGGAGAGTCTGGCAACCGGGACGGGGGCAGCGAGCACCCCGTGGCCCCAAAGAGTGAGGAGCAGTGCACCTCTGACCCACCCCACCTGAACAACGACCTTCTGATAGACAGTGCGTGAGCCACGCCCCCCTCGCTTACATCATAGCCTTGTCATCGATGTCGGAGAGCCCAGGGCCTTCAGCTAACAGTGATTTCATCCTCTAACTCACTGTGAGTCTACATAGTAAAAAGCTTTTTTAGTTCCAGCTGGATGTGAAATTATTTTTAAAATTTTACCTGTCATCCTTTAAAACCATACAGTATAGATACATGCCTTGAGACTACAATAAAGTGTGAGTTTGAAGAAACACCATCTTCATAGCTGCAAAATGTTTGATTTTTTTTCCAGTTCAAACTCTATCATTCCCACTGGCTTAGCCTTCAATAACCAACTCCAACCAAGTTATCATATTTGAGGTTGACTTTACATCAGCCCGTTTGAGCCATGCTTCAGGGACCTTGGTGTAACTGAGCCACTGAACAATGGAGACTGTTTGTGTTGTGGAATACAGGACTGCCGTCAGAGAGATGTGCCATAGAGTAGCCCCGAGCCAAACCTGCACTACCCAGAGCAGTAGGCAGTCTTATCCAGAAAGGGCTTTTGTGGGTTTTCACTGCAGCTCCCTAATTAGACTACTAATTATAGGACTGACTGGCTGAAGAGTCCTCACATCTGGGTTTGAACAGCTGACCTAAAGGTTATCCCAGAAACCTGCATACACACCGGCCCCTTTGTAGATAAGATTGGCAACCCTTGGTCTATATTTTCATCCTATACACCTGGCTGCTCTGTGTTTGCTCATGTTTGCTTTATCTGCATTCGTGGAGTTACCTTATCAAATAAGATCATTTAAAGAATTAGGAGAAGTACAGGAAGACTACCAAAGAACAACAAATTAACAAACGACTCAATGAGGAGACTCTGGATGCAAATAGCTGTTTCAGGAATGTGGACGGTGAAGATATTTGCATTCTTCACGGGGAGACTCTAGCTGACCAAGCTGCCTCTTCCATCTAAGATGAGTGATAAATAAAAGAGGTCCTTCTCTCCAGGGAAGCAATTTCCTTGTTCCCTGTGATGGAAGGTCCTCCTGTCCAGGGAGGCTCCTACCTTGTGCCTTGTGTTTCCTGGGATAGGCTATCATTTGAAAACCTGATGGTGAGGCGGGCCTCTCATCACAACTTCTGTTAGCTCCTTTGTCCTGCTTCTTCTCATGGAGAAGAAGACAAGCAAGCTCGACACCCTTGAAAGAAACAGAAGATGAAGGTCTTGATGCAGCATTCCTGTCCACAGAATATGGTCTGATTGGAACAGCTGATGACTCATTCTGGCCAAAGGGGCAAACTCAAATCCACTTTAGGGCTTCATGGTTTTAAAGAACAACTAAGTAATGTGTTGTTTCTGATCATAAGTGAGCCAAACCATCACCTTTCTGAATATGAATATCAGTTACCTGCCAGGTGAAGGATGGGTGATGCATCAGCGCAATAAGGAATGTTCATCATCTGCGATCTGAAACTCTGCTGTTATAGTGCTATTATTTTGCACAAAGCTGTAACCCCAAATAGAATATTTCAGCAGGACCTTTTACAATACCTGCCTGAAAAGGAGAGGCGTTTTGCATGCTTCTCATCTGCCGAAGCAGACAATGATGACCCCCATAAAGAGCTGGCGCTAATGAAATGCGTATGTAACGAACACGAGACAAAGGGGCTTCTCTGCATCCCAAGCACCCATATCATTAGCATTTGTGAAAGGGCTTCCGATCAAAGGGAGCTGCAGGAGAGTAGCAGGGAGGGCAGCTTTACGCCGCAGCTCAGCCTCACACCTGCCCTTTGCGACCGCAGACAGAACATTAAGCCTAATGCTCACCAGCTCACAGACAGCATAACTCACACTGTACGCCATGTCTGTAGGCTGCGATCCAGTCACTGGAAGCAGACAGTGAGCGCCTAACGCTCACCAGCTCACAGACAGCATAACTCACGCTGTACGCCATGTCTGTAGGCTGCGATCCAGTCACTGGAAGCAGACAGTGAGCGCCTAACGCTCACCAGCTCACAGA
>JAODKM010000016.1:6249598-6263713 GCA_026780845.1 Petrocephalus sullivani | reverse complement strand
GTTAATATATTTAATCGGATTAATCACAACGCTGGATTAATCCGCGTTAACGCGTCAATTTTGACAGCCCTAATTTTTTTACAAATTACAAGTACTTGCCCATCAAAAGTAACAAAATAAAATACAAAGCTGGTGTAAGAAAATGTATTTAAATAAAATACAAGTAATTTGTAATTTGAAAATACAAAAACACGTGTAAAATAGTAACGGTTCAGGATGAATATGTGTACCATTACAGCCCTAGTAATGTTTAGTATTCACAAAATTTACAGCTTTCTCTAACTTTAAGCAATAGTAATTTTGTGATGTACATGCGTTAATTGTGATGTGAAAAAAGACTTTTGTAACATTAGTAACGTAATGCTCAACAGGCTGCATCTGCAGCAGCACTGCAGCAGATTGGGGTTCGGGTTCGGGGGCGGGATCCGGGAAATGGAACAGAAACCACAGTGCACAGAAATCAGAAGGTATGTTTCATTTTGTGCCCAGAACGGATATTGGCACTTTGCATTTCATGAATAACAAAGTCATTTTGTGGACGAAATGCATTTTGTGAATGACAAAGTCATTGTGTGCACAAAACGCATTTTGTGAGTGATAGAAAGTCATTTTGTGACCAGAAGGTGGAGCGCCTGGTTTGATGACCCGTGTAATTACGTTTAATTTAAATTTATTTTGTAATAGAAATACAAATAGCCCTGCACTCATACCTTCACTGTTGTATTTACTCGTTAGTGTCACTATTTCGTATTATATTTTAAATATTTTTTAAGCCAAGGCAATGAAAAATCTCGCGCTTCCCTGCTATGTTACCCTGCCACTTTCCCCTGAATAATGCCCCGATAACGTCCCCGGGTACGTTTCCTAAGAGCTCCCGTTAGCGGCTAATATAGCTGGACTCATTCAGTTGCATGGTTCTAACTATCTAAGTTGCTAATGTAGTTAGGAGCTATGCTTTCGGGAAACGCACAGCTGGACAGTTCAGATCAGACAAGCGAAATGGCAGAACGGGCTTATACAAGGAATAAGGACAATCTGCGAATCGGGGTAGAATCGCTAGTTTCGCTGCAAACTGCAGATAGAGCCGGGGGAGGGTTTTATGCTGCTGTATGAGTTTAATTGGGCTATGTTGTGTTGATGGGGAAGAGGATCTACTTCTCCGCGCTGGCGGATGGAGCTCGGAATGAGATGGGCAACGGGGCTGAACGAGTTAGAGGCTCCTTATTCGCCACTTCCTTATTCGCAAAATCCGTTCCACCTTATAAATAGGCATAATGCGTGATCTGCCACATTAACGGCAATGTATCTGCTCAACAACAAAACGTCCGTTTAAAACATCAATACCTTATAAAAAAGCTATTATTACACTTACCATATCAAGTGTTTGAAGATATTTTACTGTAAAGTTTTACGAATAATGCCCTGTGAAATATGCATTGTTTCCCATTAAGACCCATTGTAAATAAATGTGTGATATATCATATTTGCAGCAATTTATCTGGTCAACATCTAAACGTCTCTTCAAAACTCGAATACCTTTTAATAGAGAAAGGATTACACTTACTATGTCCAGAGGTTGAAGATATTTTACTGTAGGAGTTTTGAAATAATGCCATTTGAAGTTGGCATTGTTTCCCATTAAAACGCATTGAAAATCAATGTCTGATCTGTCATATTTGCAGCAATTTATCTGGTCAACATGTAAACTTCTGTTCAAAACCTTAATTCCCTCTGATAGAGAACGGATTACACCTACTATGTCCAGAGTTTGAAGGTATTTTACTGTAGGAATTTAAAAATAATGTTCAATGATTTTTGGCATTCTTTCCCATTAAAACGCATTGAAAATCACTGTCTGATATGTCATATTTGCAGCGATATATCTGGTCAACATCAAAACATCAAAACGTCTGTTCAAAACTATAATAGCATCTGATAGAGAGAGGAGTACACTTACTATGTCCAAAGTTGGAAGATATTTAGGATTTTTAAAATAATGCCCTCTGAATTTTGGCATTCTTTCCCATTAAAACGCATTGAAAATCAATGTCTGATGTGTCATATCAAAACGCCTGTTCGAAACCTTACGACGCTCTAATAGAGAAAGTGTTACACTTACTATATCCATGCAGAGATGGGGCAGGGGGAGCAGAGTGAGGGAGAGGGATCGGGGAAGCAGCGGCTAATGTGTGGTGCTGAGCCGGGAGCTTATATTTAACTTCACTTTAAAAGAGAAAAGTATAACTATTCGAGCGAGATTTCCTGCCTCGTTGATATTCCCCACAACAAAGCCACAGCGACCCCGGAGTAAGGTGTGTATATGTATACCTATAAGGTGACGGAAGTGAACGTCACACTGCTAATTAGCTAGTGATTGCTTAACGTTATAACTGCCACAGGTGGGCTGTGAGGTTTATATACTTGCACTTTTTATATACACCTCACAGCCTACCTGTGGCAGTTATAAAACGCGATCCTTACCATAGATAGGAGACTGCCCTGTAATGGCCATCTGATGCCTCAACACTCCGCAGAGCGGCTCCATTTCCAGTTTAAGAATATAATACAAAATAGTAACCCTTATGTGTAAATACAACATTATAAATACAATAAAAACAAACAAAAGGTATGACTGCAGGGCTATTTGTATTTGTATTATAACATTGAATTCAATTTGAACGTAATTAAGCAGGTGTGTGAACTCAAACCTGGCGCTCCGCCTTCTGGTCATCTGAGTGTACTACCGCGGGCACGCGCCTCCTACGTGCCTTTCGAGACTCGGCGGAGGACGGAATGCATTTCGTGACTGATCAGCAAAGGACGAAATGCATTTCGTGATTACACAATCGCATTTCGCGGAATGACTTCCTGACATTCATGGAATGCATTTCGTACACAAAACGAATTTAGTTTATAAAATGCATTTTGTGCAAGAAATTACCATCTTATGTGCACGAAATGCAAAGTGCCGATGTCAATTCTGTGCACAAAATGAAACATTGCTTCTGATTTCTGTGCGCGAAAGAAAGCAAAGTATTTATGCTTTCGTGGACGAAATTGAACCGGCGTTTGTCTTTCCGTGCACAAAATGCAGCAAGGCATTGTTCGGTTCTGTCATTAAATAATGCTTTTTGAATGTATTTTGCGGATAAAAATAAGTACTTGACACAACGGGTTCGTCATTTCGGATTCTGCTTTCATTTTACGTGTGTTCTAAAATGCTGTGTCTGAGTGCAGTACTTCTGCATTCATTCATATGAAATTGCCATCCATTTTAAATGTCTACAATACCCCATCTCCTTCTTCCTTTCCATCCGTTTTGCTAAAAAAGCCTAATGGTTATATTGAAATGAAGCGCAAGGATTCACCCACTGTGAATCTCTGGTCTTGAGTACATGTTCGCCATACCATAGTAATTCGTTTTTAGATTACAAAACTTCAAAAGAAATAAATAACTAGCAGTTGTCGTCTTTGCCCTATATACCCCCGCATTCTTGTGTTCTAAATTAATTTGACCTGTTTTTGAATAAACAACGTGGGAACTAACCCAAAACACTCGATTAGGTTTTAACTGAACATTATTTTTATTACTTAGGCCTGGAGAGGAAACAAGCAAGGTTACAAAAACCTGAATTCAGTTTTACTAATCTGTAGAATAATTGTCCATAAATTAAAATAGTAAACAATGCCAAAAGGGCAATCCTTTGTGTTATCCACAGTTAACTTAAAATATTAAAAACACACACACACACAACATGCTAAAGTTTGGTAAAGGGAAAACAAGAACAAAACGACGTCCTTAACATACAGTTATGAAATGATGTATAGGAATACATATAGCAATGCTGCGGGCACTTGGGGAGACTTCCGGCGGCGGCCATAAACGGCCGTTTTCTCGTTTAAAGTTCATGCTTGTAGTCTGTTCTCCAGCTGCCATTTTGCAGCTATTCTTGTTCCATAAATGACATATCCCCAGGACAAGAGTACAACTGCCAGGAGAATCTAAATAAAATAGAAATACCAGGTTAAAGTGGTTCCCGTTTAAAAGCATTTCAAAATTATTTAACCAGTCTCACGCTGACTAGTTAGGCATTGCAATCGCGATGAAGCTCGCTGCGTTTCATGTTCAGATAAATCATGGCTAATCTGAAATGCACATTACAGCCCGTCGCGTCGCGAAGCCCATTTCACTCACCACGGAGTACAAGGCGTCCAGGGCCCGATCACTAACACGCATCATCCCGCCCCGTCACGCTCCCAGCTGGATGTACAATATTCGGCAGACTGAGCCCAGGAAAATAAATAATTATATACAAATCCGGCAACAGATCTAGGAAACACAGAGATATTCAGCGGAAACCGGTATGGAGGGCATAACTACTCCCTCCAACTAAACAGCTGCTTAGACAACAAAATACGTAAAATCTACATATTTTAAGTAATGAAAGTATGGTATAATGCGAGAAACGCCGCGCATCAACACGCAAACAAAGCGCTGACCCAGACAGCAAAATGAACGGGGCGCTGCGATGGGGCCTCCCGGCCGGGCGGGGGCGCTGTGAGGAGGCGGGGGCGCTGCGATGGGGCCTCCCGGCCGGGCGGGGGCGCTGCCGCAATGACACGCTCCTCCGCTGACGGCGATGGACGTACGCTCCGAAACAGTGGAGCAGGGTCCTGCGGGCGGCCTGTAGCGGCGGTCCGTCGTCCCGTATGGGGGATGTCTGCTCGGCTCGCTCGCCGTCTCCGGGCTCTCAGCGCGTTAATCCCACCGCTTTCCGGCTCCCCCGGGCCAGTTTCGCCGCCGGGCGGCCGTCCGCTGCGGCCTTTTCGTCCGGCAGGAGCAGACGCACGGATACCGTGAGCTTTTCGGCTCCTCGTCTCGGGTAAGAAGGCGGCCTCGGTAACGGCTATCCGCGGGAGAAGGCCCGGCCGGCCGCTCTACGCCCCGGTGTCGTCGTGTGCGCGTTAGCCGTAGCATTCGGAGAGCCGCGGGCGCTTAGCCTCCCCCGGCTTCGCTTCGCCGTCTAGGCCGCAGGAAGTCGAGTCCGGTGCCGTTACTAGTGCCAGCTCGTTAGGTACGGAGCAGGGGACCGTCCCGTTACGGCCGGTACCAGCGAACCGGGTGCTGCCTGTCCGCCCCCCCCGGAAAGGGAGAGCGCCCCGGAGCGCAGGTCGAAGCCTGTTTCCGCCCATTATTTATACCAGGCCGGCCAATCGGACCCGCAGAGGGCCGCTGTGTCCGCGGGCTTCCGCTGCAGCTCCCTAATTAGGGTCCTGGGTCTGAGCAGCGGACCTTAGGGCTATCCCGGGGGCCCCCTTAGGGCTATCCGGGGCCCGCGGACACAGCGGCCCTTCGCGGGTAAGACTGGCCGCCCCTGGTCTATATATAACGTTATAAAGTATTACACAGAGTGAGTGCTATTTCGGAACTGCCCTGATTTCTGCTGTTATTTAACGTTAGAAGTTGCTCGATCCGACAGATAAACGTCATTCAAGAACTGCAACCGTTTCGGGCATTATTTACATTAGGCCTCGAGACAAAGTTATTTAACATTAGGCCTCGAGACAAAGTTATTTAACATTAGGCAAAATGTTAGACAAAGTTGGCGTCCTTGCTGGTTTAGGACATTATTCGCCGTATTCAAGTTATGGATTAAAACAGTAATTACAGTAGTAATTTTGATTCTGCTATATTACCGGCAAACATTGCAGCTTCAGTATCTTGAGGTTTTTCCTCCTACCTTTCTGTTGCGTTTTTTAATGGTGATTTATTTTTTTATTTAACTTTATTTGTAGATAATGGCTCCCACAAAAATGAAATTGCGGGTGCGAAAGAAGGATGGAGCAGGCAAAGTGTCTCAGGCTGTGTCGACAGAGGCTTCCCCGGACTCCAAATGCCCCATCTGCCTCGACCGCTTTAACAACATGGCCTACCTCGACCGCTGCCTGCACAAGTTCTGCTTTCGCTGCATCCACGAGTGGTCCAAGAACAAAGCAGAATGCCCTCTATGCAAGCAACCCTTCAACTCCATCTTCCACTCCATCAAGGCTGAGAATGACTTTAAGGAGTTTGTGCTGAGGCCTACTGAGAACGGCTCCTTCGGCAGTCCGGAGGGCCGCAGGTTCCGGTACCGCACCACGCAGACGCGGGAGCGCCGGCAGTCCCAGAGGAGGCCGTCGCCGCCCCCGGATAACATGGGCGTTCTGGAGGGACTGGCGGGCAGCGTGCCCTTGCAGCAGGACACGGCGTTTCAGCGCGTGATGTCCGTCATGGCCGCACGCCGACGGGCCCAGAGCGAGGGCAGGACTGCACGCCACCTGCGCGAGCAGGAGATGGTGTCGTTCCGGCGCGCCCTCTATCGCACAGGGGTGCGGGTCCGCAGCGTGCGTGATGGCGGCCGCTACCGGGACATCTCGGCCACCTTCTTCCAGAGGAACCCGGCGTGCCTGCACCGGCTGCTGCCCTGGCTGAGGCGGGAGCTGGTCGTGCTTTACGGCACTCACGGCTCGCTGGTCAACATCGTGCAGCACATCATCATGTCCCGCATCACTCGCTACAACATGGAGGACCAGGCCATCCAGGAGGAACTGCGGCCCTTCCTTCTGACGCGCACTGATCATTTCTTGCATGAGTTTATCAGTTTTGCAAGGTCCCCATTTAATATGGAGGCCTATGACCAGCATGCTGTTTATGACTGTCCTGCGCCATCCTATGAGGAGGGCAGCAGCTCCGACTCCTCCGTCATTGCCATCTCCGAAGACGAGGTCAATTTTGTGGAACTCAGCCAGCAGCCTGCGCCCATGGAGGGCAGCGCTTTAAGCCAGGCCCCATGGGACGATGAGACCCCAGGGCCGTCGTACTCGACCACGGAGCAAATGGAGGCCCCAGCGGCGTCCGCCAGCGAGTCTGAGTCTGCCAGCAGCAGGGAGGGGCCCGCAGAGCCCGGGAACGCTCAGCAGCAAAACACACAGGTGAAGAACGATCCGACCACAAACGACAGCGCGGGGGTCTCTTCAGGGGAAGACGACTGCGTCATCGTGGGCTACGTCAAGCCCATGGCTGAGAGGACACCAGAGCTGGTGCAGCTGTCCTCGGATTCCGAGGAGTCTGTCCAGCCTGAGAGTACAGATGTCCCTCAGGAGTCCCAGAGCATTCGCTTCCCCAGCCTCAGTCCCCCATCTTCCATAGGCTCCTCTGTGTCCAAACACAAGTCACCACAAAGACGGGAGCTGTCTGCCAGGAGCTCTGGGCTGGACCATCCAAATTGGACCCCCTCAGACCCCGAGCAGAGGTGCTCACCTTCTAAAAGGGATTCTTCTCAAATGAGCACAGATTGTGCCTATAGTAGGGACAAATATCAGGCGACTGAGAAACACACACCTAGCAGGGACGATAAGAGGAGCCAGAGAGTCAGTCGATATGGAGAATGCTCGCGGTCCAGAAGCAAGGAGAGGGCGCGTAGAAGCCATAGCAGGCGCTCAAGAAGCACGGAGCGGAGCTGGTCGGCGAGAAGCCCGACAGTCTCCGTGAACAGCGACAGTACTCTCTCCCGAGACAGAAGGTGCTCGAGGTCCCGCAGCAGGGAGAGAGTGTCGTACAAAGATGGCTCAGGGACACGGAGACGGGACAGACACCGCAGTCGGTCCAGACGCAGTCACGACAGGTCATACTCCTACAGTTGGGAGTTTTACAGGCACTACAGCCGGGAGAGAGACAGGACTGACGCAGGCTACGGGCAGGACAGGTCCTGTTCCTCCAGCCTCTATTCAAACCCCAGTTATGGTGCACATTCACAAAGACACGGGAGTCCCAGGGAATCTCACTACAAGGAAAGACGCCGCTCTAGGAGCCAGTCCAGGAGCCAGTCCAGCACGAGCTCCCGTGACTCTCGCTCGCTGTACCGGAGTTCCCGAGATGACAAGCCGGGGGGGAAAAGGAAGTACAAGACCAGGCACCTGGAGGACTCCTCAAAGGAGCGCTCCTCCAGGCACACACCGTCCTCCTCAAGCCTCAGGGAGAAGCGGGGCAGCCGAGAGCGGCACCACAAGAAGTCCCATAAGAGGAGGAGCCGCAGCCCGAGCGTCGAGATCATCTTTGAAGGCCGAGCCACAGGTGAGAGCAGGAGGCACCACAAGAAGAAGAAGAAGCACAAGAAGAAGAGCCGGCGGCGGCGGAGCGCCGAGAGGTCGGCACATCGCTCGCCCACCGTCATCACCATCGACAGCGACAGCGACCACGCCGGCCCGCCCCCCCCTGCCAGTGCCGAAAGCCGCCCCCCTGACTGTGCGGCTCTCCCCTGTGACACAAGCCTCTTGGAGTCCATTCTGCAGGACTTGGAACAGCACGTCATGTCCATCGACGCTAACAGCAGCATGGACGTTCTGACCTCGGAAGTCACCTTTGAAGGCAATAAGGATGAAATGTTGCATATGGAGAGGGACAAGACGCCTGTTCCTTCTAGGGGGGACCCCAGTACTGGTGGGCCCTCGATCGCAGAACAGGGCAAGTCGCTGAACTCCACGGACTCTAATGTAGCCAGCTGCTGCTTCTGAGACTTGGTCTGTTCCGTAAACACGCCTGTTCATATCGGATGGCTTGTGTTCTGTGGGCCGCGGATCGTAAAAGCACCCTGACACTGTACAGCAGCTCGTGACACATGCAGGAGCCTCTTTTTTTTAAAGATGCTGAGCTTTGGATACTTATTTGTCCAGTGCTGTTTTATTTATGTGGCATTGTATTCTCTGTCTTTTAATATTTAAGAGGAGTACTGATTTCACTAACCATTCCACACACGTTTATAGTATGTTCATGTGCTGTACTACTCAGGGAAAAGCAAAGGCAGATACCACACACCCACAAGTCATCTTGACAGCTGTTTCGGAGTCCAGCAACAATAAAGAATCTGGTCAGACATCTGGATGATGGATTTTGCTCATGTAGGGAGCATTTGAGTATTTTGTGTTGCAAATTTCAATATTAAAAATCATGATGATGAAAGAGAGCCTTGAAACAAACCTTATTAGATTTATGTTGTGAATCTCAATAAATGATTCAAATTCACATTTGCCTGATTCCCCCAACATTTCCCCTCATTTTCCCTATCTTAAAAAGTATTATTGGTTTTTGATTTTTTTTTTTTTATGTATAATGTATTTTGGATATTTCCCTTTTCGGGTATAAAAACAGGGTGCACTATTCAGCCATACACCTGAGTTTCATCTATGCCTAACTGAAAACTAGGTATCCCAAAGCTTTTCATTATGCAGTAAAATACTGGTCAGAAAGACTGTTGCTTACTCTGAATTTGTTGTTCTAATCAGTACCTCAAGGAAGTGCCATTTTCTGAAAGTGGAAAACCTTTCTATAACTTTCTATTGTTTCTGGGCCTCATGTAATAAGCAACAGTGAAATTTGTGTACCTGACTGCAATTATGAGACCTTTAGAATATAACTGTAATGTTTGACATCTGTTTAATCATTAGTTGTGTATTTGCTGTGTTTTCAGGAACAGGGAGTGTGATTTTTGTGCGTTTGTTTTAGCTTTTCCAGCAATTTGAGCTTTAATGGTCCATGGGAGGCCTCTGCCAGCTCTGCCCGAGCTAAACATTAGGTGTTAGCATGCAGGCTGTTCATTTGCAGACCTGGAGCTGTGTTCAGTTTAGCTGCATGTTAGCATGCAGGCTGTTCATTTGCAGACCTGGAGCTGTGTTCAGTCTAGCTGCATGTTAGCATGCAGGCCGGTCATTTGCAGACCTGGAGCTGTGTTCAGTCTAGCTGCATGTTAGCATGCAGGCTGTTCATTTGCACACCTGGAACTGTGTTCAGTCTAGCTGCATGTTAGCATGCAGGCTGTTCATTTGCAGACCTGGAGCTGTGTTCAGTCTAGCTGCATGTTAGCATGCAGGCTGTTCATTTGCACGCCTGGAACTGTGTTCAGTCTAGCTGCATGTTAGCATGCAGGCTGGTCATTTGCAGACCTGGAGCTGTGTTCAGTCTAGCTGCATGTTAGCATGCAGGCTGTTCAATTGCAGACCTGGAGCTGTGTTCAGTCCAGCTGCAGTCACCTCACCTAACTTTCTCACTGCCCGGGCTCCTGCTGCCAGTTGCTCGGTTGGCTGGTGGCTTCAGGGAGCCACAAATCACTCACTGACTACGGTGGCTCTGCTTCCTTTGTTTGACCAGGCCATTGCCGGGAGGGGGCAAAATGTGGGTATCAAGCCATTAGTGAGTCATTTCCCATTATAATTTGAGTGACACCACTATAGAAGAAAGTTTTTCCTTAAGATAACTGGTCAAAAAAATGTTTGACCAGAATCAAAGAGTTGAAGTGGGTCTCACAGTTGTAACCATACGGCTGGACAATGTCTACAAAATATGCAATATTTTAATTTTAAAATATCGGGATGATACCAAGTTGTCTGTCACTAGTCGCCCTTCCCCCTCACACTGGTGATGGGCAACATTACTTTTTTGGGTCATGGTTCATTTCACCTCACAGGTTTATAATGGGACAGGCCAGCTTTGCCTTAAAATTTATAGCCTGAGAGTCAGTGTGAGTCATGTTAGATGTGTGAGTTGGCAACCCTGGTTTAAGTCTCTCAACATTATACTTTAGCTACTCATGCAAACCTCCCCATTCATGTCATAGTTGTGCTCTAGTTAACTAGTCCAAACGCTAACAAACCTTGGATAAAAACATTTTAAATCATGAAAATGTTGTATCCCATATGCTGCAGCTGGACTTTAGAAAAGTCGCTGCACATGTAGGCTGTATCCTACACCAGTAGATGGAGTACTTGAGGCCTTATCCACGCCTACGCGCATATTTTTTAAAACAGTTTTTCCTCCTCCTTTATAAAAAAAAATCTCTATCCTCATGAAAACACTAAAACTCAAGCAAAGCAGGTACACACTCTGACATTACAAGCAGACCGCTGGATGGAGTTTTACAAAAGTTCAGTTTTTAGTGGCCTAAAACATAGAAAAGGTTTTTAAAAATACCCATGTATGTGTGGACAAGGCCTTAGTCACAGCTAAGGTGAAGGTGATTGCAGCACGCAACAACGAAATGTGTCCTCTGCATTTAACCCATGAGGTTCTCTAGTTCATTAGCCTGTCTCAGTCTCGTTCACTCCATCCGGTCTCTCATTCTGGGGTGCGTTTCCCATAAGCTGCATAGGCAACTTACATAGTTGGCCCCAGTTGCACGGAATAAATGCATTGAATAATTTGACATTGACACTGCTGTTCGAAACTGGCACTTCCCTCAGCTAACCTGTGTACTTCCCTAATTCCCTGATTATGCTACTTAAACGCACAGGCTCAGGGGGCAGTGATCTCCGATAATGTAAATTCTGAGCTTTGTGCTTTAGAATTTTATACCTTGTGATCTGCAGTTGTAGTGGAATTTTGTCAGAGGAAAACAAGTTTGTGACCGCGGCTGCCAGATTGCTCCTTGGAGAGATTCCAGGGCTTCCTGGATGCCCAGCATGAAGGAGATGTGCAAGAACATCTCAATGAGGAGGAGAGACAAACTGCTTATTGCATGACAGACACATTGTCTCGTGTTATAAGGAGCTCCACTGTTCCCACGTACAAATGTGAGCTGAAAGACTGTGTGATATTGCACTCCTAGCAGAAATGGGGAAAGCCATTCCCCATACTGCAGACAATACAATGCAGAATACATACGCAGTTTCTTTTGACATTTGTACGGAATGGGCATGGGGCGTGATTTTGCTGTTCATTTTGGTGGTTTGGACAGGAGTAGTGACAGATTAGCAAGTGTTTGACCTCTGCTCTGTGTGTAGTCGTCTAACTTGATTTGTGGTTTTGAATCTTTGAAAACAATTGGGATGTCATATTCAGTATTGTCTAATTCAGATGTTTCTATGAATTCACATAATGACAGATTTACTGGAATAAAAGTACAGTGAAAACGCCAAGGGAACCACCTTCTCCAAGGGCCGTGAAGGAAGGACTTTACGATGGGAAGAATCCAAACATGAATATATACAGGAAACTGATGGAACAGATGAAGCCTTGTGAAATCATCACACAAATCACAGAATGCTTTGTGTTCCGGGAAGTCGAGGAAGTCAGATCCGTGAGTAGATACACCTATTGTGAGTTGTAAGATTTTGGAATTTAACAAACACGTAGACTAAAGCTGTGCGATAGGAAATGAATTAAATCCAAAGTGTGACTATAATGAAAAAGCTGATTATGCACAGAAGTTTGTACCGTGAAGAGCTAGTTGGTTTTGTTATCTCCAAGTGGTTCCTACATTGATTTATTATCCTACAGTAACCAGAAATGTATACAGATATTAGTTTCAAAAGATTTCCTGGTTCAGTCAAGCTTGGTGACCCTGAGCTGCATAAGCGGATGGATGGATGGATGGATGGATGGTAGGTACAGTCAGAAATCTAAATGAAATGGTAGATGTAGGGCTTTACAGTTCTTGCTGTGTCCCTGAGAGCGAGAACAGAATGGGCACATTATGGCCACGAGAACCTGATGGACTGTTTGAGAAGGTCAGACAGATCCAACTGGTTCAAGCTGCTGCTGCTGGCTTGGGAGAACTGTAACAAGGAGCAGGTCCTTCTGATGCTGGATCCACAGAAAGGTAACCTGTGTTCTGTGCATTCACAGCTATTAGCTGCTGTGCTCACGCCCAGTTCCTCTAGGAGTCGTCAGAAAAAACCCTCTTCTTTCAGTTTATCAGCTGGATTTGCTGAAATAATCTGAAGGCCCAACACTGTATTTGCCGTGCTTATGGCTGCATGGGAGAGGTGTTAAAGGGGAAAAATTATCAATAAAACTTCTCTCATTTTTCCTTGATTGAGGTTGATTTATGAGGCCGCTATTCTTCATTTTGTGGTCATATTGATTTCCTGGCTTTTTCCTTGTTTCCCAAAATCTGCAGAAGAAAAAATGGAGCTTGATGTAGGAACTACAACAGTCGAGTTCCAGTATAGAGGAGAAGCTGGGTGTGGGTCATCCCTGAATAGTGCTAACTGGGCCCAAGCACAAAGAATTCTCTGCTTGACACACAAATCCCTGATTCCAAGCGTACAAGCTGATGTCTGCACGCCTCATGCGCTTCCTCCATGCTGGCAGAAGAGGACAGTGCTGAGTTTGCAGGCAGCGTGACCTTGGGGAGATATAGACTGAGGAAGCGTCAGAAGAGCCTGGTGGCACTGGTGGCCACTCGTATGTCCCCCCCCCCCCAACCTCTAACGACAAATAACATGCTTTGTTAAAGAGAACATTTTTATGTAAATGATAATGACTCCTAAAGATAATACAATATATGCACTGAGCACCTCGGCTGCCCCCTGTCAGTTCAGGCTGTGGAAAGACCCTCATTGCTCTTACTATCTGTGAGCATCCCTAGAGTCCCTATAAATATATGAATATGTGGAATGTGTGTGTGTGTCTGTGAGTGTGTGTGTCTGTGTGTGTGTGTCTGTATGGTATGTGTGTGCGTGTGTGTGTGTGTGTGTATCCAGAGTATATTCCAGCCGTTTGCCCTAAGAGGATAGAAGTTGTACAGGAGAATATATGTACAAACTTCTAAGAGTCAAATCAATAAATCCTATTTAATTATTCCTTCACACCCTGGGCCTGATGGCTTCAGTGAGAATCAGAGCATCTAGGAACATGTAGGAGGCTGAAATGAACATCTGCCAGTTATTCGCCAACCTGGACACGAGGATCGTCTCGACTGTCAACAGGAACAGACAGGAACTTCGGCCGATGGTGTACCTTCCTGTGAAAGGTAGAAGCACACTTAGGGAAATGAACATGGGCTCTCTAGTCGGCAACGACCTGGATAACTTCTCTAGTCGGCACTGACCTGGATAACTTCTCTGGTCGGCACTGACCTGGATAACTTCTCTGGTCGGCACCGACCTGGATAACTTCTCTAGTCGGCAACGACCTGGATAACTTCTCTGGTCGGCACCGACCTGGATAACTTCTGTAGTCTGCACTGACCTGGATAACTTCTCTAGTCTGCACTGACCTGGATAACTCTCCAGCCACTGACATCACTACTACCCCTCTTCACATTTCTGATCACCACTTGGTATCCTTTACCACTACCCTAC
>JAODKM010000016.1:6194464-6206228 GCA_026780845.1 Petrocephalus sullivani | reverse complement strand
ACCCAGTCGGCTATTACTCCCACATTACCCCTTATTCCCAAAGACTGCCCCTAGAGGCCAGTTAGAGCCCCAGGTCACCCAGTCGGCTATTACTCCCACATTAGCCCTTATTCCCAAAGACTGCCCCCTAGAGGCCAGTTAGAGCCCCAGGTCACCCAGTCGGCTATTACTCCCACATTACCCCTTATTCCCAAAGACTGCCCCTAGAGGCCAGTTAGAGCCCCAGGTCATCCAGTCAGCTATTACTGCCACATTAGCCCTTATTCCCAAAGACTGCCTCCTATTGGTTGCTTCTTCAACAGGGTGGCTGCATCTTCCATGTCTGTTTGCTAATGGAGAAACTCACTCTTCAGTGCCAATAACAGCTGCAAGTTCATGGAGAAAGGAAAGAGGATGGTGAGCACGAACCTAAAAACACATCCTACCCAATGGAAACAAAGAGAAGGGAGGGCACTTCAGGGCCTCTTACAGTATTAACACTCTGTCACTTCAGGGGTCACTTTCTATCCAGAAATGCTGTGATATTAATAACATGTACAGCTCCACATATTGGGTTAAGCAGTTTCCAGTTCAACTAATCATCCTTTAATTGAATCATTAAGCAGTTATTAATGAAGTCTTTCAGAATGAATATATATTATATTGTTAAGTTTTCCCAGGTTATAGGATATTTGATGCTTTCACAGTATCGATTCACATGGAGAACAGGCTTTAAACACCAAACAAAGCAGCATGATTGCTAACCTCGTGGGGTCAGTATCTCATCTTTGGGTGTCAATAGCTGGCCTTGGAGTGTCAGTATCTCACCTCGGGGTGTCAGTAGCTGGCCTTGCAGTGTCAGTATCTCACCTCGGGGTGTCAGTAGCTGGCCTTGCAGTGTCAGTATCTCACCTCAGGGTGTCAGTAGCTGGCTTTGCAGTGTCAGTATCTCACCTCGGGGTGTCAGTAGCTGGCCTTGCAGTGTCAGTATCTCACCTCGGGTTGTCAGTAGCTGGCCTTGAAGTGTCAGTATCTCACCTCGGGGTGTCAGTAGCTGGCCTTGCAGGGTCAGTATCTCACCTCGGGGTGTCAGTAGCTGGCCTTGCAGTGTCAGTAGCTGGTTTTGGAGTGTCAGTAGCTTACCCTCTCGAGTGGCATGGCAGCAGCAGCTAATGCAGACCGCCGTCCTTAACCATGCCTGATGGGGAATCCAAGTGCACACTGTATCTACACTAAGGGTCATTTTAAAGAAGGGGATCTAAAGTTATAATGCATATGTTACAAAGACCATCAGAAGAGAAGAACATTTTTATATAATGTATATATAGCTTGTCGGGGAGGGGGGGCTATAATATAATATATATAATATATTTAAGTTTGTCTTTTGTCATGTGATGAGGAGTTTATGCCCCGTCTCCCAGTGTAAGGTCTGGCCGGCATACGCCACTAGTGCTTCATCAGCCACTCTCCCAGTGTAAGGTCTGGCCGGCATACGCCACTAGTGCTTCATCAGCCACTCTCCCAGTGTAAGGTCTGGCCGGCATACGCCACTAGTGCTTCATCAGCCACTCTCCCGGTGTAAGGTCTGGCCGGCATACGCCACTAGTGCTTCATCAGCCACTCTCCCACCAGTAAGGAATGGTGGCTGCCATGGTTCCCAAGAACATGTCCCATCTGCTCCCCATATGGACATAAGTCTATATAAGCATTTGATTGTTTTTTGCTTGCACAGTCTCCCCAGCCCTGAACACACAGCTGGCCACAGTGTTCATGTCTTTTCCTGTCACCCTCAGTCATATGGCAATTCTTCTTTTGTATAACCAGAAAATATTCCCCCATAGAGTGCAACCCCCAGTCAGCTGATCGCTCGGCTTGCTGTTCAGTCTACCAACCGGGAAGTGCTCTGAGAACATTTTATGGCTAGTCAGGTGACCAGGCAGGAATGGGCTGAATGTAAAGTGATGTGCCAGAGGGGACGAATGCCCCGGTCACCGGCACTCATGCCACTTGTGTCTCAGTGCTCCACACCGTGCACATGGCATAGTACACATGCTGGCTTCCTCAGAGATTCTGCTCTCAGGAGACATCAGTGATGGTTCCCAGGGCTGGGGCCGTCTCCTTCCCACCACCTTATCGCTCTTGCTCCTCCTCTGCCCCATTATCAGGATTTGGGCATCAACCTGGCAGCACAGGATTTGTGGTGGCGTGTGTGGTCTTATTGGAGGTGACAGGTTGGGTCTTTGCGGTGACATGTTGGGTCTTTGTGGTAACATGGGGTCTTTTACAGTGACACGTGGAGTATTTAGAGTGACGTGGGGGCTTTGTAGTGACGTTCCCGGTCTTTGTAGTGACATGTGGTCTTTCATAGTGATTTGTGGAGTCTTTAGAGTGACATGGGGGCTTTGTGGTGACATGCTCGGTCTTTGTAGTGACATGGGGTCTTTAGAGTGACATGAGGGCTATGCATTGATGTGTGGGGCCATTTGTGGTGACGTGTTGGGTCTTTAGTCATGATGTTATGTTTTTTGTGGACCACCCCATTTTTTCAGGTCCCCATTTGGAGAGCAGCTAAATCTCTGTAGGTGGTTATACCTATTACTGGTCTGGTCGCTCTGATGGCTGCCAAACTCAGGGAGTAGCTGTTGCTGTGGCGGATTGGCTCCCCCCAGTGGTGTCCGGAATCACTCCTTTCAACGAGCGTATCAGGAGACTCAGGCTAAGGCACTCATTGGGTGTCCTGTCTGTTGTCTCAGTGTATGTTCCGACTGCGGTGAGAGATGTCTCAACAAGGGAAACATTCTACTCGCAACTCCAATCGGTAGTTGATGGGTACCCTCAAGGTATCCCCCCTCTGGTCATGGGTGACTTCAATGCGACCACTGGCACTGACTGGGTTGGCTATGAGGATTGTATCGGTCCCCATGGGTTTGGCAACTTAGGTGAAGGTGGCTCCATGTTCCTTGACTTTGCAAAAGGTCAAGGGCTGTACGTCACTGGATCCTGGCTCCAGCACCCTGAGCCGCATCGTTGGACTTGGTACTCCAATACTGGTGGTGTGGAAAAGGAGATAGATCACATCCTTGTGGCCAAACACTGGAGGCTCCTGCAGAACTGCAGAGTCTACAGAAGTGCTCAGTTTGTGAATTCGGGCCACAGACTTGTTGTTGCTGCTCTGAAGATTCAGCTTAGATCCAGTAGGTTGCCTCCTACTAGGGGAATGAGTCTGGACTTTGCTAGACTCCAAGATTGCGCTGTCTCTGATTAGTTTGCATGCAGTTTGAGTGAAAAACTAGCAGACTTGGGTACAGCTGCTTACTCAAATGTGATGTGGGAGACCTTCCATGATAAGACCCTTAAGGTTGCCAAGGGTTATGTTGGGGTTGCATCATGGATATTACTGAGACATGTCACAGTGCATGGCTTGGTGGCAATTACAGGCTCTACCAAGAGCTGCGAAGGACAGCTGTTAGGGCTTTGAAGGCAGATAAGGAGGCATTTGTTAGAGGAATCTGAGAGCAGGTCACACATCATCTGTGGTCTAGCAAACCAAGTCCTGCTTACAGAGGAATCAAGGCACTACGCACATCTGAATCTGTTCCTCGGAGAGTAGCAGTCAGGGCAGGTGATGAAACGGTCCTTATGGATGGCACTGCAGTTGTGACCCGCTGGGCTGGCTACTTTGAGCAGTTGTTTAAAGCTGATCCTCCAGCCAGAACGATGGACATCTCTGGGTCCACGGTTCTTGAGGCTGACCCACTAATCAGCTGTGAACCAGCCAATCTCAAATCATCCATGATATTCTGGTGGTAAGGCTGTCCTCTTGGCATTGCAAGTAATATTTGCTTCCATTTGGGAGACAGGCATCATCCCAACTGACTGGAAAACGGGACTTGTTGTCCCTATCTGGAATTGCCTGGATTGCAGCAATTACAGGGGGATAACACTGCTCTCTGTGCCAGGCAAGGTCCTTGCTAGGGTCATACTTAATAGGATCCATGATCACGTGCTTGTCTACCTGCGACCGGAGAAGTCTGGTTTTACACCTAAGAAGTCTACCATCGACCGCATCCTGGCACTTGTGGCTTGTGGGGTCCAGTAGCTTCGGGGTTTCAGTTGGCGAGGAAATATTTACTGATCTTGATTTTGCCAACGATGCTCTCTTCGCAGAATCGATGGAGGCTCTGATCGGGGCTCTCGAGGGACTGAGTGAGGAGTCTGAGTGTCTGGGTTTGCAAGTGTCCTGGTTAAAAACTAGGGTTTTAATGATCTCTTAGACACAGCCATCACCAGTGTATCTGTTTGCAGGGTGAGTGTCGACCACGTTGAGAGGTTCACTTACCTCGGTAGCAACATTTATGTCTCTGGTGACTCTTCCTATGAAGTCACTAGATGGACTGGGAAAAGCATGGGGGGTCATGAGGTTGCTGGAGAGGGGTGTGTGGTGCTCTCGATATCTTTGCATGTGGATGAAGGTACAAGTCTTTAGAATCCTGGTACTTCCTGTCTTGCTTTATGGTTGCGAGACATGGACGTTATCCAGTGACCTGAGATGAAGACTGGACTCCTTTGGTACTCTGTCTCTTTGGAGAATCCTTGAGTACCGTTGGACATCTTTGTGTCAAATGATGGGTTGCTCGGGGAGTCCCGAATGAGGCACATTACCTGCATTGTGAGGGAGCGCCAGCTGCTCGGGGAGTCCCGAATGAGGCACATTACCTGCATTGTGAGGGAGCGCCAGCTGCTCGGGGAGTCCCGAATGAGGCACATTACCTGCATTGTGAGGGAGCGCCAGCTGCTCGGGGAGTCCCAAATGAGGCACATTACCTGCATTGTGAGGGAGCACCAGTTGAGGCACTACAGCCATGTGGCGCAACTCCCTGAGCATGATCCAGCTTATAGGATCATAATTGCAGACTGCAAGTATGATCCTGCAGTTGTACAAAAGTTTGTGAATGCGATCAAAAAAGTAAAAATGCCCAAAATGGTTGGATACTTGTGGTTAAGGTTAGGGCTGGGCAGGGGTTAAGGGTGTCATGATTGGGATTAGGGTATTTCTCACAGAAATTAATGGATTTACTTAGGTACGCTGTTCTGGGTGTGTGTGTCTAAGAGCCCCCACTCGACTCTGTGGCCACTTCTGGATCATTCTGTGTGATGACTGAGAACCAGCTCCCTGGCAGCCATGTGACACATGTGCAAGAGCACACCGGAGGAAATACACGTGTGCACCTGTATATCCAAGCATGTATATGCTCACATGACTGATCTATACAGAAAAGTGAGATTTGAAAAGACCCACTGTAAGGGTGAGACATTCCCTGTGAACAGCTGCCTATATGTAAATGTGAGTGTCCTGCTCCCCAGAGCAGCCCAAATGTGCACCCTCTGCTGGTCACAGGACAGCTGCTTGGCAGATGGATGGATGGATGGATGGATGGTAGAAACACTTTAATGTTGATGACATTTGAAGATTATACGCTGAGGTCTCAGTTTTGGTTACTACACAGATTCTGTGGGTCTGATCTATTTTTATCTGCTCAGTGTCACTTGCTGATCTTCAGGGTGGTTTCAGATGAAAGTGAGGTTCCTCTCACATTAGTTCTGGTGTCTTATGCTTAAGGAATCTGATAATTACTGTTCAAGGAGAAGTTTACATGATAACACCCTACTAACAGGAGCTCTAGTTTCTCTCTGTAATGCTGCATATCTGCAAGGACAATTGTATTTATCTGCACAGACTCTCCCTGGTTCTCCCTGTTTTTTAAAGCTTCTTGACCAATTATGTATATATTGTAATGTTGTGGGAGTGTGTAAATAAGCATTAGGTTCTAAATACCAGAGTAAGACTAAAGATGGCAGATTCTTCATAGAGATCATAGTCCATCTCCACAAGGTCTTTTAGATGTTTACTTCCTTAAAAATACAAAATAGTGCACACTTGGCGTATTTATGTCTTGGGAGTGTGCCGGTGGCCTGGGATTTGTGTTGCATTCCATTTACTTCAGAGGTCGGAAGTCAGAGCTGGGAATGATGTCACACCCGAAGTAAAGTCAGAAAGCCATTTAGCAATATCTAGGACCTGTTTTTTGCTTAGCAGGATTGAAGGTACTCCGCTTTAAATGACCTTTATCTTTGTTCAGTCGAATTTAGCCCAGACTACCTTAAAACCACCAAGTTATCCATAAACAAGAAATCCTGCTTTCTGAATCGAAACAGAGCCCAGTCCACAGTTAGATATTATTTGCAATTCCGGTTGATAACAACACATTACACAGTATTTTGTGCAAACAAACATCGTAGCAGCATGTCCACAGATAGCAATTGGACAGTACTGTGTGTACAGCTGATTTAACGGACCACAAATAAGCTTTCGCTCCTGTTAATGAAGAGCACAGCCATCTTGAATTCTAAAGCTGGGGTGGCAGAGGTTCCTCCAGCTTTCCGATTTCCGTCAGATTTATGACTTCAGGGGGCATTCCAGCTGCAATTTTGTGACTTCTGAGTTCAACTGGACTCTGAAGTGGAATTTACCTGGGAGTCAATATAGTATACATTTCCATGGTCTGAACTTGGACAGCATGCATCTGTCCATTCTGAAATTGTACGATATGCATTTGGATAATTGCATCAAGGCTAGGTGCAGCTCTCATCTGCAGTGATCTAACGTGTGAGATCTATTGTCTCCTAGCTGTACCAGCACCATTCAGTTCACAGTGGAGTGGATCAGCTGCAATCACACGATATGGTGGGAATTCGTGCGGGAGTTGGGAGGAACGCTTGCCCTTCCCCACATACGCAGCTCAGAGAAGGTCTCTTCGTGAAAATGCTGGTTACCAGGCAACAGACGTAACAATGACACAGATGCTCGTACTTTTAAAATGTGGGCTGTCTTTTGTCTGCGTGTGCCTCAGAGGTAAATGGCAGTCGCTGCGGCGCAGCCCAAATGCGCTTTAATTGTGCTCATATTGACTCTGCTGCTCTGCTCAATTTCCGAACGGCAGGCAGAAACAGCAGCGGCTCTCAGCCGCCGTTCCTGCGCCGGCATACACGTGCATCTTTATTCACCTCAGGTGTGTGACTCACACATTTAACACCACCAGTGTTTAGCCTGTGTGCGTCAATGTCTGAGACTCATTTAAACAGTTTACTTTCTTCAGCGAACAAGGAACAATCCATAAGCAGAAAGCTGGGAAAAATGGAGCCGCAGAACAGTCCCATTAATACAGCTCAGCGGAAATCTACAGCCCGCAGCTGCCACTGGCCTTGGGAGACGTCTGAGGCTTTCCGTCAGTGTTAAATCTCGCCCTCCCCTCGGCTCGGCTCCCCCGCCTGGCAATCATTCACCCTTAATCAGGAAGCCGCACTCCCCCCCTCCCGCCGCGCCACGGCTCGCCGCCGGATCCCCGTGGTTACCGTCCGCCCTGAGCTGCTCCTGCTCATCAGCCAGCGGTGCGCACTCACAGACGCACAGTGCGTGCTAATTTCCCTGCGCACTATCACCGTCGCCGGGGTGACGGGACTGTGGGCTGAAGTCTCACCTTGTCGGGGGAGGGGGCTGATATTCGTGTTACATTTGGTGCACAGGGGGCTGGGAGACATAGTTGGAGGGTGTTAACCCCCAACGCTGCTGCTCGGCCGCTTAAATGACTTCCTACTGCATTAACGGAGACGCACACAGACAGGTACACGCAGACACATACACATTTGTATTCATATCTTTGTGGGGAGCCCATTTCTATGGGAAGAATCCTAATCCCAATAAAGACAAGGTTAATACAAAAACACAAGACTTTTGGCATTTTTTATTTTCTAAATCCAAGAAAAAATGTCCCACAGGGTCAAAATGACAGGTATAACATTGTAATATATACAATGTAATACATACATGACCCCCCCACACACATACATACAAAACAGAAACACTGAAATATTATCAGTGAACAGGTGCAGACTGCCCATCAGGAAGCTCAGGAAATCTCTAATAACGGCCAATTGCCAGCAAAATTTACCAAGGCTGCTCCCCCGACTGGGGGCCAGTTGTACCAAGGGGAAACCCACCCCATTCCGAGACTAAATATACCAAGGGGGACTCCCCCCAACTGGTGCCAAATAACGGCACACGCTGAGGGGATCCCAAGCCTCAGAAATTAACTGCTTCTTTTTAATCTGCATGTGGGGTCCGTCATCGAAATGGAATAACATTGAATTTCTTGAACTTGAAAGGTTTGGTGTGAATCAGTCCAAATACGCCTGTCATGTCCATCCCATTCACCCTGAAGCCTGCCTCCATTTACACGTGACAGTCACCTGACTTAAAATAGACCACCAACAGACCACTCATAAACAGACCTCCAACAGACTACCAATAGTAAGACATTTCAGCCTATTCATAATATTACCACCAGCTGAAGTAGTGTATCTGGCTTCATGTCCGTCTCATGGAACAAGTCGCATTCTACCCACAGGATGATGCCTGATGTGGCCCCCCCCCATCGCAGTCAGCTTTCATCACGCTATGGTCTGATGTCTCTATATTAGCCGTCTCACATCCCTGGCCACCCCCGACTCCCTACTCACCCTTCCACTGGTATAAGTCGGCTCATCTGCCCAAAGACAGCAGCGCCGCTCTCAGCCTTATCATTAGGGCTTGACAAGAGTAGGCAGCTAGTGACCCTGCAAAACAGGGCCAGCTCAGCAGCCAGAGGGGCCTGTGTTCCTGCAGCGGCCCCATGACCAAAGCAAATAGAGCAGCTATCAGATTACTTAATTGTCACTGCTTTGGAGACCCAAGATGAATGAGAGCCCGTGTGCGGCTGAAGCTGTGGGGGGCCGCTCACTTAATCCCAGGCTATTTGGCTGTGGCCCACGGCGAATGAGAGCCCGCATGCGGCTGAAGCTGTGGGGGGCCGCTCACTTAATCCCAGGCTATTTGGCTGTGGCCCACGGCGAATCAGAGCCCGCATGCGGCTGAAGCTGTGGGGGGCCGCTCACTTAATCCCAGGCTATTTGGCTATGGCCCATGGCGAATGAGAGCCCGCATGCGGCTGAAGCTGTGGGGAGCCGCTCACTTAATTCCGAGCTATTTGGCTGTGGCCCACGCCGAACGAGAGCCCGCATGCGGCAGAAGCTGTGGGGGGCCGCTCACTTAATCCCGGGCTATTTGGCTGTGGCCCACACCAAACGAGAGCCCGCGTGCGGCTGAAGCTGTGGGGGGCCGCTCACTTAATCCCGGGCTATTTGGCCGTGGCCCACCCCGGACGAGAGGCTGCGTGCGGCTGAAGCAGTGGGGGGCTGCTCACTTAATCCCGGGCTATTTGGCTGTGGCCCACGGCGAATGAGAGGCCGCATGCGGCTGAAGCAGTGGGGGGCCGCTCACTTAATCCCAGGCTATTTGGCCGTGGCTCACGCTGAATGAGAGGCCGCATGCGGCAGAAGCTGTAGCTGGGGTGCTCACTTAATCCCAGGCTATTTGGCCATGGCCCACGCTGAATGAGAGGCCGCATGCGGCAGAAGCTGTATGGGGGGCGCTCACTTAATCCCGGACTATTTGGCTGTGGCCCACGGCGAATGAGAGCCCGCGTGCGGCTGAAGCAGTGGGGGGCTGCTCACTTAATCCCGGGCTATTTGGCTGTGGCCCACCCCGAACGAGAGGCTGCGTGCGGCTGAAGCAGTGGGGGGCCGCTCACTTAATCCCGGGCTATTTGGCCGTGGCCCACCCCGAACGAGAGGCTGCGTGCGGCTGAAGCTGTGGGGGGCCGCTCACTTAATCCCAGGCTATTTGGCCGTGGCCCACCCCGAACGAGAGGCTGCGTGCGGCTGAAGCAGTGGGGGGCCATCTTGCCCCCCCCCCCCATCCCAGCCCAGGCAGGGAGAATTGTGAATGACAGGGGAATTCCATTTGAAGGGATGGACAGTCCAAACTAATTTCGGGGGGGGAGCAAAATGTATAATTTGACACCATGGCTGCATGGCTGGATGGGGACTGCCTGATCTCCCCTGGATGGAGGCCACCTGATCTCTCCTGGAGGGATGCCGGCTGAATTCCCCTGGATGGAGGCTACCTGATCTCCCTTGGATGGAGGCTGCCTGATCTCCCTTGGATGGATGCTGCCTGATCTCTCCTGGATGGAGGCTGCCTGATCTCCCTGGGATGGAGGCCAGCTGATCTCTCCTGGAATGAAGCTCCTTGATCTCCCTTGGATGGAGGCCAGCTAAATTCCCCTGGATGGAGGGCACATGATCTCCCCTGGATGGAGGCTGCCTGATCTCCTTTGGATGGAGGACAGCTGATCTCCCCTGGATGGAAGCTACCTGATCTCCCTTGGATTTAGGCCGGCTGATCTCCCCTGGATGGAAGCTACCTGATCTCCCTTGGATTTAGGCCGGCTGATCTCCTCTGGGATGGAGGACAGCTGATCTCCCCTAGATGGAACCTACCTGATCTCCCTTGGATTTAGGCCGGCTGATCTCCCCTGGATGGAGGCTGCCTGATCTCTCCTGGATGGAGGCTACCTGATCTCCCTTGGATGGAGGCTGCCTGATCTCCCCTGCTGCTGTATGCAGTTTTTATCAGGAGAAGCCTCACTGGAAAGATGTGTGTGACAGATAATAACCCTTAATCTTAAAAATCCTACTAATCATGCATACTGTGATTTTTCTGACCCAGATTCTTAAAAGGCAGCAGTGTCATCTCATGCTTAAAAGGACTGGAAAGAGCAGCTGTGGTGCCAGTAAAGTATCCACATGCTGTTTGTAAGTCGTGCAGTGTACACCAGCCCCACCATGAAGAAGCATACCAAAGCCCTGCCCTGGACAGGCTGCAGTCTAGAAAACTTACAATATATCAAAATACAAAGCTCTGAAAATGGCCCGAGCGAGGTGACTTTAGTATTGCAGAATGTGTCTTAGGAATTAAAAAAAAAGAAAACATAATTACAGACTTCTAGAAAATGATTACTACTCACTCTGGAGAAGTACTGGACAGACATACATTTTGAGTAAGACTGATTATTAACTTTTGTTATAAGGGTCCAAACAGGCAATTTATTCAACAGCATTAGTCCTGTGTGAGGATGCTGTGGTGTCCTGTGTGCTGATGCTGTGGTGTCCTGTGTGCTGATGCTGTGGTGTCCTGCGTGCTGATGCTGTGGTGAGGCTGTGGTTGCCTGTGTGCTGATGCTGTGGTGTCCTGTGTGCTGATGCTGTGGTTGCCTGTGTGCTGATGCTGTGGTGTCCTGTGTGCTGAGGCTGTGGTGTCCTGTGTGCTGATGCTGTGGTGTCCTGTGTGCTGATGCTGTGGTGTGCACAGTGAAGCAGGCAGTTATAGCAGTCATCTGTCACCACATCAGGAATATAAAAATATAGGGCCTGTTCTGGAATTTTCACGTTTTTTTTATATCAAGAGCATGAGGAAAATAAGGTGTGATCTCAAGATCTCAAACGGTAAAGAAAAAAACAGAGGCGTGTCCTCTCTGGACTTCCGTAACTCCCGGCTTCCGGAAAATACCCCCTTTTTCAGCTTAACCAAGAAGTAATATGATAGTTTCGTATTTGTAAAATATCTCAGGCAGCTGAAAAGCCCAGTGACTGGGTTAAATTCACCTAGCTGGCTCTCGTTCTAGTTTGGTAAGAGCCAGTGGGGCAGGCTGCGGCAGTGTGGCTGGGCCTGTGAGCAACTGCCCTCCCTAAATGCCCCCCCCCCCCCCCCCCCCCCCCCCCCCCCGCAGGCCCCCCCCCCCCAGCCCGACCTTGCAAACCAATAAAAAACAGGGCGCCCTCTTATGAA
>JAODKM010000016.1:6181364-6192682 GCA_026780845.1 Petrocephalus sullivani | reverse complement strand
TTATGATATGGTGCATTATCCTGCTGGAAGTAGCCATCAGAAGATGGGTACACTGTGGTCATAAAGGGATGGACATGATTAGCAACAATACTCAAGTAGGCTGTGGGGTTGCAACAATGATCAATTAGTACTAAGGGGCCCATTGTGTGCCAAGAAAATGTCCCCCACACCATTACACCACCACCAACCTGAACCGTTGATACAAGGTAGGATGGATCCATGCTTTCATGTTGTTGACGCCAAATTCTGACCCTACCATCTGAATGTCGCTGCAGAAATCGAGACTCATCAGACCAGGCAACATTTTTCCAATCTTCTATTGTACAATTTCGGTGAGCCTGTGCGAATTGTAGCCTCAGTTTCCTGTTATTTGCTGACAGGAGTGGCACCCGGTGTGGTCTTCTGCTGCTGTAGCCCATCTGCCTCAAGGTTCCACGTGTTAGAGATGCTCTTCTGCATACCTTGGTTGTAACGAGTGGTTATTTGAGTTACTGTTAACTTTCTATCAGCTCGAACCACTCTGGCCATTCTCCTCTGACCTCTGGCATCAACAAGGCGGTTTGTCTTGACCATGTCAACATGCCTAAATGCATGTTGCCACCATGTGATTGGCTGATCAGTAATTTGCGTCAACGAGCAGTTGGACAGGTATACCTAATAAAGTGGCCGGTGAGTGTATGTTATGATGTTATGTTCCTTTTTTCAATCATTGCCATTTATTAATTTCTTGATAATCATTAATAATCAATCACAATTGCCTGAGATCAGGGGCATCAGAAGCATTTTGAATGTGGGGGGGACACAGCACTGCGTGAAACTATATTTTATGTTAAATGTGGGGGGGTCCAAATGAATAATTATGACGTGTGAGGGGGACATTGTCTTCCTCTCACCTCCCCCAAGCTCTGAAGGGCAACAACCTTGAGGTGCACCCAGGGAGCTGGGGGGTTAAGGGCCTTGCTCAAGAGCCCACAGGCATGCTGAGGAGGGGCTTGAACCGGCGATTCAATCACAGGCACAGAGCTTAACCCGCTGAGCCACACTCTGCCCCCAAAGGTTACTTGGTTACTTTTACAAAGACGTCCTGGCTCTGGGGCTTTGTGGATGGTGTGAGCAGTGAGGAGGGGACTCTGCAGCTCCGCTCAGGTAGGACACAAGACCCCTGAAGCAATGTTGCATGTTTCACTACCAAGCAGAACGTGACCAGAATGATGAAGCATCCATCAGATGTGCTGTTTTGAACAGGAAGCCGGAATATCAGAACAAGTGGTCCCTCCTCGCTCAGCTCCATTGCTCAGAGCTGGTTTCTGTCCAAGGTCTGTCATATGTAAACAGCTGGATTCCTGCACACCTCCCCAACCCTCCAAAAGGGCCCCACCATGTGACGTCGGTTTCTAACATCATATCATATGCAATTTGCTTGCGGAAGTAGCATTCCATCCAGCTGCAGTACTGCTAGGGGCCTTGACACCTGGGTGTCTCGTGCAGCTGAGATGCTTCAGTAATGACTAGGCTTATCCAAAGCCTGGCTGCATGTGTGCCTGGGCCTCCGAAGGCCCACACTGTGCTGACAGCGCTCAGCCGGTTATGGCTGCTGGCTGAATAACGGCCAAGTCCTTAATGAACCTTCCTGTTAATTGACCCTTTTAATTATAAGGTAGCTATTTTGTCCAGTTATAGAGTAGCTGCTGTTACCTTTCAGTTATGTGATGTTTACTCACTCGCATCGAGCATTGCGATCACATACACTGCGACTGTAGGGGGCGCTCATGTTTACATACCGAGACTCCTATATGAGACAGCCTGTCATTACATTGGCTTCTACCTAGGCTTCACTTCTGCGACGATTATGATCCCTCATTATGTTACATATCTGCCCTTGAATTTTGGAGTGTACCCAGGGCGTAAAGTGGAGTGTACCCAGGGCGTAAAGCGGAGTGTACCCAGGGCGTAAAGCGGAGTGTACCCAGGGCGTAAAATGGTGTGTACCCAGGGCGTAAAGTGGATTTTACCCAGGGTGTAAAGCGGAGTGTATCCAGGGCGTAAAATGCAGTGTACCCAGGGCGTAAAGCGGAGTGTACCCAGGGCGTAAAGCGAAGTGTACCCCGGGAGGGAGGCCAGCCCATTATCTGCACACGTGGCTTTCCATACCTGTGTTTCTTTGTGGCCTGATATGAAGGTAGCTGTAACATTTCAGAAAATCAAAAAACACAGAAGATTTTCTGATTTAAGTCAGCAAGACATTAGGTCAGGTTTCGTATCCTTGAAGGGACATTTTCCCCAAAACTGTTTCCACAGGAACATGTAGACATTAAGTTACATAAGCACATGCCACAAGCAATCGATTCGCCTAATCCCCTTATCTGCTCACTGATTAAATTAGATTGGGGGGGTGGCGCGGATGCAGGTCGAGGCGTAAACCAGCATCCAGCCATGAGCAAAATAACCAGCTGGTTTGCACTTGTAATCGAGTGATCATAATAACTATCATCACCTTGTGGGAACAGGGAGGGCTGAAGCCTTAAAATTTTACATCATGACCTCTCCAGGCCTGGAACATTTATAAATCCTGAGTGTTTTTCCCGCTGGGCTTTGGAGACGCCCCTGGGACAAGAGCGCAATCGATGCTGTAAGGATTTACAATCCTCAGGCCTTCACAACTTCAAAGATTTATGTGCGCTGCCCGTTGCAGGCGTGTGTAAATCTCACCCCAATTGAGGGGCGCTGGCGCTCCCCCACCCCCCCTACTGCGGCTGCGTGGCCTCCACCGGATCCGCCTCCCCCGTCAGGGAAGACGGCGCTCTCTCACACTCTCCCGGCCGGCCGCACAGCCTCCGCTGGACCTGTCTGCCCCATCAGGGATGGCGGCACTCTCTCATACTCTCCCGGCCGGCCGCACAGCCTCCGCTGGATCTGTCTCCCCCGTCAGGGAAGACGGCGCTCTCTCACACTCTCCCAACTGGCCGCGTGGCCTCTGCCGGATCCGCCTCCCCCGTCAGGGAAGACGGCGCTCTCTCACACTCTCCCGGCCGGCCGCACAGCCTCCGCTGGATCTGTCTCCCCTGTCAGGGAAGATGGCGCTCTCTCACACTCTCCCGGCCGGCTAAGGGGCCCTTGACAGACAAACATGGCCGCCTAACTTTAGTATAACATTGCTGTAACACATCCAAAGCCACTCTCCCAAGGGAGATTATACCTCATCTGTGGCATGTATATGTATGTGTGTGTATATATATATATATATAAAATTTACACACGCAGCATTTTCTGAATCCCACCTGCTTTGTCCTACTTGGCTGCCGGTTTTGACGTGTGTGATCTTCTCGGCGTGCTGAAGAGGCCATGGGACCATTAGCTGTTCTCGGCACAGACCCGCAGCACGCCTCTCCCCATGCACCTCCTCTGGCACTATCAGTGCGTGGCAGGGGAGAACCGGCGTCCGGGCCGGTGTCAGGCGCATGGGATCTCCACAGCAACGACTGACCGCCACAGTGTTCCAGGCACACACGGAACTTTACACACGGAACTCTCACAGGTGAAGCAAGCAGCCAGCTCATCCTGGTGTTCAGGTAACCACATCAGAAACATGGGAAGCCCGCAGCGGTGAGCATAATCACAGGGCGCAGAAAAAAAACAGTATTCTTCATTTACTGTCTCTAATTAATGTCTGTTATTTGTATGAAGAAACTGCTTATTAAGAGCCTCTTTCACCATCATATTTTTATACAGTCAGAATTGCACACGCTCGATGGACTGTGGACTCAGCACTTTCTCTGATCATGTTCTCACGTGAGAAAAACAGAAAAGCGATTAGCCGGAGGGCAGCAGATTTCCCGGTGCGGCCACCGCGGGGACAGGGAGCCGCCCGGTCAGAGCATTTCCCAGGCTGTGGGGGTCAGGAGCTGCATGCTGGCTTTTAATCCTCCACAGCTGTCCCATCACCGTGGCTTGGGGATGGATGGAGCCTTGAGGCGGGAAGACCCTAACACAGCTGCGGGTGGTGGGTGCCGGGGGACGGGGGAGGGGGGTGGTGTGAGACTGATGGCTACGCTCTGCAGGGCGCAGACAGGGGAGCGACGCAGCCCGTGGTGGCTGATCCAAGCAAGCCGATGGAATCTGTGACGTTTAATTCTATGTGCCGTAGAAACTCCATGGCTGATATCAAATCGAGATTTTCCATCTTTTTTATTGAACACATAAAAGCATCACAACAACAATATACAAATCCTTAATAACCTTTAAAACCAAAACACATTTATACATGCAACAGCAGGGATTAAGACAATGAGCAACTTATTGAACAATTAATCATTGAGCTGGAATGTGCGGTTCTCGTCCTCGGACCCGGGATCCTCCCACCTTCCGGACAGCGTGCGCCAAGTTGCTTGAGTACAGACTTTTCAGAAAGTCTCAGTCATCCCCTTAATATGCTAATAAAAGCTACCAGCTTCTCATTCCTGCTGTACTTAAAACAACATAAACTGCTAAAACGCTTATCTGTCATGTCACATAGTTATTAAGAAATCCTTAAAATCTCTTAAAATCATCATGTGAAAAATGGTGGCATCTCCCGCTGAAGTTATATATATGTCAGATGGCTTTAAAGAAAATGACGTGTCTCATCAAGGTGAGCACCTGACACGCCACCAGGTTTTAGTGCCCCCCCCGTGTGGGACCCCCCCCCCCCCCCCCAGCTATAAGACTCTGTGCTCGATTCTGAGGGGAGGGCAGTGTACCAAAAAGCCACCGAATCGGACGCCCCTTCTGTGTGAGTCATTCTGGAAGAAAGATGGCGTTCTCAGAGTCTGGAATGTACAAAAAAATCCCAGATCAATATGTTCAGTGAAGCAGAGGCGGAGTAAAGGGCGCGAAGCAGCGCTTAGTCAGATCAGGAGGCGGTACTGAGATTAGCCGTGAGATTATTGCTCCAGATTGATTCTGTCGGTTTGTGCTGCGCTCATCCTCATTCTTTCTGTATTCAGCTTCGTTGCCATGATTGTCTTTTGAGTCCAGAAATGACTGCCATCTGCACAGTCACGACACTGAAGCACATTCATTAACATTAAAAATATACATGATGATACAGCAGAAAGGGTTGTTATTACACGCCAGAGGAATTACGGGGTTAATCCGACACCTTCCACTTCCTCGGGCCTTTTGACTCTCTGCGCTCGGAAAGATGGAGTCCGGCTTTCGGGGGCCATGAGCGCGGGCCGGTGCGCCGACTGACGTCAGGCTGCGTGATGGTGCCCCAGCCGGAGAGCTAGAAGAACCAGCGGAAAGCCTCGCCGCTGCCCACCGGCGCCCGCTACAGGAGACAGAGGAAGAGAGGCGTGTGGTGACACATGACCAGCCGCACAGTACTTTCTGATGTTCTACACGATGACCGTGGTCTGCTATCCCCTCGGCAAACCTTCAACTATCTGCATAAAGGACAGGAAAGGATTGGTTCCAGTTGTCACGTATCTGGTGACGGTATGTATCCATGCACCACCTAAGAGCCAGAACCAGGCTTATGGACATTCTACAGGGTTTGGGTTCTCTAAAGGAAAGTGGGTCCAAACCCAAGTGATCTGGATCACATGCTGACCCCCTGAGGTCACAGAGTTTGTTACCCATGAACCCTTGTGACGCCTGCCTGTTTTACTCCTCGGCCAGTTTCGGTACTTCCCCAACATCGTGATCAACTGGCATTTGAAAACCTCAAAGTCTGCATTTGAATCATGTAAAAGGTAAGAAGGACAACAGCATGAGAAGAGGAGAGTTTGGTATAAACATCTAAACCTGTGTCAGATTTTAGAAAATGAAAATTATTATTAAAATGCCACATCCCAAAAGCTGCTTCATAGCACATGAGAATTGCACCATCGCACACACAGATGTGTCCCGATATGTACTATATAAGCGGCCAGAAGGAGCAGATTATGATGCGACATATTATGATGCGACACCCAGCCACAGCCGTGCTCTCTGTCCCCCGTGAGTCCGGCACGCCATGCCTATCAGTCACATATATCAGTCATCCTCTACATGAAAAAAAATCTCCAGCACCATCTCAGTGCAGGTCTCTGAAGGGCAGAGTCCGTGAGGAAGCGACCTTGGCTCGCGGTGGAGGATCAAACAGTCAGTGCCTGATGTGGCGCTGGGCCAGCGGAGGCGACCTCGGCGCACTGAACACCGTCATCCATCTTCTTCATTAATTAAGATCAGCAGGCAGGGCTTACAAGCAACATTTCCTTACAATTAAGAGAAACAGGTGTGACTTTGCATGGTAAAAAGGCCTTGTGTGAGTCTCTGGGTATCAGATACCCGGGACAGAGCCACAGAATCCAAAGAGTGGGAGGTTCGAGTAAGCGTTGGGCTCAGGATCAATATCGGTGGCATCGATCAGCTGGAATGGAAGCGTGGCCATCCGTAATGTCCGCACTGCACTCCACGGTGGGAGGCGGCTGTGTTCAGCCCCTGGAATCGACCTGGATACTCATGACCAGTACTCACTGGATACTCATGATCAGTACTCACCTTCACAATCAGGCTGCACCCACATGCTTCCCAGTATATGGAGCAGAGCAACACCAGGGACGACAGGACAGGGCACAAAAAGGCAGATAGTTTGCTGAGAGCCACAGGGTAGAGCGACCCTAGGTATGGATGCACAGGATACACACTGAAATACATGGGTCAGAGGGAGCCTGCGTAGAGAGGAACATGGGGCAGATGGAACCCAGGTACAAAGGGACAGGATGCACACTGAGGCTCATGGGGCAGATGGAATCCGGGTACAGAAGAACTGGATACACGCTGAGGCTTGTGGGGCAGATGGAACCCGGGTACAGAGGGACAGGATGTATTACACACTGAGGCCAGTGGGGCAGATGGAACCTGGGTATAGAGGGACAGGATACACACTGAGGCACGTGGGGCAGATCGAACCCGGGGATAGAGGGACAGGATACACAGTGAGGCTCTTGGGGCAGATGGATCCTGAGTACATAGGGACAGGATACACAGGGAGGATCCTGAGTACATAGGGACAGGATACACAGGGAGGAACCTGGGTACATAGAGACAGGGTGCACACTGAGGCACGTGGGGCAGATGGAACCCAGGGATAGAGGGACAGGATACGCAGTGAGGATCCTGGGTACATAGGGACAGGATACAGACTGAGGCACGAGGGGCAGGTGGAACCCGGGGATAGAGGGACAGGATACACCCTGAGGCACGTGGGGCAGATGGAACCCGGGGATAGAGGGACAGGATACACAGTGAGGATCCTTGGTACATAGGGACAGGATACACACTGAGGCACGTGGGGCAGATGGAACCCGGGGATAGAGGGACAGGATACACACTGAGGCACGTGGGGCAGATGTAACCCGGGGATAGAGGGACAGGATACACACTGAGGCACGTGGGGCAGATGGAACCCGGGGATAGAGGGACAGGATACACAGTGAGGCTCTTGGGGCAGATGGATCCTGAGTACATAGGGACAGGATACACAGGGAGGACCTTGGGTACATAGGGACAGGATACACACTGAGGCACGTGGGGCAGATGGAACCTGGGGATAGAGGGACAGGATACACAGTGAGGACCTGTGTGGTACAGAGGAATAAAAGGCACATGGAGGCCTGTAGGGCAGAACAACCCTGCGTACGAGGGGACTGAAAGAAAAGCCATGGGCTCATGACAGGACTTGTGTGTCATGCTAGAGCTGCAAGGCGAAGCCAGTCAGAGCTGTCCTGTCCCACAGCCTGTCCCCTGACTGTCCCCTATCCTGTCCCACATCCTCACCCCCCAGTCTGCCTCCCATTCTGTGCCCCAACCTGTCCCTCAGTCTAACTCCCACTTTGGCCCATCGCCTGGGGAGCTCTGGCCTGGGGGGGAAGGGGGGCACCGCAGTGGTGTGATGTGGATGATAATAGGCAGTGCTGAGGAGCCGGAATCAATGGCCAATGTCAGGGTGATGGAGCGAAAGAGGCAAAAACGGTCTCCAGCTAAACGCCGATGGGCTCCACGGTGATCCCAGGCCCCCACACTCCCTGATGAAACCCCACACGCATCTTAAATAGCTCCACCACACCCACAGATGGGGGATAAATTACCCTTTTGAACCCACAACCCGCCACCTCCCTGCCGCTCTTTGGGACGCACTATTTCCTCCTTCCATAAAATCTGGAGCGGTCTGTAATTGAGGCAGGATGCTGCTGAGAAACGCAAATCTCCCCCTCCCATGCAAAATGAAGTCTCTGGAACTTTGGCATGTGAAACATAAAAAATGCATTGGGATGGAAAAAGACTTAAAAATAGCTTAAAAATAGCAGAGAGCACGGCTGTGAGCGGGATGGTGACAGCGGAGAGCGCGGCTGTGAGCGGCATGGCGGCTGTGAGCGGGATGGTGACGGCGGAGAGCGCGGCTGTGAGCGGCATGGAGGCTGTGAGCGGGATGGTGACGGCGGAGAACGCGGCTGTGAGTGGCATGGCGGCTGTGAGCGGGATGGTGACGGCGGAGAGCGCGGCTGTGAGCAGCATGGCGGCTGTGAGCGGGATGGCGGCTGTGAGCGGGATGGTGACGGCGGAGAGCGCGGCTGTGAGCGGCATGGCGGCTGTGAGCGGGATGGCGGCTGTGAGCGGGATGGTGACGGCGGAGAGCACAATAGTGGGCATGGCGGCAGAGAGTGCAGCTGTGAGTGGCATAGCGGTGGCAGAGAGCGCGGCTGTGAACAGCATGGCGGCTGTGAGCATGGTGGTAGAGAGTGTGGCTGCGAGCATGGCGGCAGAGAGCGCGGCTGTGAGCGGCATGGTGGTGTCGTTGAGCGCGGCTGTGAGCATGGTGGCAGGGAGCGCGGCTGTGAGAGGCATGGCATCAGAGAGCGCGGCTGTGAGCATGGTGGCGGAGAGTGCGGCGTGAGAGGCAAGGCGTCGGAGAGCGCGGCCGTGAGAGGCAAGGCGTCGGAGAGCGCGGCCGTGAGAGGCATGGCGGTGGAGAGCGCGGCTGTGAGCGGCATGGCAGTGTCAGAGAGCGCGGCTGTGAGACGCATGGCGGTGGAGAGCGCGGCTGTGAGCATGGCGTCGGAGAGCGCGGCTGTGAGCGGCATGGCAGCGTCAGAGAGTGCGCCTGTGAGCGGCATGGCAGCGTCAAAGAGCGCGGCTGTGAGAGGCATGGCGGTGGAGAGCGCGGCTGTGAGTGGCATGGCGGCTGTGAGCGGGATGGTGACGGCGGAGAGCGCGGCTGTGAGCGGCATGGCGGCTGTGAGCGGGATGGTGACAGCGGAGAGCGCGGCTGTGAGTGGCATGGCTGCATCGGAGAGCGCGGCTGTGAGCATGGCGACGTCTCACAGTGTGTCTGTGAGCGGCATGGTGACATCGGAGAGCGCAATAGTGGGCATGGCGGCAGAGAGTGCAGCTGTGAGTGGCTTGGCGGCGGCAGAGAGCGCGGCTGTGAGCGGCATGGCGGCTGTGAGCATGGTGGTAGAGAGTGTGGCTGCGAGCATGGCGGCTGTGAGCGGCATCACGGTGTCGGAGAGCGTGGGAGAGCGCGGCTGTGCGCATGGTGGCTGTGAGCATGGCGGTGGCGAGCGCGGCTGTGAGCATGGTGGCTGTGAGCATGGCGGCGGCGAGCGCGGCTGTGAGCATGGTGGGGTTGAGCGCGGCTGTGAGCATGGTGGCGGAGAATGCGGCCGTGAGAGGGATGGCGTCGGAGAGCGCGGCTGTGAGCATGGTGGCGGAGAGCGCGGCTGTGAGCATGGCGTCGGAGAGCGCGGCTGTGAGCGGCATGGCAGCGTCAGAGAGCGCGGCTGTGAGCGGCATGGTGGTGGAGAGCGCGGCTGTGAGCAAGGCGTTGGAAAGCGCGGCTGTGAGCATGGTGGCGGAGAGTGTGGCTGTGAGAGGCATGGCGTCGGAGAGCGCAGTTGGTGTGTTGTCAGGACGCAGAGCGTCCCTCTGAAAGGGAAGATAAATGGCGGCCAGGACGCTGGTCACACGCTCCCGGATGCTCATTATAACGCGGGGCCATGCGTTACCCTGACATGCCCATTATTTATTAACGCTCGGCCTGGGAAGCATGCCACCTTTCACAACTGCAATTCTTCCGAGGAAAATCTGACAGCTTTCCAAATAAATAAATAATTTCCTGCCTGACACCAGACTCCCTCTCTCTCGCGCTCGCTCCCTCCCTCTCCTTGTTGGCTGGCTCGGTGCCATAGTTACCAATATATTTGCACCCCCTCGCCGCAGCCCAACATCATTTCTAATTCAGAAGAAGCCGCATTATTTCCGAGCTTTTGCACATTTGCGTTTCAGCTCGTGTGCGTGTGCATGCTGACGGGGCCTCTCTCCGTAAGCAGCAAGTTCCCTACCCTTTGTTTAGCACCCTCATCGAACAGTGAAAACAGCCACCGGCGAGCATCTTACACAAAAATACAAATTAAAACAAAAAGGACACGGGAAGACTGTGGGCCAGCGGCCCTGACAGGTGACAGCGCCTAACAGACGTGTTACGCCTTTCCAGCCGCGTTATAGTGCTGGGGGGGGCAGCTCAGGCCTGGAAGCAGAACAATCAGTCAGGGGGGCTGAGGCGGCCGGGGGGAGGGCTGGATAGCATTAACAGCGGCCCCATTTACATGCCCCTGCCTGATTGCCTCGACCTCTATTCAGAGGAAAACCTTGCTTTTCACTCTGCCATTCAGCGACACGCACAAGGACGTCCGCAGAGCCCGTGTGAGGTTGCTGGCCAATCAGAGGACATACATGCACATTCGCACACGCATGAATGTCACATGTTACTGCTTAACCTGCCTTGTCTGTGCCTGAGCAGAGAAAACAAATTTATACTTAAGAAACAAAATACTTGACATGGCTATCGTTCCTCTGCCAAATCTAAGTGTTAGATAACTTGCATTTACATTTACGGCATTTGGCAAGTGCCCTTAGCCAGAGCGACTTACAGGAGTGGTTAGAAGTCTCCATCAGTGAGTAATATGGTAAACGGGGTGTCAGGTGCCCTTCAGAGCCGAGTCAGATGCTGACATCAGATTCACATGCTAAGCACATGATTTTCACATCAGGCCCTCTCCTGTAGCTGACATCAGACTCTCACGCTAAGCACATGCTCAGGAGGCCACGTCAGGCCCTCTCCTGTAGCTGAGATCACATTCACACACTAAGCACATGCTCAGGGGGCCATGTCAGGCCCTCTCCTGTAGCTTACATCACACGCTAAGCACATGCTCAGGAGGCCATGTCAGGCCCTCTCCTGTAGCTTACATCACACTCACACGCTAAGCACATGCTCAGGGGGCCATGTCAGGCCC